>CAKKXW010000004.1:21406174-21416259 GCA_920937365.1 Sphaerophoria rueppellii | reverse complement strand
CAAGTGGTGTATTCGTTTCAAGTAGATACACTATTCTAATGTTTTGGTTTCAGTTTGTGATTCATTTGATTTGTTTTTCAAGCAGTGAGTACAGCGAATAGTGTATTTGAAAAAATATAGAACTGCTTGGGAGTAGTTCCAAGCCACTCGTTGCAGATGTCTACCTTGCATGCACTCACCATCCCAAATTGTCACTAACTGCGAGCATATTAAATTTCTTCCCAGCACGATGACACAACAGCAGAACTGCAAGACTCCGATAAACTAACTTCTCTTCCACCTGGTTTTCCCATACTTTTACATATGGTTCTATGTGAGCCTTGTTCTTTGTACACAAGTCCAATAAACGGCAACGTGGCCTCTTTGTCAAGGGATGTGGATGTGGCTGACTATCTAACGCGTCCGCACCTCTGTATCCAGTGGATACAATGTTCCCATTTTTTTTTTCTACTCTTCGTTTCAGCAATTTCATCTCGTAGTCAGCATCTCTCTTCTGGAATCTGAATCACTATAGTATATGTACATATCGGGTGCATCTCGCGTAGCGTAGCACACAGCACCCCAGTCGCAATCCAAGTTCAGTTCCTCTACTATCATCGTCAAGCGTCAAGGTTCCACTATCTCTTACTCCAACTATATCAATTCCCAGCTTCAAGTCGCCATCTCTCCAGAACATATACAGCAGACTCAAGTCCCAGGCCCAGCTCCAGTTTTATTAGTTCGATAGCGATCTTGGATAGGTGTATGGCATAATATTTTCCCATTTTACCTTATTGCTGTCTCGCTAATGTTTCTTTATGGAGGATTGTTCCAGAAGTGAATTTATTTTCTCTCCGCCAATCCGTGATGGCGGTGCGGAGCGGTCGGTGGTGCAGTGTGTCGCCATCAGTGGACCTGCATCGGGTCGTCGTCGCAGAGGGATGCTGGCTGGATTGGATTTAGTGTTTAAGGATGGATGTTGGGTTTTTTTTTTGCCGTGTTGTTGTTCTTGTGTTTATTTATTCTTAACCTGAGCTATAAGCCCGGTATAGATGGAAGTAGAATTATTGCAGTTGTGAGATACTTAGATACAAAGATAGATAGAACCAAGCAAAAATAAAAAGTGCTTAGTGAGGGGCTTTGCTGCTCTTGTTGCTGTTGTATGTTCTCGAACTTTTTTTTTCTTTTCTTTTAATGTCATTTAGTTATATCGAGTCTTCGGCACTTGATTGAATATATACGCTGTGTGGCGGCAGGCGCTGCTGCGGTGGTGGTGTTGGCGGGTGGAAGTTCGGTCTGATGCTTGTTCAAATGTCATTTGGTACGGCCGGAGAATGGACAAAAATTATTGGATAACTGGGTGCGTTTTGAAGGGCAATTTCGTTAAGGAGGCAGGTAAGTGGCAATAAAATGTCAACGAATTGACCAATTGATACAAAATGTGGGAGTTCGACGAACATTTGGTAATACAAGACATTTCGAGTGTTTTATGAGAGTTTGTTTTTGTTTTCGAATAGAAATGTGTTTTCTTACTTGAAATTTGTATTAGGGTTTTAGGTTTTTTGTTCTTAAAAATCTTTTATTAGACACGTGTCCTTTAAGGCGGATGTTTGATAGGAATGGAATCTAATCAGCGAATCAGAAGCAAATAAATTGCTCGTAGTTTTCTTCAATTCAAATGAATTCTGGTTACCCATCGCTCGAACCGAAATGCAACAGCAAAGTTGTCAAAAATTCAACGACATGTTTTCTACCTTTGCAATGTTATCAAAAAGGCAATTAAGAAGCTTATCTTTCAATCATCACTTCCTTTTGCCATTAAGAAGGTAGTTTGCTTTGCCTTGTCAGAGAATCAAGTCCCATTCGAAAACTTCAACATCCACTCAAACGAAAACTAACAAATTATTCGACTACACCAATTCGAAATGCCAAAGCGCTTAAGATTTCCGCTTCAAGCCGAAAGACTTAAAACAAACAAACAATCCCACTCGCTTGCATAACACCTTTCCGACTAACTAAGGCTAATTAAAATTCTCGCGATTAAAAAGATCAAAAGTCAATTCCTGGAGATCGTTTTTGTTTTGTCTTTATCAGTCCAACAATCAACTTTGTTTCAACCAACGAACCAGTCAGTTGGACGTCTCGCTGTGCATATCAAACAAGCAAACAAAACTTTCTCTCTCTTCTCTCCAAAGAGACCAAAACTTCCGTAGTAGCTGTCGGGCAGAACAAAAAAAAATTCGAAACGATCGTTACGATCGTCTCGATTACAATCAGGCACCTGCCGAAAATTTTAACACGTCACTTCGATCATTCGATCAATTAATTTTCTTGCCGAAAAAAAAAAAACTTCAACATAACCCAGCGAGAGTGCAGCGACTTGTTTGCAACGAAAAAACGGGCCACGATCGTCGATCGATGATCAGCCAACATCTCACAGTTAACCCGCGCGTTGAAATGCAAACGAGCAGCTAAGGTCCTTTCACTTTCGTCGATCATCACTGAGACTGACTGTCGATTGCCAGAAACCCTCAAGATGGGTGATCTGTGTCGTTCCTTTGAATGCCGATCAAGTCCAATGGACGTAACAAAGATATCGATCAAGGAGTGTCGATCAAGTGTCAATCATTAGATCGGTGGCTGATCGGTAGATCTTGTTGGTGTATTTCTTTGGATATCCTTTACCAGGAAGCGCCATGGGAATTACATACTTCTCTTTCGCTATGAGAACAAAAGAGGCTGAATCGCTGTAGGCCCTGATGGGAGAGGACGAAAGCCCTCATTAAGTCAACAAGCCTGCAATGCACACATCGAACCTGTTGTCTGGATGTTGAGAATGGTGCTACTTGTCCGCAAAAAAAAAGGAAAATCCGAATTGAAATTCCATGCGATAACGAATCTCGCTGAGCTCATTGATGTCCATCCGATGTTAGCGCTCTTTGTGCGATAATGCGCTCTGCAGCAGCCTACCATCCATCGATCGGGAGAACTATGCTCTGCATTCCAGCTAAGCGTTGCGTCCGTATCGTCGTCGAGTTTGGTCGTCACACGCTAAGTATACAGATTCCATCGCATAAGAAGTGGTCTGATCTTGTTGTTTTAGCTTTGACTTAGTGCGGACTTTGCAGTGGGCCGGCGAATCTATTTTGTAGCTGGAGCTGAAGCTGCTGCCGGCCTGGATGTCTTAATTAATGGCTTAATGTGTAAAATGCAACAACCTCGATCGATATCTTTCAATTAAATCGCGTTGCGAGAGAATGAGGGAAAACTACCAGATTTAAACTGCGTTCTTTCTGTAGCTGAAGTGTTGCCGCTCTTCGAAAATTTTCCTCGATCTATAGGTTCAGAGAGCTAATCGTGCGAGTGATTGTTGAGTCTTTCAACCAAGTAACATCGGTTACTCAAAAAGATCATTTTGGCAATACTTTTGCAGCCAGAACCATTGTGACGAAGTAGGAGTGGTCAGTGGCAACCCGCGCACAGCACCGATCACTCGTTCGCCATTGATCGGCGAAAAATCGGTTGATCTTTTCTTACCATGGTCAGCTTGATGGTGGTGGTTATTACTTTAATGACCACAGGCATTACAAGTGATCCGGTTAGAAAAGGAAAACAACAGCTAGACAAGCAAACATCACCGAAGCTATAGCGTCTCAACAAGATCAAATGCTGTAGCAGCAGCACGCATTTGCACATTTGTTTGCCGCTTAATTGGAATTTCCGATCAATTGATCGCCTGATTGGATGTGGATGCGGATTTTTAGCACCGCGATTGCACTATTACACGCCACCGCGCCGCCCCGCGATCTGATGAAACGGGTATCAGCGACAGATCGACCGATCGACAATAGATTTACAGCATAATTGCAGATTGATTCATTGTGCAGTGTGTGTTATTTATTTTTTTTTTGCTTTGGTCATTGGCTTTTGTGAGTTGGACCGCTCTGAAGTGCTAATATCGGATACTCCACCTCAAAATGCTCATTGCACTCCTTGCAACATTTGCGATTTTTAGTCCAGTCATTGGAAGTTGATCGTCGAAAATGGTATTGAAACTGTCCAATGAAGCGGAACTTGTATTTGAGGGCCGTTAACGCCAACACCACCTTCCGGCAACTTCGACGACTGACGATGACGACGACAGCAACGCTCAAGGGAATTTCCTCTCTCTATCTCCATGTATGAGTTAATTTTTTGTCGGGGTACCAACTTGCGGTCGATCGAACACTTAATTTGGGATTGAACGTCAATAAGAATTCGTGTGGTAATTTAATATGGTCAGGCCAAACCTTTTCAAACATAAAGGCTTAGCAGTGATTTTGTTTTCTTTCAGTTTTGGTTTGAGGTAAATGACATTAGCTGTCCATTAGGCATTGTTGGGTTTTTGTTTCTTCTTTTTCTGTGGTAGAATCACTTAGTTCTTTTGTTTTCGGACTTTTTTGGAGTTTATACAAAAAATCGCCCAATGGACCAAACAATAAGCTTGAACGGACAATCGCTTGAAAAATCTCAAATGTCTTGTGGAGGTTGGGTTTCAAATTTGCTAGAGACTGTTTGGGCCCTTATACTATGAATCGTTTCAATTGATTCAAAGAAAATAAGTCATATAATAAAAGCCTTGACTGACTACCTCACTAAACATGCCTATCACAATCTATTAAAACTAGCTGTTTTTGTAATCTCCTCAAACAATTCTCCTTAAGTCCTCTTGTTTAACCTGAAGTAACTGTGATCTTCCTCTGCTTGAATACTAAAATAGATTTTTTAGTCAATTGAATTTTTTAAAATCAATTACGAGGCTTAATTTGGCAACATTAGAATAATACGCGTGCATGCCCCAATAGAAGAGAAAAAAGACGACACCAAAATCGAGTTCTACTAGCTCCTCGACAAATTGTCCTCTGCGATTTGAACGCAAAGCTGGGAAAAGAGGACATCGTTGATGCCACAGTCAGAAAGCACAGCCTGCACGACATCAGTTCCGTATTCAGGCTGACCGATTTTGCTATGGGGCGAAATGTTGTGGTAGCAAACACATGGTTCCCACATCTCAACATCCATAAAGGAATTGGCGGACCTCCTGATTAATCAACCGTCAACCAAATTGATCACATGGCGATCAACCGAAGGCACTTGTCCAGCAATCAAGATGTTTGAACTTTCCGAGGAGACAACATGAATTCGGACCACAAACCTCGTCGTCGGAGTCAAGTTACGACCCATCCGAAACAAGGAAATGCTGCTTGAAAATTCGACGTCGGACGGATATTGCAAGAGATTGCCAGATCCTTTCCTGATCGAGTGTCAAGTAACCTCTTAAGGAGTCCTATGCCGCCAACATCAAGTATCGAAGAACAGTGGCAACATTGCCAAAAAGCAGTTATAGAGAGCACCTCTAATGTGCTGGGTTTCACGCAGCGACCAACACGTAATCCCTGGTTCCACGAAGAATGTAGGCAGGCCCATGCACCCAAGCAAGAGGAATACAGAGCTGCGCTGCATAGTTAGACAAGACCTGCTCGTGAGCTCTACGAGGAAAAGAGGAGACAGGAACCCCGGCTTCTCAGGAGAAAAAAGAGGAAGCATAAGAAGGACCAGATCGAGGATGTTGAGAGAGCCAACAGCAGGAATGGAGTTCGGAGGTTTTATCGGAAGGTAAAACAGCTGTCTCAAGGGAACCGAAGCATGCAGAGATATACAAAGGAAAATCAGTAATTGCTAGGGATTTGGAAACACCACTTCTGTGGGCTCTACAATAGCGACGACGAACAAAATTCCGCTATCAGGAAGGAGCCTTTCATCGGGCACGATGATAGTCAACAATTCCGTGAACCCGAGCTAATAGAAGTGAAAACGGCGATATCAAGGCTGAAATCCAACAAAGCCGCTAGAGCAGATGGTCTAGCTGCCATGCTGTTCAAAGCAGCTCGCGACGATCTAGATAAAACAATCAATGTTTCTTCAGACCGGTAAAGTCAACCATCGACCAAATTTTCACTTTGCCGCAGATCCTGGAAAAAGCCTTTGAAATCGAAATCGGTACCCAGCACCTTTTCATCGATTTTAAGGCCGCGAATGACAGCATCTACCGAAACGCACTGTTGAAGCTATGTCTTGTTTTGGCATACCTGCCAAGCTCGTTCGTTTGTGCAAAATGACGGCTTGAACAAAGGAGGAGTTTGCTTACCTAGGCTCCGCTACTAACATGCGGGCAGTAACACCAGCGCCTAGATCAGACGAAAAAAAAACTCTTGTTAATCGCTGTTTCTTTAGGCTAAGAAAGCAGTTGAGTGGAAAAGCGCTCTCCCGATCAACTAAGGTAAAACTGTAAAACACCCTCATCATCCCAGTCCTGCTGTATGGCGCAGAAGCATTTACCTTGACAAAAACGTGGGAAATGTGCCTTAAGCTGTTTTGAGGGAAAAGTTCTTCGGGTCGTCTTCGATCCCGTGTTCATTGATGGGGAAAAAATAAGATACAACAGCGAAATTTACGAAGACAGATGGGTGGTCCAGAGACTCAGATGGCTCGCTCATTAAGAACGGATGGACACCAATGCCTAGCCCGGAAATCCTTCCACACTATTCCTGCGGGACGAAAAAGTAGAAAAAGTAGAGGAAGACTGCGACTCAGGAGGCGCACACAAGTTGAAGAGGGCCTCAATCAACTTGGAGTGCAAAACTTGGAACCAAAATGGCTTGCGGAGACTATTCGTTGAGACTGTAGCCCCACTTTAATGTAAGTAATTGAGTCAATACCTGCTCACTTTTATCACAACAAGTGAACGTACCCACATGCTGTCATTCTGTCAGAGAGCAGAGCCGTATACTTTAGTAGCTACAGAGGGTCAAAGGAGTACCATGATAAGTCAACAAAATTCAAAACAAAGATTGAGAGAAAATGCATTGAAGTTGCTTTCCAAAATGTTGTGCTTACTTAATTTCGAAAATGCTTAGCAACAGTAAGATTTAAAATCTTATAAGCTAGCTGTAAGCTAATTTTACAAAAACAATGGCTGAGCAGAGATTAAAAATAAAAAATTAACTGTAATTCTTAAAACTATCATAATATGAATTCAAATAATACATTACAATGTTCATATTGAAAAATAAGATCTAAGCACTCTTTTTATGTTTGTTGCGTTCAGATTTTGTTTTATATTACGAGGTAAGGTGTTCCAAAGCTTAATAGAATTTACAACAAATTGACGTTCCGATGTTGAATATGCGTAAGGAGGGATAATCAACTAATGAGATCTGTTTGAAGACCTGGTTCTTACTCTCTCAAAACAATATTGTGGTTGGCGTGTGAGAAGTATGTCAGAAAGCAAAATCAAACTACGAAATTCTATATATTTTTCAAAAGGCATGCCCAATAATTGCGGAGCAAAACTAGATATTCTATCATACCGTCGCAATCCAAAAACATAACGAACGATTGAGTTGAAAGCTACAATAAGTTTTCACCTGCTCATGAAGCTGCAGTTACAATAGATTTCGCAACCATAGACTAGGATAGGTATTACCAGGGTTTTAGCGAAAAGCAAACGCGTTTTTGGTGGCGTGAAAGATTGTGTAACCCATAATGTACGGAGTACTCCATAGACCTTGCCAACTAGTCCATTGATATGATCATCCCAAGTCAGGAAACGATTAAAAGTCACACCAAGATTCTTCGCAGTAACCACATATTCCATTGGAGCATTGCTCAAAACAATCGGTGGAAAATAAGAAAGGTCAAGAGATTTTCTAAAAATGACAACACATTTGGATTTTTTTTGGGTTCAAAATTAGTCCGTTTGACAAAGACCAATTTGTAACTCTCTTAAGGTCTTCATTGACGCAGAACGCTCCGTATTCTATTAAACCAAGTTGACAGCTGAAATACAGCTGAACGTCATCAGCATACAAATGTGAGCTACAATTTCCTAAAGAAGATGGAAGTTCATTTACATAAGCAGAAAACAAAAGAGGACCCTGTATAGAACCTTGTGGTACACCAGTAATATTCGTTAAAAAATTTGAGAGTTAGTCTCCAACTTGCACTGCTTGTTTTCTACCGGTTAAATAAGAGAAAATTAATTTTGTTGCACTAGACGAAAAATTGAAATTTAGCATAAGCTTTCTACAAAGATTAACATGATTAACAGAATCGAAGGCCTTCGAAAAATCCAAAAAAACTAGAAACGTGACTTCGTCTTTATCCAATGCTTTTCTTATGTCATCGGTAACATTTAGAAGTGCGGTAACACAACTGTGGACTGAACAGTGAGTTAGTAGGTAGAAAATTATTTATTTGTTTCTGAAGGATCCTTTCAAAGACTTTGGATAGAAATGGCAAAACATAAATAGGTCTAAATTCATCTCTTTTAGCGTTTTTTGGAAGTGGAATGATTTTAGCAACTTTCCATAAGTCTGGGTATAGACCGGAAGTCAAAATAGTATTAAAGGTATAAGTGATATATGGTAATATAAGTGGCAATATCATACACAGAAATGAAGGATGTATACCATCAAGCCCAACGGCTTTTGACTTAATAGAAATAACACTTTCTACTACATCGTCACTATCTACTGCGGAAAAATAAAAACCAGGCTCATTGCGATCGCATTGTTCAGTAAAACTAATTGAGGGGCAAGGCAGGGAGACTTGTGACGGTAGAGATGAGATGAATTGTTCGTTAAGTTTGTTGCCATCAATGTCTTCTACTATTCCTAATTTTGTCTTACCAATACCTATTTTCCGCAAGTTCTTCCAGAGCTGGGAACCATTTGAGCTTGTGTTTAACTGTTTAGAAAAATGTTGGTATTTGGGCTCGCGTATTTTAACAACTACTCGGTTACGCAGAGAACAAAATACACGACGCAGCTCAGCTAGTCGATACCTTTTCCAATTGGCGTAGGCGTCATCTCGCTGTTTCATCAAATCTCTAATGGGACGAGAAAACCAGGGATTATTGTTTTGTTGTACAGTTTTTGTTTTTAAGGGGACATGGGTATTGAACAGTTCAGAGATATGATTTGTTAAATATTCAATCTGCTCATTTGAAGAAGGCATCGAATCCCAATTTTTTCTCGAGTTTGAGTTTCAAGTTCTTGCAAATTTATATTGTGGACATCTCTATAAATGATTTTCTCATCTAAGTGAACAAGGCTGAAATTGAGTATTGTAAAAATCAAATCATGCTTTGAAAAAGCAGGAGCCGAAAGTTGATCATACAATGCAACATTGTTTTTGTCACTCACAAACATAAGATCTAATAACGAGGAATCCCTTCCAAAAAAGTATGTTGGAGTACTGGTGTTAACTGGTACTAAATTGAAAGCTAACATGTGATTTTTGAAAACATTAGGACTCAAGAGATTGTTTATTTATTTCAAAACATTGTATTTTCTTCAATTTTTGTTTACTTATTTTAATACCACGTGTTACGGAAGTATACGTCCCTGCCTGTTCCTGGTAAATTTCCAAGACATGTGTGCGTATACACCTCAGTAAGTTAGCTCATTTTTGACCTCTGGTGATGTTCGTTTTGACTTGTATGCTTTTTCTGGTTCATCTGTGGAGACTGGAGACATTATTGTTTAGTATTTCATTCTCCCGAACCTTAAAAATGTACATCTGTGGAAAAATAAATATGCAAGGTACCCCATAAAAAAACAACTTAAATATGTTAAATTCATGTGACGACAAACAATAACATTTTTTCGTCTTCACTCCAAATATACCTAAATAATCATCTTAAAAGGAAAACATACATTCTGCCTCCTAAATATTTTGTACTTCCAAGAAAAAACACTGAATTTCTTATAGTCAATTTATTTGCAAGCACCCAGCCACGTGTGACCTGGAAAAAAGAATGAAAATACCCATCCTGAGGTTTTGTTTTTTTTCCCAAATGAATTAAACAACAGGTTCCAGTGCCATACCAACCATTCATTGTCCTTGAACTCGCACACACAACGACAAATCCATATAAATTGTTTAAAACAAATCGTACACCTAATTGCTTGGATTCTTGGATTTACCCAAACACGTGGAAAATCCATTTGTTTCATTTTGTTTATACTCCTACCACCTACCCCATCGGTATCGGAGCATGAAAG
>CAKKXW010000004.1:21376017-21386879 GCA_920937365.1 Sphaerophoria rueppellii | reverse complement strand
GAACTCTTCACAAACGTAACAAACTCGTACTGCTTTTTATTATAAATAAATAAATAAAGTTAAGCAATTTACGATTGCACTTTTTACGAATGTTTGTATTATGAATTTTAGATTTTTGAATTAGATGCGTAAATGGTTCTATATCATCACCATTAGTTCTTGGTCATTTACATTTTAGTTTTAGTCGTTCAAGTATAAGACTCCAGAATCAATTAAATCAAATATTTAGCAGGTCAAACTATGGTGCTCATAACCCTCTTAGTAAATTAATTGAAATTTTTAATAAATACAACTTTTGTATAACCTCACCACACGATAATATAAAAAGTATTAAATTCAAATTAATTTTTTTCAACAGCGTAGATTAAGTTTTTAGATTTTAAGTATTATGTTTGTAAGCATTTTTCACGTTAGCATTTAACGAATTGAAATAAATAAATAAATATTATTTTTCGTCATGCTCAAACAATGCAAACACTTCTCAAGGCATTCGACTCATTGTTTCAGCCACTTACCCAGTAAAATCGAACGAGAGGTAGAAGCAGACACAAACAAATGCAACCTCTCTCTTTAAATCCGTAATTAACGATCTCCTCACACTTAATTAAAACACGCAAGTGAATGGCTAATTATCACTCTACGACCGCCATTACTACCGCTGCTGCTCCACCATCGCACCGGCCGGCATCCACCAACACCATCGGCGATTTCCGTTTTGCATTACTGATCTCATCACTAAATCTCGTTCAGCCTTGACGCTTCCGACGCACAAATTTTGTCGGATTCACACACGGCAATACAGCAGCGTCTGGTGCATCTGTAAAGCATGTTCAATATTCACTTCCATGGCGGTGCACCTGCCCCACCTCCCACTCCCTTCTTAATGGATATTTTCACATTAATTTGACCATCAGATGAGTACAGAAGTAAAACGCGTCGATGAGGTGCGGTGGCGGTGAAGACGCTTTATATGCGCGCCATATTTTAATGCAATTTAATTAATGTTGCTGCGTCTACACAACAAGCACTAATGTGAGACTCTTGTAATATTGTCCTTCGCAGTGAGTGCGCGCAATGCGCAGCATCTTTACACGCGACCAATGCAATTTTATTGCGAAAACGCAACCAGTCTTCTCATTTCGGTGGCGGCGGAGACTGGTTTTGCGTTTCAAGCTTACGTTCACGTTTAAGTAAAACCAATCGATGAGCTAACCTGCTACACTGCAGTGCACCAGCGAGTCCAGTCGCAAAAATATTGACATTGTCCTTCGATGCGGCCATGGCCACTGCTGTTTCGAGAAAGAGATATTTTCATATGACGCGCGTGATGGTGTGATGCGAGCGATGTGAATATATGCGGTATGCGATTTTGACACTATAAGCAGGGTGACACAACGCCTGTTGATCTCCCTGTGTGTGATTTTAATGAGTGAGCGGGGGGCAGTGCAAATTCCTTAAGGCCGTTTTGTCGCGTCGCGTCTTCGACAAGACCGGATTCAACAATCTGGACTTGGCAATAATGTCGTCTTCGTTGCGGACATGTGTACGATTAGCTGAGTAGCGTCCATGTTTAAGTTTCGAAGGCAAATGTTGTTGCGGTTGCGAGCGGTAATTAATGTTAACGTGCTTAAAGGTTTTTTTTTATGGTTATTGTTTGTGTGTACATAGTTTTGATTAAGAAATTAATGAAAAACCAGCATCAGTGGGTGCACAGCAGCTTGGGCCTATAAACATTTACAAAGTATTGGAAGTCACCTGAATATTGATGATGGGTTGAGGGGCTCTTGGTTTTGTTTTATTCTTTTTATAATTCGATAGCTAGCGGGGGCTCTTGTTGATAGAGATGGGCCGATGTGTAATTTTTATTAATATTTACGTTGAGAAATAACGACGTCTGGCCAGGGGGGATAGGCAAGCATTAGTTTTTATTGGATGGAGACTTTGATGTTGATTTTTGGATAGAGACATCGAAGCTGATTATAATTGATAGACGATATTGCTTTTCATTCAAAATGAGTGGTGAATCAGGTTATTTTACTGGTCTACATTCTGTTGAAATATCGGTAAGAGAGGTTGAAGCATAATATTTACACTACGTCAGTATTTAAATTGTGTAAAAGACTCAGCTAACAAATAATCATCGTCTTGATCAATCTCGTTTGTTTCGTTCAAGGTGGCGCTATAGTTCGTTGCGGACTTGGATCTCAACCAGCAGTCTCCACCAGCCAGCTCGGTTCCCATCTAGCTGTTCCCAGCTAGCTATCCCCAGTTTTGCACTACCAGTTGATTGAGGTCCTCTTCCACTTTGGTGCGCCACCTGAGTCGCAGTCTTAGACAATTTCTAAGTCCCACGGGAATAGTATTGAAGGCTTCTTGGGCCTTCCTGGGATCTTACAGATGATTTGGTGCAGCTGAACCATCTGCTCCAGCGAATTTGTCGGACTTAAGCGGTAATATTGCCTGTTTTACTTCTTCTAGGTCGGCTTCACGGAATTGTTGGCTTTCATCATGTCCAATAAAAGGCTTCTGCCTAACGGCCGGATTTTGTTCGTCGTCGCCGTTAAACAGTCTACAAACGGTAACTACTACTATGAAGCTTAGAGCTATGCAATCGCGAAACTTGATTTCGCAGAAGGGCCTCCCATGGTCGACAGGTCGAAACGGAGTAGGCTGTTACTACCAATTACACCACAACGAAGGAGTGTTCCCACCAAGGCACTCCCACCGAGGGACGACAGCGAATGAATTTCTTCTTTGGAATCAACGGTGGCGTCCCCAGTTCCAGTAAGGCCGAACTACTTGGTGAACACCTTTACGGGCTACTTCGACTTATTTGAAGCCCAGGCCGTAAAAGGAGCGGTTTTTCCGGCTCTTGCACTTGGAGTCACATCAAGTGCCTGGTACTCCAGGTTGGGGGTTGTGCGTTGGGGTGACTTCCCGACCACGTAGACAAAATTTTAGTTGCGAAGCAACAACAGGCCTCGGAAACGGACGGATAGTAGAGGAGTTTGTCTTCCTTGGCTCCGCTATAAACACGGGCAATAACACCAGCGCCGAGATCAGACGAAGAATAACCCTTGCTAATCGCTGTTTCTTTGGGCTTAGAAAGCAATTGAGTGGAAAAGCCCTCTCTCGGCCAACTAAGGTAAGACTGTACAACACACTCATCATATCAGTCCTGCTGTATGGTGCAGAAGCATGGACCCTGACAAAATCGGATGAAAGTGCCTTAGGCTGTTTCGAGAGGAAAGTTCTTCGGGTCATCTTTGGCCCCGTGTGCATTGAAGGGGAATGGCGAAGAAGATACAACAGCGAACTTTACGGGTTGTACAACGACATGGACCTAGCCAGAAGGGTCAAGGTCCAGAGACTCAGATGGCTCGGTCATTTAGAGCGAATGGACACCAATGCTCCGGCCCGGAACGCCTTCGACACTATTCCCGAGGGACGTAGGAGGAGAGGAAGACCTCGACTCAGGTGGCGCACTCAAGTGGAAGATTACCTCAATCAACTTGGAGTGCAAAACTGGAGACGACTAGCTAAGGACCGAGCTAGCTGGCGGAGACTGTTGATTGAGGGCCAAGTCCACAACGGACTGTAGCGCCACCTTAAGTAAGTAAGTAAGTAAGTTCACTTGTTTATCTTTGCAGGCATCGGTTCTTGTTCGATGACCTTGAGTCAACTGTTTTACCTTCCGATAAAACCTCCGAACTCCATTCCTGCTGTTGGCTCTCTCGCATCCTCGATCTGGTGCTTCTCATGCTTCCTCTTTTTTCCCCTAAGAAGCCGGCGCTCCTCTCTTCTCTTTTGCTCTTAGAGCTCACGAGCAGCTGTTGTCCGTTTATGCGCGGCAGCTTTGTATTTCTCCTGCATGGTTGCATGCACCTGCCTTTATTCTTCGTCAAACCAGCGGTTTCGTTTTGGTGGCTGTTAGAAATACAGCACATTAGAGGTGGCATCTCTAACTGCTTTCTGCCAATGTTGCCAGTGGTCCTTGATACTTGATGTTTGCGGCATAGGACTCTTTAAGACGATCGATCACATGAAGTAAGTTATTAATATTTGGAAGAAATTTAATAAAAATTGCATAAGACTCTCTTATGGACAATGAGCGCTTTCATTTTTTATGAATCCCTTCATCGTTTAATAAGAAATTCTAGGGGCTCAAGTCTGATCCCTACGAAAAAACTATGGTGTGCTCCAGGGCTCTGTTTTGACTTGGATACTCTTTTTAATTTTCAATGATTATTTTCTGAAAATTCTTATCCACTGTCCTGCTTCTCTACTGACAGTTACCTCAGCTCTTCCCAATTGCACAGCAATGAGTTTCGTATGTGAATCTTCAATGGAATCCTAAGGTCTGTCCAAATTGCCTTAGCGTGTCAAAAACACCTCCGACTTCTATTTTGTTGTATATTCGAATTCAACCAAGAAACCAGATCATCATCATTATTATCTCGTGTCATGCGATATATCATCGCGATCGAGAGAATCCCACAGGAGTGTGAAATATGTGTACGACAAACCGCCCTGCCTCCTGATATTTCCATTCCAATTCCAAATGTTTTTCTTTATTTTTTCTGAAGAAACGTGGTCGAGATATCCCAAGAAACGGGAATAGGGTTCAGAGAAGACTCATCATCTTTTGAAGCTTCAAGATGAGATAAATCTGAGTTCGTCCTCCTTCGGAGATAATTAAATTCGTCAAGAAGTGTCGGAGTCACCACCGTTGCCAGATTGTGGTTTTTTGGATTTCGAGTGGATTTTGTTATTAAGTTCAACCACACAGAATGGAGTTTTTATTTTGCTTTCCCTATTGCGTCCCCAAAAACAAAAACAAGAAAAAAAAAATCGTTTGTCCACCATAAATCACTTTTGGCCCGGATGCTGTCATCTTTTTTTTGGATTTTATTAATCTCTTTTTTTCACTTCGCTTATATCAACCTCCGATCTCCCTCTGATGGTCCCTGGTGCATTGTTCTTGGGGCTTCTCTTTCTTATAGTTTCTCGGTCGTTTGAGTGCGGAACCACGTTGCGTAGGGTTGCTTTGGCCCAGAAAGACGATGATGATTGCGAACGGTGTTTATAATTTCGTCTGTCTTCTTTTTTCTGCTGCTTCTCATTCACAAGGCAGACAAACAAAACCAATGGGCCAAATGCGGTCGTGGCTTATGTCATGTGGTCTTGATGGTGTCGTGAATATAACACGCCGCCGGAGCTCTAGGTCCTTCGTTCCACATCCAAAGAATGTCATGCGAATGTGATTTGTTGTCGCCTAATACCGCATATCATTTATATGAAAAATTTGAGTGGTTCACTTTTTTTAAAGGGTCGCTGGGTTGGTGAATCAGCCGTTCTTTGACCTACCAGACCAACGACAATGCACAGGCTTTTTTACGTGTAGGAGGACTTTTTTTGCGGTTCCTTCTGCTGCAGGCCGTTTATGCGAATAAGGATTTTGAGATTTATGAACCCACCAGAGGCACCGAATTTTCGTTTAATCGTATATAGGCTGCGGTTTTGTGTTCTAGAGGAATGACACTGTATAGTTGGTGTCGTTCATTAGGGTCTTGATAATAGTTTGCTCTGCGTCCATGACGAGACTCGAAGAACAGCTAATGGAGCATGGATTTTGATTAACTGCCTTGCGGCCTGCACCAGATTGGGTGTGGTTAGAATTTTTAATAAAAAAGATGAGTGTTGCGAGACGAAAAATGTAATAATTTAGGTTTTAAGGCTTATTTTAAGCGGTTTCACGATGCGCCATGTTTTATGTCGGTATTTGATCGTTGAATAACTTTTAAACGAAGCAAGCAGTTTTTGCACACAAAACTATTTCTGTTTTATTGAACTTTTTGAATTTTATTGAATATTTTTGTTTATATCAAAAGATTAAAATTGCGAACATATTCTTACAAAAATAAATCAACCTCTTAAGGAGCTATCAGGCACTTTCTCGACGCTTTTTGGGGGTTTAGCGATGATATTAACACGATTTTTGCTGTGTGATGTCGAAAAAATATTGAAATTGAATAAGATTTCCGGTCCGAATTGCTTAAAACCCATCCAAAAAGAGCCCGGATGGCTTTTATATAGCAATGAATTTCTCACTTTTTCTTTTTGCAACATTTTGACTTTTGGCCATTTAAGTTTCACTAAAAAAAAAAAAAACAATTATCTGATAGAAATATATGTATTGTGCTGTCAACTACATGCCATGCAAGTGACAGCATTTGTAAACTGTCACGCGAGTTTAAACAAAATGACGATATTGAAAGACGTTGCTTAGTCGATAAGCAGTTTAATAGAACATTTTTTTTAATGCATGGAGTACTGATTTTGGTGCATTTCTTATGCACAATACTATGCACAGTTAAAATTGTATTAAATTGAAATTTCAGAAACTTTTTCTACTAAGTCAATCAATTGACAAGCGCCAAAGTTATTGATTATTTACACACCGACATAAAAAATGGCGCACTCTCTATTCGGTCAAACGGGATGAAATTGCATGAAAAACCTTCAAAAGCGCTTTCGGTTCATTTTTATTCACGAAACACAAACATAAGCCTTCTATTTGCTCAAACACGTCTATTCCCATCAATAACGTAGTTTTGCATTAAAAGGACACAAAACATCCTATCCCGCATGCTACACAAAACAAAAAAACAAAAAAAGCAACAGCAACAAAAACCCCCATTAAATAAAATCGACATAGTTTACTACCCGACATGTAATGCATGCAAACAATAAATACTCTGCCCTCTGTGTCTTCTCCAAACTCGAAACTATCCAACTCCGACTTCAAACTCCATCTCCACCCACATAAACGCCCCTTTTTCGGGATGCATGCAAATTTGTGTGCACTCGGTGCATTTTACAGCACCATTGCATTCAAGAGCAGTGCCATTGCAGCAACATGGCCGGGCATCTAAATTATTCATAACCCATGTCTACGTCGTGTAATCGACCAAACCACTTGCACCATTTTCACTAGTGCCATACCCCAGCTACCAGTAGTTTGCAGGTCGGTTGGTCCATTCCATACCTGAACTGTTGATGGAGGAATGTCGGCGGGCGGTAGTCAAAAGTGCAAAAATTCGCGCACTATCCAGCACACCGTCGCGTCGCATCGCGTCAATAACTTTGAATGCATCCATGTTGCAAGGATAGTTTTCCATTTCGATATTTCCCAATGGGATTGGTCCAAAAAAAACATCGAAAAGCCAGAAAACAACAGACGCTTTCAATTTTGTTCAAGCACTTCTCCATATGAAAGAAATCGAGACTTCAGGGTGACGATGAGACCACGTCCTTGCACATAACATGTGTCGATATCGTCGACTTCGTGTCGTCGGCGGTCGGTGGAGGTGAAGTCGTCTCTATAGTCTCCTGGGAGAAGACGGCAATCGTTGGATCACGTTTTCGCTGTTCTATGCAAATTCAGGAGCCCCAGCCAGACACATTCATTCAAATTTATTTCAAGCCATCTTTCAAAAGACCCGCTGCACTCATATATGTATGTACGAGCGATTCCCAAAAAATTAAAAAAAAAAAAAAACACTCTCTTTCATGATGCATGAGTGAGTTAGTGGCTCGTCAACGCTCATTTGTGAGCAATAATCGTCATTTAGTCGAGATTAGAACCCCAAGACATTGATTTACTTCGTTTTCCAAGGGAAAGTGACTTCACAACAGGGGGGAAGATCACACAGCAGTAGATGTTATTCGTGTTCGACTTGAACCAGTTGATGTATGTTGGCAGTTCAAGATTTATGAATCTATTTTTCTTTGAGTACAACTACGAGACGACTGCGACTGTACCAGTGCTTGCAGCAGCGAACAAAAATTGTAATAGACAAGTTTGACAGTTGGTGTAATGGGCCAGCTGAGCTTGCACAGCGCAGCCGTTTGTATGGAGCTTGTTCGAATGTGTCATGTTGGAAAATTAACGCAATTGGCATAAATCAAAACCTCGATCGGTGTTTTCAATCGATGAGGTTTTTTTTTTTAGCTGAGAATGGCATTTCTATTGCGCGAAATAGCAGGAGCTATGTTGCGGCAGCGGAGGTGGTGCGGCAAACTTTAAAAGAAATCGGTTGTAAAAAGTGCGCAACACAAACATGTGGCTCTGTTGTAGGAAACATGGCGTTGTCGGACTGTCGAACAAAAACTGCACTCGCGGAATCTTGTTCGAACAAGCGAATGGGATCAAATCTTGTTCACCGGCTGAAGTATGCTTTTTCGACCATTTCGCTGTCTTTGGAATGTACAAGTAGATGCATGTTTTGTTGACCGATTGCTGCTCCTGGTTTGATATCTCATACACACTCAGTTTTATTCAAATTAACGACAAAGCAGCCTTAAATAAAAGAGAAAAATAATGTTTATCGGTTTTTATAGTCATGTTCCATGTCAATCTGACCGAAATTCCCCAACAAAAAAAAAACCAATAAATGCAATAACATCTCATGTCATATGTCGCAACATGTTGCCAGCACCATAATTCCTGGCATTGACGCTCGCTGATCGAATCCCCAGTGGTCTGTATTCCCAACACAACAATAATTGACAGCTGAAGAGGTAATGTTCTGTTGTGTCCAATATTTGTTACCTTGTTATCCTCGTTTAAGCTTATATCGAAACACCACTGCACCACAGGAAGCGCACATTACTATCCCATCAATGACTTCAATATTGAGACTTTCCAGGCAAATAACCCAATGGAAACAAACAACAGTCTTGGCGAAGTTGTATCTTAATTAAGTCTTAATGAGTGTGTACCTTAATGCAGTCGCATCCAGACAACAACACGTCAAGTCACACGACTGCATCGTTTGAGAGATCGAAGTCGAAAGGTTTCAGTCCGCACTACAGTCGTCGTCATCATATAGTCATCGACCGACGCCATTTAGTTCGTCGTCATAGTCGTTAAATGTTCAAAAAACGAACACAACTTCGTGGGTCGACATAAATTTTGGGATATAAATTGTGGCAATTAAGTTAGCCAGCCGCCCTCTTAGCCTTGCTTTAACAACCAACTGAACTGACCAGAAACGAGCAGTGTCGAGAAGTGTGTGTTTTGTGCTTGTGAGAAAAATTGCCCTCAAAGCCTGATCGGGGTTTATTAAGATGTTAATTCGTTTCGCGAACAAGGACCAAAGCTTGCCTACGCGCAGTGGCAAGCTGTTTGCATGGAAATCGTGTATAATTCTTCCATAGGCTCATGTTGATGGAGATTGGTTTGTGTGTGTGTGTAGGTAGTGTGCCCTAGAGGCAGCTCAAGTCGACTCGAAGAACTCGAAATGACGTGTAATGATTTGTCCAGCTGTGAACGCAACACTTTTCAAGCTATCTAGGTGAATAAATCAATTGGCAACCATAGAACGACCGCAAAATGTATAGATATGTCCCTTTGGGGCTTAGCAAAGAATTGAGAGATTTGGAACCTTTGTTCTCTCTTTAAGAGAAGTTCAAGGATTTATTTGGTCGGTTAGCATGTACTTGTTATTTCTAAAGAGAATATCACGCAAACGATTTCAAATTTGCGCAATTTGTGATGTGAAAACTCGAAGCTGGTTACCTCCAAACCGATTGTTGCCACCAATTTCACACAGGGTCCACAGAAATCACAAGAGTCTCTTTTGTCTTTTGTCTTAACCCAGTTTAAGTAATCACGAAATTGAAGTCACTATACACGATTTGTAATTACCTCTTGAGATTTTTATATTCTGCATTGCGCCATCCAACCCAATAACATTGTGTGCAAGAACTTCAAAGCCTGACACACAATAAGTCGTACTTATCGACAATAAATCTCTTACTCAAGTTTTGAGTTCAGAAATGAGCATTTACAAAGTAGTTGGTATAGTCTAACACTTACGGTTGAAATTCAAATTTTTGATACTAACTGTCTGCATTTGACCTTAAGGTACAGGCCATTGAATCCTGCTGTCATAAGGAAACAATTGTTGTCTCTAATTTGACGCTTAAATCATTCATTAATGTCAGCTCGTTTTTTACTGGTGACTTATATTATTACTGCTAGCGCCACCTATCGGCAGAAAGCTGTACTAAAAATTGTAAGTGTTTCCCACTGTCTTCTACGCCATCCAGTAGTCAAAGTGCGTATTTTTGAGGCAAAAACTGTAAATTATAAAAATGTATACATAGATGGCGCTAGGAACTCAGAGTAAAAGTGCATTTTTAAAAACACTAGGGGGCTCTCAGTGATACCCTGGGTGTTGGCGAAGACATTGGCTATTTTTATTTGTTGCCAATAGATGGTGCTAAGTAGTTCTTGTTAATAATTGACATTGCAACTCATCGCTCTTGAACTATGAACACCTTAAACAAACCTTCTTACTCCTTATGTCAAACTGAGGAATTTTTTGAAACAAAATATTTTGTTCACAAAAATTCGTTACCGAATAAATCGCGCGATCTGCTATTAAATAACTTGAAATTGGAAAAATAATCGTTTAATTTTCGTTTCTGTCATGGTATGAGCCATAAGCCGGTTGTGTCGAGCAACAAACCAAAGTGACGACAACGCTTCGACGCCAGAGGAGATGTGGGAGCGTTCAGAAATTACTTGCCATGCAAGTAAAGAAAAACTGACATTTAACGACTTCAAGTTGGCAATGTTGCATTGCGGCATTGTTGTGGAGTCGTTAAGACAGCGTGGCACGTTGTTCTCAAATACTCGTATATCGATGACACTAGGGTCACCCATTTTCCATTGTTGGTAATGTTATTTGTTTTTGGCACTTAAAAAGGCGCCTATAAAACTCGTTTAAGACTCTTCATATTGCTTCCCTGAAAAATTCGACATTAAGTCATAAAACTGTCAACTTGAAAAT
>CAKKXW010000004.1:21323912-21348519 GCA_920937365.1 Sphaerophoria rueppellii | reverse complement strand
CTGCTCTGAGGTGCTAGCGTCTCTAGCTTCCCCTGAGCTACCTACAATGGTATCCTGACTGGAAGCCAGGAGTTCATCCTCGGACTCGATGGATGGAATTTTAACACATAAATTGGACGAAGACATAATGAGGGTGTTCGATTTGATTCCCACGAGTAAAGCGGAAAAGAAGGTCACCCTCGGCAGAGCCGCATACCGAGGGAAGGTATAAACACAAAAAAAAAAACCGTTACCCACCACAGGCCTCCGGCTGAGCTCGTTCATGGTTGATTTATCCCTCAACCTTTAATTCTTGGGCACGGATTTACTAGCTCACACCACCACTGAAACTAGGAACCTTGGATCTAAGGTGAGAGAGGATTTCTGTGAGTTGTGCTATAGAGGGAGTCAGAACCACACAGCGATCCAATCTAACCTTAGCTATCACCGTCTGACACCTACAGACCAAAACTGTGGCGACATTGTCCGCCCGGCACCCACTAGGAGGGTTCGATCAAGGATTTTTGTTCCTGACTGGAACTGTAGACGCCACCGTTGAGACCATCTTGGGAGTTTTTCCGCTGCCGCCTTTTGAAAAGGAGGCATGCATTAGTGGACGCATACCTCCTCCCCCTCTCTCTCTTTGCTGCCGCCAACAACTTCCCACTTGGGTTGGAACCCAATCTTCGGTCGAAGGTACTGGGCACCCGATGTTCACCGCTGGGAGGTGTAGAGTAGGAGTTGATAGACAGAGGTTTCAGTGGACGCTTGTGTCCACTTGAATGCACATATCTACCCTTCGAACATCGCTCTTAATAAGGCCCTTACTTTTTTACAAACATGTACATTTTAAGTTGCTCGAAATGATGAGAATCATGGAGAACAAAGCATAATAATTTTTCCATTGCAATGTTTTTACATTCTGTTTTCCAAGAAGGACTTGTCAACTGTTTATTTTTTGCCAAAGGACTCTTTTACGAATCATCGAACTGTCGTTGTTAATTTATTCAGAAAACTCAACATTTTCAGCAGTTAAACTACAGTAACAAGCAGCGACTGCAAATTCGGAGTGTGTGACCGCAACTTTAAGAGCGTTTTGGTCGTAACACAGACAGGTAAGAAATAGTTTAGTGCAAAAATTTGAGGCTACATAATCGGAATGTGATGTTGCCGTATGAGTTAGACAACGGGTTGGTCGAATTGTAGAAATTATAGCTGCCGTTCAGGCGACCATTGCAAACGATCCAAGTCAGTCAATTCCATGGCGTATTTGGTATAAGAAGCTTAGTTTACAACCATAGAAGATCAAGCTGATTAAGGAATCGAAGCCGGTGGACCAATTGAAGTGAGGAACGTTCTCCAAGCGGACTATAAAGAAGATCCTCCAAGGTTGTCCTTCATTGACGAAGCTCATTTACGGCTGAATTGGAGTTATTGGTTGGGTGGAAAACTACATAAACAGCTTTTATTTTGTCACACACTTCTCAAGGCCTTTATCAAACCCTCATCTTAACCGGATCAGCAAACCACAGAAGTGTATCGTATAAAATGCTAAATTGTTGCAAATTACCATAGCAAAGCATTTCCAAGTGGAATAAAATCAAATGAGCAAAGTGAACAGGAAAAACGGAAATAGAACTCCAAAGCCCGTTTAACAGCTCAAAGCAATACAAATCAGTATTATAAAAATGCATTTTATTCCCATTTTGGCGTGTGGGTATACACTCATCCATATTCTAGCTCAGCAAAGTTTTATCTTAACAGCCCTCGCAAGCAGACCCCATTTATACACATCTTAAGTGGGCCTTCCTTTCATGGTTTTGCCTTTGCCTTTGGTTGTCACACAAAACTATTGCAATGGAAATTCTTCTATGCACTCGATGTCATCGTTGTCGTTGTTGTCCTTGTCGTCATCGTCATTTCGTTCAATTTCATTGAATGTCCTTACAGAATGTTAGCCACAAAAACCGTAAAGGAAGACAACAAGCCCAAAGAAAAAAAATAACAGTAAAAAATATTGCATAGCAATTGCATAGCTTTGCAAAAAAAAACTCAAGCATGCTTCTATCCTGGCTGGATGGTCGGGCTGGTTCGATGTTTAAATGGGCTAAGCTATAGTCAATGTGCTGTGCCCTGGCCCTGTGTGCTCTTTACAGCAATATCGAAAGGATATCCGTTCCTTTTGAAATTTAAAAATGCGGTTACCCTCCACTATACAAAACTCTAACAACCACCGTAAGACAGTTAAAACGGGGATGAAGGAAAAGTCAAGCAACAGGAAAATATCCGGAAAGTGGAATTTTTCTTAGCGAAACTGCTTAGATGTTGTATATTTATGCGAGACTTTTTTGCTAAGTTATTTTTTGCAACAACGTTGCAAACTTTGGTCTTATCCTTGTTGTCTCCCTCCCTCTCCCCTTGAGAGAAAGCCAATCCTTTCGAGACTACAACTTGTCTATACATCCTTTGGGCTAAATGCTTTAAACTTTCTGCTTATCCTGTCGTTTTAGTGATTGTCGTAATGGAATTTTCTTATAGTGCACTCACACACACACTGACACAAATTGAAGGACAAGAAATGAGAGGAAAAATCGTTACAGTTCGACTGACAGGGTGCAACGGAATTGGCTCTCAGCGAAGTTTAATGATGTGATCTATGAAAGTCATTTGGTTTTATTTGTCCTTGGGTTGTGTGATGTTCTGTGGTTGTATTAGAAAAATGGTGTGCAACATTCAGGATAAGAGAAATGGCAAGCGTTATAGTTTGAATGGGGCATTCGTACAGTAACACGGATGGTCTTTTATTAGGTTAAGGAACGTTCTTTTTTCTAGTTGAAATGAATTGAAGAGCTCATTTAAATTTTCTCAAAGATAAAAGGACACATTTTTCTTGATCCTTTTTTGTTTAGGAAAATGAATTGGACAAGCTGTCAGGGAAATTAAAGCAGGAGTTTTTGCACAGAGGTAACTTTTCTAATTCAGTTTATAATGTGGTACGTAAGAACTCTGAATAAAACCGGGCGAGTGCACTATGGCGAATACTTACTATTTTACTTTAACCGTAAAAGTAGAAATATTAACATTTAAAAACGCACTTTTGAGAACTGTTTACCTACTCACTTACGAATACTAAAGGTGGCGCTATACTCCGTTTTGTACTTGGGCCTAAATCAATAGTCAACGTCAGTGAGTTCGGTCCCTACCTAGCTCTCTCCATTTGTGCATTCCAAGTTGATTGAGGTCCTCTTCCACTTGTGTGCGCTACATGAGTCGTTGTTTTCCTCTAATTTTACGTCCATCAAAAAAAATGTCGAGGGCTTTCCGGGTTGGAACATTGTTGTTCATCCACTCTAAACTACCCAGCCATCTGAGTCTCTGGACCCTTTCTGACAGGTCCGCGTCGTTGTACAATCCGTAAAGTTCGCGTTCTTCTTCTCCATTGCACATCAATGCCAACTGGGCCGAAGAGGACCTGAAGAAATTTCTTCTCGAAACAGACTAAGGCACTTTCATCCGATTTTGTCAGAGTCCATGCTTCTGCACCACACAGCTGGACTGGGATGATGAGGGCGTTATAAAGTTTTACCTTAGTTGATGGAGAGAAGGCCTTACCACTCAATTGCGTAACAGCGATTAACATGAAATGTTCTTCGTCTGATCTCGGTGCTGGTGTTATTGGCTGTCTAAATAGCGGAGCCAAGGTAGACAATTTCCCCTATTACTTCAAAGTTATATGCGTTTATTGTGACGTTCTGTCCGAGCTGTCGGTGTTGGGTGTCCTTCCTCGAAGACAGCATATACTTCGTTTTTCCCTAATTTACCGCTAAACCCATTTTTGCCGCTTCTGTCTCAATTCACTTAAAGGCGCCATTGACATCACGCTGTGTTCTTCCCATTATATCAATATCATCGGCGTACGCGAGAAGTTGAACAGATTTTTGGAAGATAGTGCCTCTGGTGTTGACGTTGGAATTCTGCACTATCTTCTCAAGAACGATGTTAAAGAAATCGCATGACAGTGCATCGCCTTGTCTGAATCCTTTTTTGACGTCGAAAGATTCCGTAAGCTCGTTGCCAACCTTTATGGAGCAGCGTGATTTCTCCATCGTCATTTTGCACAAGCGAACGAGCTTGGTAGGGACGCCAAAACTAGACATAGCTTTGTACAGTTCGTCTCTGTAGATGCTGTCATACGCGGCCTTAAAATCGATGGAACGGTGGTGGGTATCGATTTGGAGTTCAAAAGTCTTTTCCAGGATCTGCCGCAACGTGAAAATTTGGTCGATGGTTGAATTTCCTAGCCTGAAGCCAGGAAAGTCTGAAGGCTTCAGACGTTCACATATTACGGCAGAGAGGATCTTGCAGGCGATGTTTAGTAGACATATTCCTCTATAGTTGGCGCAGTTTAGAGGATCTCCTTTTTTCAGGATCGGGGAAACAATGCTGAGGTTCCATTCATCGGGCATGCATTCCTCTGATCATATCTTACAGATGATTTGGTGCATGCTCCTGTCTAGCTCGTCGCCTGCTGCTTTGAACAACTCAGCAGCTAGTCCATCTGCTCCAGCGGCTTTGTTGGATGTCAGCCGTGATATTGCGGTTTTCACTTCCTCTAGGTCGGGTTCACGCAATTGTTGGCTATCATCGTGTCCGATGAAAGGCTCCTGTCTGACGGCGGTATTTTGTTCGTCGTCGCCGTTATACAATCTACAGAAGTGGTCTTTCCAAATCCCCAGCATTGACTGCGATTCTACTATGATGTTCCCTTGTTTATCTCTGCAGGCATCAGTTCTTGCTCGATGACCTTGAGCCAGCTGTTTAACCTTTCGGTAAAACCTCCGAACTTCATTCCTGCTGTTGGCTCTCTCAGGATTCTCGATCTGACGCTTCTCATGCTCTCTCTTTTTCCTCCTGAGAAGCCGGCGTTCCTCCCTCCTCTTTTGCTCGTAAAGCTCACGAGCAGCTCTCATCCTTCTATGCAGCGCCGCTTCGTATGCCTCCTGCTTGGCTGCATGGGCCTGCCTGCATTCTTCATCAAAACAGGGGTTTCGTTTTGGTGGCACATTAGAGGCGGCATCTCTAACTGCTCTCTGGAAGTGTTGCCACTGGTCTTCGATACTTGATGTTGGCGGCATAGGACACCTTAAGAGGTTACTTGACACTCGATTGGAGAATGATCTGGCGATCTCTTGCGATTGTAGCCGTCCAACGTCGAATTTTTTGCAGCATTTCCTTGTTTTGGCAGTGTTCCGAGTCGATGTTAGCTCCTCGGAAAGTTCGAACATCTAAAATGCTGGACAAGTGCCTTCCTTCGATCGCAATGTGATCAATCTGGTTGACGGTTGATTGATCAGGAGATCTCCATGTACCTTTATGGATGTTGAGATGAGGTAACCAGGTGCTTGCTACCACAACATTTCGCCCCGCAGCAAAATCGATAAGCTTGAATCCGTTATCGGATGTGGTGTCGTGCAGGCTGTGCTTTCCGACTGTTCCACCAAAGACGTCCTCTTTTCACAGCTTTGCGTTAAAATCGCCGAGGACAATTTTAATGTCATAACTAGGACATTGCTCGTATGTTTTGTCAAGGAGCTCGTAGAACTCGTCTTTGGTGTCGTCCTTTTTCTCTTCTGTGGGGGCATGCGCACATATTAAGCTAATGTTGCCGAATTTAGCCTTGATTCGGATTGTCGTGATGCGTTCGCTCACACATTTGAAGCTCAAGACTTTTTGCCTGAGTCTGCTTACCACGACGAATCCGCATCCAAATAGTCGCTGTTGTTGCTCTCGGTAACAATTACCATAGTAGATGTCGCAGATTCTCATCCTCCTTTTGCCTCATCCATCCCATCGCATTTACTGGATAGCGGTAATGTCTGCTTTGTAGAAGTTGAGGGTCTCCGCTAACTGTTCGGCAGCACGCGGTCTATTAAGGGACCTAACATTCCACGTGCATATCCGAAAATCGTTGTCCTTTGTACATTTGCTTGGGTCGTCATCAGTGTATCCGTCCGTTTCCGAGGCATGTTGTTGCTTCGCAACTAAACTTTTTTCTACGTGGTCGGGAAGTCACCCCGACGCATAACCCCCAACCTGGAGTACCAGGCACTTGATGTGACTCCAAGTGCAAGAGCCGGAAAAACCGCTCCTTTTACGGCCTGGGCTTCAAATAAGTCGAAGTAGCCCGTAAAGGTGTTCACCAAGTAGTTCGGCCTTACTGGAACTGGAGACGCCACCGTTGTTTCCGTTGATTCATTCGCTGCCGTCCCTCGGTGGGAGTGCCTTAGTGGGAACACTCCTTCGTTGTGGGGTAATTGGTAGTAACAGCCTACTCCGCTTCGACCTGTCGACCATGGGAGGCCCTTCTGCGAAATCAAGTTTCGCGATCGCAGAGAGGATTTTGTAAGCGATTTTAAGTAGGCTGATTCCTCTGTAGGTTGCACAGTTTAGAGGATCTCCCTTCTTTAGGATCAGAAAAAAAAATACTCAGTTTCCACACATCGGGTACGCATTCGTCTGATCATATCTTTCAGATGGTCGGCTGCTTTAAACAGTTCGCTTGCTAGACCATCTCCAGCGGCTTTGTTGTATTTTAGCCGTGATATATCCGTTTTAAATTTTTCTAGGTCGGGTTCATGGAATTGTTGGCTATCATTGTGTCCGATGAAGGCTGCAGCCTGATGCCGGGATTTTGTTCGTCTTCGCCGTTATACAGTGGAAGTGGGATGACTGTCTTACATCCGCTTCCAAAAAAATCTTCATGAGTCTATACCGCTTAGATTTACTAAACTCACTTTCGATCTATGAATGGCTACACAAAAGTTCCCGTGCAAACAAAATCGACATAATCTGACATTTGAGTGAATGTTTGTTTTTTGACGAAGCTACCAAGCTTCCATCAAGTTCATAAACATTTTCTTCGAAAAAGAATTCTTAACCTTGATAGCTTGCCGGTCCTTGCCTTAAAGTATTTTTGTTCATAAAAATAAAACGTGTGTTTCAAATTGATAATTTTCTGACAAAATAAACAAAATCAAAAAAAAAAACAAAAATAAAATTAATCCTCTTGTCAATCTGGTTTACCATATTCTATCGCCGCCGCCTCTGGTCATCTTAATCTGACAGAATTTTATTTGAGTGTAGGCTGCCATCTCTGCCACCAATGCGATGATAAAAATCCAATGATGGCCATTATAAGACAACACCAAAAGATATAACCAACAAAGCACCTCAAAACTCAACCTCCAGGTGGGCGCGAAATCTCCTTACACTCACCCAAAAGAAGTATAAGACTATCTGACACCTCTCGAAATTACCTGTCACTCTCTCTTGAAACAGACGTGTAACTTAATCTGTCAATGTTGCCTTAAAGAAGACGAAAAATAAATAAGAGGAAATATACCAAAATGGGATTTGCTTTTCGGCAAAAAACAAAAAAAAATCATCTCAAGGTGCAGTCACAGCTAAAACATCTCATTTTGATCCTACTCCACTCATCGTACCAAAAAAAAAATTCAAATTCCAAAAAATTTCTAGATATCGGAGGTATTCTATTTTTCCTTTTTTTTTTGTGAATAAGTGTGAATCGTCAGCAATCTTCAAGAAGTCAAGACAACAACAAAAAACCCAAAAAAAAAGTCTCATATCGGTGTACCATATAAAGGAACAGGAAATGAAGAAATTCATTTCATGAAATATTTGGAGTGCTTATGGAACTGTCATATATTTTATGAAGTCGAGTAGACGACCCTTTAAATTTATCGTACGTACATATATCGCAATGGGAGGGAGAAAGGATATCATTTTGCCAGAATCTTGCATAAAGAATACAAGAAGGTTCGCAGATACATCGCCAGAAAAAAAAACTCCCATTATTGAGTCCACTTTATAGTTTAGGTGAAAGAAAATGACAAAAGCTGGTGGAAGGAGCAAAATGGTTTATTGAAGTGAAAGAAGAATCTGTTCCTACGCCCACTCGCTTTTTTTTCGTTTACTCTCGAACTGGGTAAAAAGAATGTCATATTGATAAATGGGACAATGTTGAGCAGACATTTCTGTGTATGTTCCTTCTTCACCTACATATTATGCTCATATGTTAGTCTATGAGAAATATTTTTATATTTTGTCGAGAAATCAAATTTTTCGAATGAAAAATTCTACAATTCCGATGCAAAAATTTCTCTAATAGGAGTCATATATAAGTTTATGTAAGCCGGAAGCTAGTATGTCAGGTAAGACTCTGGGTACGAATAATTGAATTCGAAATCAAAGGAGATTCATGAGAAAGTACCTCTATAGTAGCTTACAGTAAGGTTCACGACGCCCAGGCTCAACACTGCAGTATGAAATTCTCGGAAAGACCATTAGGTACGACGCTCAACATGAAAATCTGGTAGACTCAACAAGATCAAGGCTCTGGTTAATATTCCGAAAGACAACCCCTGTCTCTTGCATCACACCCATACAACATCTAGTCTTCCATTTTTCACTGTCACTGCAATTCGCATTCATTTAACTGTCTTGTCACAAATCTTTACAATAAAACCCAGTGACCTGATGTTTAAGAATCTTCCAACCATAAAAATGTGCATCATCTAAACGAGTTCAAGCATAAAGGATAATCTCTCCGCGACTATTATGCCCATTTCCGTTTCGATGGTTTTAAGATTCCGATTTGCCTCCCACAGCAAATGTGCATCACATTTTCTTGCATATTTCTGCGCCAAGTAGCACTGATATTAATGTACAAATTCCAGCGGACCGTTTAAAAGTTATGACTGTTTTGTTTATGGCCACAGGATTCACTTGAATACGGACACAACCTATTTTTAAACGCAGTATAATAAAGTCCCCTTGCTCCACTCAAGAGAACAAATATCGCTTAGTCCCCTCCTTCCCCTCTGCCATTATATTTGTGATAACGATAAAAAATTGCTCCTTTTTAAGGATTTACTTTATGACTACCATGACAGTTGTTACCGAGAAAATAACCATTCTCTTGGTGGTGTTTTACTGCTTTTAAGAGGCGTCTTGTTTGAATATTGTCAACAATGCCGACGAGGACCAACTTTTTTTTTCTAAGATGCATTAATGGTCGAAGAAAGGACAGTATTTCCATATTCAAACAAAAATTGGACTTAAAAATTGGCAAGAAGTTCCTTTTTGCTTTTACATTTGATCTCTCAAACAAGTTGCTCTTAAAAGTTGCTTATAAATTTGTTAAGCTCAATCTAACAACCACTCTGCTTTATACAACCAGGCCGTCACCCAATGTACCGCTTAGTTGGTTTCAAGGCAAAAAACTAACACACAGTTTGACGGATGAATCATCTTTTCCAACTAAAATTAAAGAAGGGGCCCTGAGTGGTTACCCTGAGGTACTCTAGATTGGATTATTGCTTCATACAAACGGGTTATCACCCTATGCAGCGCTAAGTTGTCTTAAAGCAAAAACTAACAAACAGTTTGATTATCCATCAAATCATTTTTATCAACCAATTTTAAAGGAATGGGCCCTGAGTGGTTTCCCTGTGGTACTCCAGATTGAATTTTTGCTTTATACAACCGGGTCATCACCCAATGCAGCGCTAAGTTGTTTCAAGACAAAAAACTAACACACAGTTTGACGGATGAATCATCTTTTTCAACCAAAATTATAAAGCGGCCCTGAGTGGTTTCCCTGAGGTACTCCAAATTGGATTATTGCTTCATACATCTGGGTTATCGCCCAATCCAGCGCTAAGCTTTTTCTTAAGGCAAAAACTAACAGACAGTTTGGTGGATGGCTTATCTTTTTCAGTCAGTATAAATAATAGGGGCCCTATGTGGTTTTCCTGAGGTACTTCAGATTGGATTATTGCTTTATACAAACTGGGGCATCACCCAATGCTGCGGTTAGTTGTTTTAAGGCAAAAACTTACACACATTTTTGTGAATGGTTTATCTTTTTTGCCTATATAAATAAAAGGGGCCCAAATTGGGTTTCCTGAGGTTCTCCAGATTGGATGGGATGTTTGATAGTCTGAACTCACATTGAAAAATACGCTCTTAAAATTACTCAAAAGACAACCAAATAGCGTTGAATAGTTGAATGAAGAATTTCTTTCAACCTTCGTTCTCCATGATTCTCATCATTCCGAGTGTCCGTCTTTGATCGTAGGAGTTTTCTTTTAGATGTCAAAAACAAGACTTTCCATTTGTAGCTCGGTCAGCCTCCTTCTGAAATAATTATCAGGCCTTGATCTTGTAATTGAAAATTCTTTTTTGTGTTGAGTAAATTAAGACTGGGTGGTCGTCTGTGAATTTGTCAAAGAAAAAGCTAAGTGTTGATGTTTGAATGTTTCAAAGTATTTAAAATATCTTCCCAAAATGTTTCGCTGTCTCTTCAAGGGTTAATAAAGCATCAAAAGTCCTTAGATCTGGCATTGCCGTCAACAAGAAACTCACTAGACACAAGAGTACTTAAAGATCTCTTCCCATTTTGTCTGTACTTAAGCTACCAGGATGCTTCTCGGCATTTTATGTTTTCCAAGATTGTGTGGGTCGTCTTCAAGCAAAAACAATGATGTTTATTCCATTTTTGTTTGTGACTCTCGAAACAACGAAAAATGTGCATTGTTGCTATGAAAGTATACGCGACCTCAATGTCGTCACATTAAAGATGCACACCCAACAACTGTCTGCCACTAAAAAAAAACTTAAATATATATTTATTATTATACAAAATGGTACTTGCAATGTTTTATAGCCCCGTCGCCATCAATGAACTGAATACAAAGGAGCTTCATTGCCACGATGCACCGATGATAGCAGTGGCGGCGGCGGCGATGGTTGAGTAAATTCCTTGCCAAAGGAAATCAAGGAGTGTAAATGTGCACCATGGGGTGCACTCACTTATTTAGCCAGAAAATCGCAATCGACAACGACAAGGAAGACGAAGCAACATTGCAATCGCTCTTGCAATCATCACTTGCCGCCCTTTTTGGGTCGACGCCAAAGGATCGATATCTGGCTAATAATTTTGAAATAAATCACATTAGCTGTGACAGTACTTTTAGTAAAGGAAGCATAGATGGTCGCTGACCGGGACCGGGTCGGAGTTGGTAATTTATTGTCATTTTAGTGATGCTTCCTTCCTTCGGCCGATTTGAGTGCGGATGTTTTTATTAGTGCACTCGTCCGTCGACGACACAAAAAATATTAATTTTGCTTGGTAATGAGATTCGATTGGATCGACATTAAGGAACCATCAGCAGAAGGTTCTTCTTTTTTATTAGCCATCGATTCATATCTTGCCAGACCAGAGCTCACTGGCAGGACTTTATCAGCGACAAGGTTGGATACAAAAAATATATGAAGTCGAAGAAGAAAACGAATTCTCGGTTGATTTGTCATGTCACAATGGAGTGATCTGTACCTCTTCGTTGCGTCGTTGTCGTCCCACTGCTTGATGTACGGAATAAACACGATACCTTGTCCTTGTTTGACATAATTCCCCCTGATCAGCACAGTGATAAAACACTTTTTCCAAATGCAATAATATTGTGTTCGCTTTGGGCTGGAATGCGATTGAACGCGATCGCGATTGTCCAACAAGGAGCGGCTGGTATATGACTTGCAGAACTCGATCGATTGGTTTGTAATGATTGGAACGTGCATTGTCAGAGGGGGGTTGCACATTAATTTATTAGCCTCATGGATTGACGTTTGATGGTATTGCCAGATCAAAATTTAATGCATATACCGATGTGGTTTGACAGGGTTTTTTTACCAAAGCAAGTTGCTCTTGAACAATAGGAACTATTGGGCCTTAGAACAGCTTGAATTGGGTAACAATCTTGAGCGGAGAGAGTGATATATAGGGGAGACAACCTAAAATTACAGAAAGTAGCCCCCACAGTTAGCTTCCAAAGGTCTACAGGAAATAGTGACAAACGCAATGGGTGTGACTTATGTTGAAGTCCATTTTTCAAGTTTCCATACCTGGCAATACCTCAACAATCATCATTAAGTAGTTTATGACACTCTAAGCAGCTACCATTTTTTCCCCGAGCAACATCGACGACAGACGGACACGACGACAACAACCCGACAAGTGCTCATTGGCTTTTGATAAATTTATTCTCCTCGGACATGTCATTAATTGCATCATTTTATCTCTCCATAGAACAAAACATCTTCGATTGACTCTCGCACTCGCCCTGATGGCACTGGCACAAAACTCAGAGCATCATCAATAAATAGCATATCCCATCAACAGTAGCTAAACAAGCCAACAATTGTAGTTAGAGCATGCCTCAATTCAACTATCCCGTCGACCCTCTTGTGTGACTTGCAACATGTAACAGCATCATTCTGATGGGCCTTCCAGTCAGTAAAGTTGGGATATGTGTACGTATGTCTCGACTGTGACTCGACATCGATGTTGTTCTGTGATGTCTGATGCCTAACAAGCTCCTGATGCTGTTGCATCAGGTTTAATGCCATCAATTCAGGAAGTTTTCTTCTGCTTTTTCTTGCGTTTCTGTTGCTGTTTTTGTTCATTTTTGCTTGTGGTTGGAATAGAGCACCACTCAACGAGGTTTCTTCTAACCAGTTATTCTTGGTTGTCATCATCATCATCAGCAACTTCCAATTCTAGAGAGTCTCTGTGATGATGGTTTGTGATGGAATCGCCAAGTCGAAGATGAAGCTAAATGATGTCCACGTTCGAGTACTTAAGCTCTACGCGCGTTTCATTATTATTTACGGTTTCTGACGAGATAAACGATCAACATCATCACGCAAAATTCATTTTTTTTCTCTTCTTCCTTCCTAATATGTCTTTTGTCTTCCCGCACCAAGTGCCCCCTCGTCCCGTGGTCAATTAATAAATTCTGCCGCTCTGCCGGGACACAATGAATTTTCATTACGGTTTAATGATTCTCCAGAGCGCATCATCACACTTTGTCTTTTCGCTCAGTCACTGACAATGGTCAGCGATAAATGAGGCAAGAGCCGACTGTGCAGATGTCGGAAGCTGTTATCAATAAAAATCGAGAACTTTAAAGTGGTAACAATGTCAATTGATGGAAAAAAGTTAACATGATTGAAGAAAATTCGTCGTTCGGTTTTATGACAAGTTTTTCCAATTTTGGTCAAATTCATAAATCAGTGTATTGTTCTCGTAGTTGTTGTCACAATTTTTTGTTATTCGCCTTGGATGCGCAATGTGCAAGTGCAACGAGCCATAAATTATTATCTGGAGAAATTGTCGCTGAGATGATGTTTGGTCTTTTGTGAATGTTTCAAGGGCTCTGGTGTTTTTTCCGGGAACTGAAAGGAAAACATGAAAGGAGATATTTAACTTGGTTGATGAATTATTGCTTTTTCTTATGATTCTCTGATTGACAGATGTAGTGAATAGTGATATTATGCCAAGTCAAGAGGAGCTCTAATAGGCTCATGCAATGTCTAATTGGTTTGCCGATTTTTACTTGCGACGTATAGAATTTATGGCAAGCATTGATTTCGTAAAACAAAAGTTGAGATTTTGATCAAATATGACATTACGATGATAGAGAAGTCGAAGAAATGGGTGAGGCGATTTCGTTCGTTTGTCCGTCTGTCTGTAAACGCACCTTAAGCCTTAACCACTGGTCCATTGACTTCAAACCTGAAAATTAGAGGTTTGAGTGAATTCGCGTGGGCAGTTCTTATGATTTTGTTCTTCAGATCAAGATTTAGGGTAGTCACCGTACAATTTCTTTGGCCAAAAACATTTTTCGTCAAACTTTTTTAACAATTGATGTTCATAATCGCCAACCACCTGCCATTCACTTAGTGGAGCAATCGACGCTGCATGCGTGAGTGTCAAAAAAGACCCGGAATTATCGATACGAAGCTTAGCTGGATGGTCATTATCAGCAACTCTATTAGGTAATTTAGCACCTGTCGACACCGTTTTAATGAAAGATATGGCTAAAAATTAATTAATAAAGGGGCTAGAAGACAAAGGCTTTTAAAGCTGAAGGGGGTTGTCAATCCGCTCAAAGGAGTCTTATGTTCCTTGTTATCAAAGGCTGGAGTATCCCCAGATGGTCCATGGTCTAATAAGGTAGGATCAGTATAACTTAGCTCGGTCCAATAAAAAGAGAAATAAATGTTTCTTAATTGAAAAATTCTTACTTTAATTTAACAAAGTATTGTTTTTAGTTTTCGTGAAAATATTATGGCTTTGCATATATAGCTTAAGCGGTATTAGACTAGGTTGACTGGAGTTCTTCCTGGTGATGACTTTCTTCCTTCACGGCTCGGAACTTCATGTAGCTACTTCTCGGATTCGTTATGAGTTAAAGATGAGCACGACATATGAATGCGTCCCTTAGGGTTTTCCCTAGTGTATCAACAGAGATTACTCCGGCTTTCAACGGCTTGGAAATCGGTTATCAACAAGGTTCCCTTGGCTATCAACTGAGTTCCCTCCAGCTATCAATGATCTTTAGATCGCCTATCAAAAAGTTTTCCCTTGGCTCATCAACGGCTTTGAACCGGTTTATCAACGGAGTTTCCTCCGACTTTCAACAGCGATAAACCAGTGTTTCAACGGACAGGTCCGTTACTTATACTTTGACCGACTGATCGGCTTCCGTATCTTCCGTATCTTAGGAGGAATGGAATGGTAATCCTCCTCGTCTTCAACTTCCGTTCGCTACCTTGTGCTCATTTCTTACAAAAACTGGGTGTGAATTATATTCGGTTGAGTTATAAAATTTCATACAAACGTCTTTAATATATGAAGCTGATGCATCATAACAGTTGTCTAGGCTATTCAGCTTTCGTGTTTCGGCAGGTTGGAACGACAGCTCCAAGGAGCCAAGGCCTGAGCCCAATTTTTCAACACTGTGCTAGGCATGTGTAAGAAATTGAAGTGACCTACAAACATATCCAGCACGCAGTGGTGTGACCTTAACAATTTTTGCTTTTCACGAAATACCAGCTCACTTACTTACTTATGGTGGCGCTTCAGTCCAGGTCGGATCAGGGCCTCACCCAACAAACTTCTCAAGCTAGCTCGGTCCTGACTAGCTGTCTCCAGTTTCGAACGCCAAGTTTATTCAGGTCCTCTTCCACCTGTGTGCTTCACTTGAGCCGCGGTCTTCCTCTTCTACGACGCACATCCTTCCGCTCAACATGACCCAACCATCTAAGTCGTTCGACCTTTACTTTTTTGGCTAGGTCAGTGTCGCTACAGCTCGTAGAGTTCTTGGTTGAATCTTCGTCTCCATTCTTCATTAATACAGACAGGACCAAAAATCACTCCAAGAATTTTTCTCTCAAAGCAGCCCAAAGCGTTTTCATCAGATGTTAGTTCATGTCTCTGCATCATGCATGAGGACCGGGATGATGAGGGTTTTGTAGAGTGTCACTGTTCTTCGTTTGACTTCAGCGCTGGTGTTGTTGTCTGAATTGATAGCGGATCCCAGTAAGACAAAGTCCTTAACTACCTCCTTGTTGTCGTTTGCTCCAAGACGTCGATGTTGGAAGTCCTTTCTCGACGACAGCATTAACTTGGTCTTGCCCTCGTTAACCGCTAAGCCCATCTTCCTGGCCTCCGTCTCAAGGCTCACAAACTCTCCACTGACATCACACTGTGTTCTTCCAATAACGTCAATCTCGTCTGCGTATATGCTAGTAGCTTGACGGACTTTTGAAAAATTGTGCCTCGTGTGTTGACATTGGAGCTTTGCACAATCTTTTCAAGAATGATGTTGAAGAAATCGCATGACAACGCATCGCCTTGTCTAAAAGCGTCCGTTAGGTTTTTTCCGACCATGATGGAACAGCGTGAATTTTGCATTGTCATCTAAGTCAGACGGATGAGTTTTTCTGGGATGCCAAAACTAGACATTGCTCTATATAGCTGGTCTCTATAGACGCTGTCATACAAGGCCTTTAAATTGTTGAAAAGGTTGTAGGTATCGATTTGAAGTTACTGGGTCTTCTTCAAGATCTGCCTTCGGGTGAATATTTGATCGATGTCGGGCTTTCCGGGTCTGAAGCCACACTAATAAGGACATATCAGGTTGTTGACGAAGGGTTTCAACCGTTCTTACAGCACGGCAGACAAGAGCTTATAAGTGATGTTAAGGAGACTTATACCTCTGTAGTTGGTGCAGTTTAGGGGATATCTTTTTGTGATACGACGAGATACCAGCTATTCTCTATATTATAGTCCTCAAGACTGGTCCACTTCAAGCGTAGTAGAGAGATAAATTTACTTTAGGTTGCCTCTTGTAACACGGTTCTGCACCTAAATCTATATCAATGTCAATATCTGAAGAGTTCGTTTGTTTGAACGCGCTAATGTCAGGAACTACTGGTTCGAATTGTTATTTTTTTTTTTGATAGTCCATTAGTTGAGGAAAGCTTTAAGCTACAAAGCATTAAGCTGCGATCAATAGGAGCGAAGAATCAGTGGAAAATGTAGGAAAAACAGCATGAAGTTCAGCAAGTCGGAGATTGTTTGGCGGGAAGTACAGTGAGTCACTAATGTTCTTTTGATTTTGTTTCCAATTGATATGGGCAATGAAATATGCTGCGTGGAATATTAAAGAGATTTTAAAAGACATAACTATGCTTGCAAAGTACGGTTTTCCGGTTTTAAGGTTCCTGGACCTTCAATTGTGTTTTTTCTCAAAACACTTTAAGGTCAAACACCACAATTCCCAAGCCTGCCTCATCAAATTAACATCAACATTCTTGCAAAGTTATTAATTGAATATAACTCAAGCAATAAGAACTGATATTGGGACGTCCAGTATCTACACATGAACACAGGAGTTCCTCAGGGTTCCATTCTTGGGCCTCTGTTGTTTTCATTATATATCAATGGCTTACCTGATGTAGTTCAACATTCCTCAGTTCATATGTATGCAGATGATGTCATAATTTACAACTTTTGTGAACCGTGTAATCAGGATTGTTGTGTTACAGAAATAAATAAGGACTTAGCTAATATTCATAAATGGGCAGTTTCTAATAAACTTCATCTAAACCCTTCAAAAACAGTGAGTATGGCTTGTTCTCGAAGACAAATAGATAAAGAAAATCTACCTTTGACTACTTTGAATGGACAAAATATTGAATATGTGACGAAAGTGAAGTACTTAGGTTTTCAAATAAATAATCATCTAACCTGCTGCGATGCAATCTCTGATGCCATACGAAGTATTTATTTTACACTAAGATCTCTAAGACCGTCATCACACTTTTTAAATTCAGATTTAAAAAAACATCTTGCTAAAAGCTTGATACTACCATTTTTTATTTATAACTCGTCCGTTTATCCCGAGTTAGATTTTGAATGCAAGCGAAAACTAAATGTTGCGTTCAATGACTGCCTTCGTTTCATTTTTAATATTCCGCGATTCGTAAGTGTCTCCAATTTTCAAACCTCGCTTCTAGGTTTAAGCCTTGAAAACTATCTTAAACGTAAGAATGTGATTTAACTTCAAAACAATATTCATAAAAACAGTCCGAGCTACTTAGAAGAATTACTACGATTCGCCCAATCAAGGAGAGGCCTAAAAATAATATTGCCGCGCTTCACACATACGATTGCAGAGAGATCATTTCTTCGTGTCCGTTGTTCGACTATGGAATAGTCTACCAGTCGAATTGCAGAAATTAACCTCATCAACTCTGGTCAGGGAAAGGGTATCTTTGTTTTTCTCAGCTTCATTAAACTAATTTAAAATTAAAATTAGCCTTTTTTTTCTTGTTTTTATGTTTAATTTACATTGTCTTTTATTTAACTTGTTTTTAAAAATATGTAAATCTAAATTCTAGTGTAATATATTCTTTTTTAAGTATTAGTCAAACATGTAAACCTGGTAATTGTTCATTTAAATACATCTAAAAGATTCATTATCTTGTTGTATATTGTTAATCAAATTAAAATAAATACAATTACAAATACAAAAAAATACAAATACTTGAAACGTTCTGTTTTTCTTGTCAATTTAATATTCTATTGATTCTAAATTGTCTTCACTTGTATTTTCAGAATTCATCTCTTGGCTGACACTAATTTCACCACGCAACATAAAAATACACTTCTCAATCCACAACTCGGTCTGACTCGAAATCAAACCATTTACGAAAATGATTCAAGCTCACTTTGCTTCATGGAAAATCGCTTAATCTCTCATTTAAAATTCTGCTCTGCACCTTAAAAATAATAAAAAAAGAGAAATAATCCACAATGAAAAGTTGACATTGATGACATGTGCTGTGACAGGCGTCCTCCTCGCATCCCTTGCCTCTTCGTCTTCAATAAAGTCGAAAAGTTGTCAAAAAATTTGTCAGCTTATCCAACAAAACTGAATAAATCGTCCGAATAAGGTTCATTTTGTGATGCATTCAGTATTTTGTGGAATGAGTGTGTGTTTGAGTTTGATCAGATCAACAGCAATTATTGACAGGTGAAGGAGGAGCGACAGCACATTATTTATTATAATTTTTGATTTCGACATTTTTCGGGGATTTCCATCAGCAGCAGCGCCCACTCCCGGATGCATCAAAATTAAAGTGTCAACTTTGAGTGTGGTTCAACGACAGATTAGCATAAATGCATCATATATGCCTTGAAGGCATTCTGAAGAGGCCCTTCGCGTAAGGTCCTCGCACTTCTCGCGCTCTTCCCCACTTTACATCATCATCGTTGAGTCTTCATCATGCGTCGTCGTTTTGTTGTTGTTGTTGTCCAATTACTAACCAACAATCGCACACACGCATAAATATTAAATTATATTCTGCTTACCATACAATTATTTACGAGATTGATGGATTTATGTGCGTGAAGTGTGTTGTGGCATTACTGATTAATCATACAAACATATTAGTTGCAGAACTCCTGGCTGCAGGTAGGCACTAGGCAGGCAGGCAGTTAAGAGGAAACAAGGAGCCAGCCTGACGTACGATTATTCAATTATGATTGCCGTTAATGAATTAAGCATTAGAGGAGCCAAAATCATTGTATTCGATTATTGTTGTGTGACATTGTGACATGGGGATGGCATCACGCACACCGATAGCAACAACACCACAACAAATTATTCTTGGCCACTTAAAATGCGGCCACATGCGCTGCCTTGGGTGGATTTCTGGAGGGCACCCCCTCCAGTGTCTAAAAATAATTATTTTATTTGGTTGTATTTTTATTCGGTCGACAAATTATTATATTCATAAGTGGGTTGTAGATTTCACAAACTTTCGACGCAACTTTTGCAGTCGTTGAAATCATTTAAACTTTTTTAATGAGCAGTAGTGACCTCGGATAAGAGATGAGGGAGATATGCTACGTCTTCTGCTAGAAATCCTTGATGTTTTACGAGCGAGTAGTTTTTTCCAAACTGTTCATTTGGGAAAACCACGAGAAATATAAAATAGATGGATTTGAGGAAATTGGGATTCGTCATGGTGTGGTATAACGAGATTTACAAAAAAAATCTACAACCGTGAAATCGCCTCCATCCAATGTCGACTGTCGAGCAGTCTGCTACTATAATATTGTTACCCTTAACATAGATCTCAACTCTTCCGATCATAGAACACAGCCCATCGGGGTCACTTTTTTTCGAACGCTGGCTGCTAAGATTTCAGAGTGCCTTAACTAAGAAGTAGTGTAGTGTCCGTAGCTTAGTGGTTAGGTGCGTTGGCTGCCAAGCAGAACGTCGTGGGTTTGAATCCTACTCGGGCCCAAAGTTTTTAATTCATCTTTCATGGACACTGCCTCTCTCGAAGAACTGACAAAACTTCCAAGAGTATCAATCTGTCATGAAAAAGTGCCCCTCAACTTTGCCGTTCGGAATCGGTGTAAAATTGGAGGTCCCCTCAATTCTTCACACTCACCTAGAGAATTGATGATGAGAGTAAGCCACTTAGGCCTTGGCTCTTCAAGAGCTGTCACGCTACTCTATTTATTTTTTTTTTTAAACTAAGAAATCAAGTTTTGGATCCGTAAGTGAGTGTTGGTATGCCTTTCTTATACAGTAGCAGATTCATTATTATTATGACAAATAGTTTAAACTGCAATAACTTTAGATTATTTCATAAGTTGCTATTTCGGAAGACAATATTTGAATAAGCTACACCATCCTAGAGCACCGTTTAGTATTTCGCGCAATCGAACTGGTGAAATAAAGCTCTCATTTAAATGTAGACGTCGTATCGCTTGCAATGTGTCTTCAGCTTCTCGTCTGTTACACAAACCACAAATTTGTGACAGATCAGGGCGATGAGGCATAAAATTCAGATTTAGAATTTCGACCTGTGCTCTAAATATGTAGCTTATTGCTTCAGCAGATAGTTTTTTGGAAAAATAGTTATCTTCCGATTGCAAGTGGTGATTGAGAGTTTTATATACGTTTCTGGATGTTGTGGAAGCTGCTCTGGCTTGATGTTGGTTGTAGGCATTTTCGTCCACCTTAGCAATAATGTTGTTAAACATATCTGAACATTGGTCCACATTTGACTCAGTCGGTAAAAAGTTCACTTAGTGAGATAAGGCAAGCTGGTTCCATTCCTTAAAAGGTGTTGAATTGGTGAGCAAAAGACGTAACATGATGATTTTGTGCAGGCTTCTCTCTTCTCTCTTCATAACCCTTACTATGTAATCTGCATTCGTTTTAAGGTTTTGAGTATATATGGGTACCAGACTCTACATATATTGCATAATTCGGAGTTGAAGTCGGCAATCTAAACAGGCGTTTGAAAAAAAGCCTTTGAACTGTTTCGAATTCTTCGAGAGCAAGTAACCAAAAACTTGAGCACCATAGCACATACAGGAGTTGCAAGTTGCATGAAACACACGGTATTTAGACTTTACATCAACATGTTGGTTTGCAAAAAACTTGGGCCACATCAAGTTTAAAGCTAATTTAGCCTCAGTGCTTTTTTCTTCAACATGTTTCGAAAACTTTAAATTACTTGTAAGTAAGACACCAAGAAACTTAAATTCCTGAACGATATCAATTGGTACATTGTTCAGAGACCATTGTTCCTCAGGCAGCCTCCTTCTTTGGCGTGCTTCAAAAACCATAACTTTCGTTTTTGTAGTATTAACCTGTAATCCCCACATGTCGCAGAAGCTCTTGAGTCTATTGATCTGCAGCTGGAGACTGAAAGGGTTTTCAGCCAACAGAACTAATTGTCGGCATACAGTAAAACTTTAACCTGAACGTCTGCAAACAATATTCCTCCTGGAAGCGCATCACATATATTATCAATAAACAGGGAGAAGAGAATTGGACTTAAGATGCAGCCTTGAGGAACTCCAGTCGTGGTTTCGAACCAGTTCGAAAATTCAGCACCATCCCATACCGTAGCAGTAGTAAACATCAGAAAGTTTAGATACATCAACAGGAACTTTCGGGAAACTCCTAATGATGAAAGCTTGTAGATCAAGGCCTGTCTGTGTACCCTGTCAAACGCCGCTTTGAAATCAACGAAGCATGCATATAATTTTTTACTCTTCTCAATAGACTTCCTAGCTATACTGGTGAGAGCAAAGATATGGTCCATAGTCAAGAACCTCGGTCTAAAACCAGCTTGAAACATGTTCAGTAGATTGTTGTTTTCGACCCACCTTGAGAGTCTTTCGTAAAGAATTGAAGCCAAGATTTTTCGCATCGAGTTGAGAATTGAAATCCCTCTGTAGTTTTCTGGTAGGTCTGAATCTCCTTTTTTAAAAATTGCAAAAATTACTGCTTTAGTGAAATTGTGTGGCACATGCAAGTTATCGTAGAGTCTATTAAAATAAACCAGCAAATAGTTTTTCAATACATCAGTACTATGTTTATAAAACTCTGCCGGAATACCATCTATGCCTGGAGCCTTGTTGTTTTTCATTTTTTAAAGTGTTAATTCGAGTTCGCGATCATCCAATTCTGAGATGTTAGTGTTGGGTAATGCATAGCAGAAAGTGGGGTGGTTCTCATCAGCCGACAAGAGAGTTTTAAAGTGAGCTGCTAGTGTCTCAGCTCCGAGAGTATTCACCACACTTCGATTATGCCCACCGAGCTCATGAACATTACCCCAAAAGTCCTTTGAGTTTTTACAGATGATTAGATTCCTTGCCATATTATTCATATACTCAATTTTTTTATTTGCACATACTTTCTTGAACTCTTTGTTTACATGCAGATAAATATTTTTAAAAAACAAAGCATTTTTAGATCTAAAGAGTTTAAGATACTCAAAAGAGAGTTTACGAAGTTTTTTTGCAATCATTGTCGAACCATTTGTTCTTCGGAGTAAATGAATTATTATTGTTTTCGTTATACGATGCTGAGGCTTTTATCAAATATTGTAAACATTATTATTTGAAATAAAGAATTTACCTAACTAACTAACTAGAAGATTACAGACAGATTATAGAGTCCATTGGAGTTGTTGATTGGCTTAGACAGGTATGCGGAAACCTTAAGTTCGCTTGAAAAGTCGGATATGATAACCCTATATAGTATCTTCTATTTCGTAGTCTCTGGCGACAGGTAAATACCTCACCAATAAAAGCGAACAAGAAGAAAACGTATAAACTGCGGTCAGTAATTGGTCCAGTAACTGACCGCTGTCAATACGTTTTCTAATGGGGTCTTAGAATAAACCCTCTTAAACCAGAACGTTTGTTAAACCAAAAATTGTTGGCATCCCACTTAAGATCTCAGACAGAACGAGATATTTCAACTGGGGTCCATGCTTTCAAGAAAGGTGTAAGTAAGCCATGATTGCAATTTACTCATATAAAAGGTTCTTGGAAGAAATTTGGGGACCAAATCCTTAAATAATCATGTGGATGTACTCCGCCATTGTTAGACCCATTCTTACTTTTATGAATGTTCGGTTTGGTGGAAAGCTCTTGAGAAATCCACGAACTTAAAAACCCTAAACAAAGTAAAGGGTTTTCAATAGGGACGCTACAAAACTTTTCTTAAATAAATCAAAAACGGTTTTGAATATCAATGAAATTCTTTATTCCTGTGGAAGTACATTTGATGCCATTATTTATGCAACTCGATTTCTTTTGCAAGGCCAACACGGGCACGCTTGAAGAAGTCCAGACGCTGAACCCAATTTTCGACGCCTTTCAAGCATAAATCGGCCGATACTGCTGCAATTTCACGTTCGATATTCGTACGAAGTTCATCAATCGTCGCTGGCTTGTTGGCATCAACCATAAATTTGACGTAGCCCCACAGGAAATAGTCTAACGGCGTTAAATCGCATGAACGGCCAATTCACAGGTCCATTTCTGAAGATAATGCGCTCATCGAACTTCGTTCTCAATAATTCGATTGTTTGGCCCGCTGTGTGACATGTGGCACCGTCCTGTTGAAACCACATATCGTCCAAGTCCATATCATCCAATTCATTCCAAAAATAATCTGTTAGCATTGAGCGGTAGCGATTCCCATTCACAGTAACGTGCCGGTCTTGATCATCACGGAAGAAGTACAGCCCAATGACACCACCAGCATGTAAACCGCACCAAACAGTGATTTTTTCAGGATGTACTGGTGCCTCGTGAAGCACATGTGGATTGCTGCCTGACCAATAACGCATATTTTGCTTATTGACGAAGCCATCCAGCCAGAAATGAGCCTCATCGCTGAAGATGATTTTTCGATGAAAATTCGGATCATATTCAAGTTTTTGCTCAGCCCAATTCACGAACATACGACGCTTCTGGTGATCAAGCGGCTTCAGTTCTTGCGTCAATTTGATCTTGTAAGGATGTAGGCCAAGATCTTTTCGCGAAATTCGTCACAACGACGTCATAGAGATGCCCAACGCTTGAGAACGACGACGTGTGAGAGACTGATTTGGGTCTTCCGCAATTTATGCGCTAGCTGCAGCAATATTCTCGACCCTACGGGCACTTCTTTGTCTCACTGGCACGGGTACATTTTGTACTGAGCCTGCGGATTCAAATTTTTCCACTAGACGCTCAATCGTTGATCTGAATGAATGAATAGAGTGGCGCGGCAGCTCTTGAAGAGCCAAGGCCTAAGTCACAGTCATCAACAATTCTCTAGGTTCGTGTGAAGAATTAAGGGGACCTACAATTTAACGCCGATTCCGAACGGCAAAGATGAGAAGCACTTTTTCATGACAGATTGGTACTCTCGGAAGTTTTGTCAGTTCTTCGAAAGAGGCAGTGCCCGTGAAAGATGAAATAAAAACTATGGGCCCAGGTAGGACTCGAACCCACGACGTTCTGCTTAGCAGCCAACGCACCTAACCACTAAGCTACGGACACTACAGACAGGACGATTATGACGACCATTAATTGTACGTAGCGCTCTTAAAGTGTTGACCACTGACTCGGTAGTAAATTTTAATAATTTTGACTCGTTGTTGGATCGTATACCTTTCCATGATAAAATGGCAAACCTTACTGAAGAGAAATGTTTAAAGAACGGGAAAAAATATGGTGTCGTTTGGTAGCCCTATCGGTCTACTGTTGTAGCGTCCCTATTGAAAAACCCTTTACAAGGACAGTCATGCATTTGGACTACTGGGGTGATGAGGACTGCGGTTCTCGAAGCGATCCTAAACCTCACCCCCTTAGATTTATTTGTACGAG
>CAKKXW010000004.1:21300642-21323412 GCA_920937365.1 Sphaerophoria rueppellii | reverse complement strand
AACAACCATAGATTTCATAGGGTACAAAACTTTTTCAAGAGTTATAAGACTTCGGGGTATGATAAGGGATCAACATTGATCTAAGTGTGACGGTAACAACACCAACTGTCAGCCCATAAACCTAACTTAACCTAACCTAACCTACCTTGTAGCCTTGTGAAGTTCTGCCCTGGCTGCGCTTTCGTAAACAACGTTCCAACAATCCGAGGAATAGATTCTACTTGGCATGGCGGCAGCCGGCGTGCGGCTAGCTTGATTGTGCTCAATAAAATTATACTTCGGTTTCGGTTTCGGTGATGTCCTTAATTAAAATAAAGGCTCTACTTCCTTCCACTTTGTGTTGTCAATAAGTACACGCTGTACAGGAGTAATTTTCAATAGAATATGGCTCTTACTTCCGTTTCAAAGGCTGTGCAAAAGTTATTTACAAAAAATATTTGTGTAAACATTTAAAATTGAATACTCATCACAGCTAGGGTAAATTCTTAACGTTAATTAACTAACAAAACCTGTGTGACGTCCCCAAAGTACACAAAGCAATATTGTATTATTGACAACGAAAGTAAAGCTTTCACAGGGAATTAAATCAACACTCTGGTAAATCAATATTGATTTACCCCTCTCATCGCCCTCTTGCTATTTTCAAAATATTTACAATTTATTTTCCAGATGTAATTGATTAACATTTATTATTTTCTATATAAACCAAACATCGATACCTTTATCGATGTAGTTATTCTCGATGTCAATATTAGTTCAACAATTTCGATAACCACTGTTATTAGCAGCTTTACTTATTGCTTCGCCGTTGACAGTTAATTCGAATACTATCGGGAGTGTTTTTTATGGAAACAGACAATAGAAAATGGGATTCTCGAGCGAGGATAATAAACTGTCCTCACAAACGATAACATTGAATAATTAAAAATTTCTAAATAAATAGAAAAAAATGTGTATGCTCTTATTTAAGTGACAGAGGATTATAATGAAAATTATGGAAAACAAACTATGGATGTATTGAAATTTTAATATTCAAATGAGATCGACTTCAGGAGCGGACTAGAACTAATTTTCATTTATCGATAACTGGAGTGAGAGTTTAGTTCAAAAAGATTTCTGTTCTTCAATTTTGTCAGAAACCTCCAAACTGAAATGAGGGACATTCACCAAAAAAAAAAAACGATTAAAGAGAATCGATAACATTATGATAGTCAAGCACCCATCTATTCAATCGATAATCTGCCTGAATAACTCTAAGCTTGCTTATGTTATCTGACTGAGTCAGTAAATCACTCTTGAGCTTCACTTTTCCTCTAGTTTGCTAATTTTCTGGTCCTAACATACTGGGTGAAAGAGCTTCTGAAACTTTAACTTTTCACATAAGCGTTAATTTCGATAGCAGATGTATACTGACAGTCTGTTTTGTACGGCCCAGTTATATCAATACCAAGAAGCTTACACATTATTGAAGGTTAGCCAAAGGCTTTAGTAAAATTAAAAATAAATAAAACTAATGGAAAAGCTCTCTGCATTATCCTCCCATTTGAATGAAATATTATTGAGTATTTATTTGCGAAAAATTATATCGATTGTTTGCTCTAATTTATTCAGCAAAATGAGTTAATGAGTTGTTTGATGTGATTATTTGATTAGTTAGAATATTCCAATGGACAAAGTTGCATTTCGAAAATGAAAACATTCTTCATTAGTTCAATAGAGGACACTAGGGTCCTTAAAAATCAACGAATACACCTTTTTTTATTGAAATCACATTTCAACAGAATTCCTGACCCAATTAATCTCTTTAGCCTGATTTGCAACTCTCCCCCGCATACTATAGATATTGTTTCGTGAGCACGTTAACAGTAGAATTCTTGTTTTGAAGCAAAACAAACAAAAACTTCACAAAAACCTTCAAAGGGCTTTGATGAAAGCAAAAACGAATCCCAAGCGTGGAATTTTGTGCGTGCGGTTGGCCAAGTATTCTCCAATAGGCACGATTACGATTTGTTGTGGTTTTGACTTTAATTGATTCGATATAGATTTTTTGATTGAAATTTTATTGGAAAATACCAACCTAGAGCCTGCCTACAAATAAAAAAGCTTTGTGCTGTTTTTCTAGTTTCAATTCATTATTTGAATGTGTTGGTGGGTATTTTTTTTTAGCTGCCTTATTTATTGAAATATTTTTGATAACCATTTGGAAGGCTTAATAGTTTTGAATGCCAATAATTAATTTTTGCCCAATGTTTGTTGTTTACTTTTGGGAAATTTTGAAAATTAGAAATTTGTTTAATGAGAAAGAAATTTGAAATCCTTTTAAATGGACTTGATTACCCCTGAGGGTATTATGCATTTTTATTTTGGGTGAAAGCTGATTGGCATTATTATTTGTTTTGGAAATAATATTTGAATATTTGAAGCAATTTTTCAATTGATAAACTACAATTTTATGGGATTTGGCTGAATGAACAGAAGACCGCTTTGAAACGATGTTTCACACCAAATATCCGCGAATTATTGATACTGCACTGCACATAGCATTTAATTGTATTATACTTGGCTGACAAAATGTTGCCGCTGTAATGGGTTTTTGCCCTGCCAAACTGAGTTACAGGACTTACAGCAAATTGCACTCTCAGTAATTAGCCATAAAGTTTGTCAAAGGACATTATCTGGGTTGTATTTGCCGCAAAACGATCGTACTGCAGCTTAGGTGAACTTGGATAAATTATTTCAACAGCGCCAGCATCGACATTGCACAGTTTCGGTGTTGTCTTGTCAATTCCATCTCTCCACTATAGATAGTGAGTTGAATGAATGAGTGCTGATGGAGTAGACAGAGAAAAGTGTGCGCCCAATTATAATATGATAACCTCTTTTTTCAACAGATGGAAAGGTAGAATGTCGTCTACAATTCCTCTCATCGGATATCAGTGATCAGGCATTTATCGATCCAAGTTGTGAGCAGGGCGATGATGGGTTGATTGGATTAAAAAGAGTTCCAAACAGTGCAGCCATGCGATACCTCAACCATCACTTTGTTGGACCAAACATTTGATGACCCAATCGCCTCAATTACCTCGTTAAAAATGTCGATCCTTGAAAATCTGCCATCTGCTTGAGAGTTCTCAGAATGACGCAACAAATCAAAGGCTTAGATGGCTAGGGCATGAAAACTGAGCGAAAGGTTTTCAATGCTAAGCCTGAGGGAATCACAATGCAGAGCCAGACCTCGTCTCCGTTGATGACTCTACTTATTTAGGCCAACACTCGCCGAGTGGGTGTTAGAAACTGGACACATCAAGCAAGAGATCAAGTATGCTGGCAAAATATACAGGATTATCCAGTAATAGGTGTTATTTTAAATAGCCCGCTTTTTCGGTAGGTGTCACTTTTGAAGCTGTTAATTTTTGACATTTGGCAAGAAGAAATTTATCCATTAATATAAATGGAACCATTCATGGTTCAACGATACATTGAAATTATTAAAATTCACTACAAAAATGGTGAAAATTTCATCGTGAAGTACCTTGCCGGAACTGTCAGTGCTGAAGATATGAAAATACCACTTTTCAAAGCTGTATAGCGGCGGCGATGACGAGCAAAATTCCACCAGCTATGCAGAACCATTCCTACCCGGCATTGATGAAGTGAAGGTAGCGATAACTGAACTTAAGTCGAACAAAGCTGCTGGAGCAGAGGGCTAGATGCCTAGGAGTATGCACCAGCTCAACGATTTCAAGGCCGCGTATGACAGCATCTACAGGGACGAACTGTACAAAGCTATGTCTAGTTTTGGCGTCCCTGCCAAGCTCGTTCGCTTGTGCAAAATGACGACGGAGAACTCACGCTGCTCCATCAAGTTTGGCAACGAGCTCACGGAATCTTTCGACGTCAAACAAGGATTCAGACAAGCGATGCACTGTCATGCGATTTCTTTAACATCGTTCTTGAGAAGTAGTGCAGGACTCCAACGTCAACACCAAGGGTACTATCTTCCAAAAATCTGTTCAACTTCTCGCGTACGCCGATGATATTGATATAATGGGAAGAACACAGCGTGATGTCAATGGCGGTTTTGTGAGAATTGAGACAGAAGCGGCAAAAATGGGTTTAGCGGTAAATGAGGGAAAAACGAAGTATATGCTGTCTTCGAGGAAGGACACCCAACAAAGACGGCTCGGACAGAACGTCACAATAGACACATACAACTTCGAGGTAGTAGATGAGTTTGTCTACCTAGGCTCCGCTATAAACACGGGCAATAACACCAGCGCCGAGATCAGACGAAGAATAACTCTTGCTAATCGCTGTTTCTTTGGGCTTAGAAAGCAATTGAGTGGAAAAGCCCTCTCTCGAGCAACTAAGGTAAAACTGTACAACACACTCATCATCCCAGTCCTGTTGTATGGTGCAGAAGCATGGACCCTGACAAAATCGGATGAAAGTGCCTTAGGCTGTTTCGAGAGGAAAGTTCTTCGGGTTATCTTTGGCCCCGTGTGCATTGAAGGGGAATGGCGAAGAAGATACAACAGCGAACTTTACGGGTTGTACAACGACATGGACCTAGCCAGAAGGGTCAAGGTCCAGAGACTCAGATGGCTCGGTCATTTAGAGCGAATGGACACTAATGCTCCAGCCCGGAAAGCCTTCGACATTATTCCCGAGGGACGTTAGGGGAAGAGGAAGACCGCGACTCAGGTGGCGCACTCAAGTGGAAGAGGACCTCAATCAACTTGGAGTGCAAAACTGGAGACGACTAACTAAGGACCGAGCTAGCTGGCGGAGACTGTTGATTGAGGCCCAAGTCCAAAACGGACTGTAGCGCCACCTTAAGTAAGTAAGTAAGTATGCACCAGCTCATCTGCACAATTTTGTCGGAGGAAAGCATGTCCCATGAATGCAACCTCACCATCGTATGCCGGGTCCTCAAGAAAGGAGATATCCTGAACTGCATCAACTATAGAGTTATAAGTCTCCTAAGCAACGCCTACAAGATCTTGTCTGCTGTGCTGTGTGAACGTTTGAAGCCTTTCATCAACAACCTGATAGTTCGTTACCAGTGTGGCTGCAGAACTGGAAAGTCCACCATTGATCAAATATTCACCCGAGCGCAGATTTTGGAGAGGACCCAGGAACTTCATATCGATTATAACAATCTCTTTATCTTTCATGGAGTTAATTTTTTCCATTACTGAGGATTCTTAAAGACTGAAAGAGGAGAGGGAGGAGTTATAATGGGGGAGAAATTTAAAGTAGTCAAGATCAGGAGAATCACCGCATTCTTTATAAGATTTGCTAAAAAACTTTGCGAAAAGGTTTCCAATGACGTGAGGATCCACGAATGACGTATCCCCAAATTTAAGAGAAGGAGGAAAATTATCAGATTTCTTTTTAATATTGATGAACTTGAACAGTTTGGGGTCAGTAATGATACTATCTTGCATTTTGATGACATAATATTTATAAAGAGAGTCGCAAAGATGAGAAAAATCAGTGGCGGCTTGATGGTATAGCAAAAAATATTGGAGGGAGTTGGAGCTAAGGAACTGTTTCCAAAGTTTATTTCTTAAGTTTCGGAGTGACCTTAATGGTTTATTGTACCAGGGAGGTGAGGATGTGCTGTTTTTCCTACGGGTAAGAGGGGCACTGTGGTGGATGCAGCCTAAAACTGCAGTAGAAAAGAAGGAAACCGCAACATCTATTGGCACACTTATGTTAATGAAGAGGTTAAAATTAATGGTGTTTAAAAGGGAATTTAGTTTAGAAAAGTCAGTTTCGTGAAAATTGAACTTAAATGAATCTTCATAGTCGGACAACGGAAAGGAATGAAAAAATGATTTCCCGAGGGGGGTGATAAGTGTCTAAAGTGGAGAGAAGATGTGTGCTTTTCCAAACAACCAAGTTTAAAGGGTCAGTAGAAAAGCAGAGATCTAATTGTCTACCCATATTATTCGTTACAGCACTCAGTTGAAAAAGTCCAGCAGCACAGAGTCTATCAAGAAAAATTGATTCTTTATCCGAGAGATGATTTTCTGGAACAAAGAACAGTTCATCCACGGAGGAAGTCCAGTTTATGTTGGGAAGATTGAAATCACCAACGATGAGAAATTCATCGTTCGGAGAAAGAGAATCGATCAAGGAATCGATTGAGTCAACAAAGAATTGGTAAGTTATAATAGGCTGTGCTGGACGGATGTAACAACAAAAAACAAAGAGGGAGCGGGTGGGAAAAGAAATTTTGACACAAACATATTCAAAAAGGGGCGAGTTAGATGTTAAATGAAGTGATGCATTAAAATTAGAGTGGATGACTTATAAGACGCCACGTCCTGAGATGCCATTATCGAGAGAAAGACCATCTGCGCGAAACACTAGGAAATCTGATGTAAATAGCTCATTGTCAGCAATATTAGAACACAGATTAGATTCAGTGAGGGCATATAGATCAAAGGGCAAGTTTTGAGAATTAAGGTACACAGAAGATGTTTTAGAACGCAGACCTCTTACGTTTTGGTAGTAAAGTGAAAAGGTGGATAGATTTTGCGAGGGCATACGATTGTTAAGGACGAAATTTTTTTGATTGATTAGAAAGAGGAAAAAGTTTACAAGCAGCGTAAGTCGAAAGGTCGTTCGAGACGGATGATTGAGATATTTTTAGGTCATCGTGAAAGCGGTGGTGAGGAAGGTTTATAAGGACTAGGTTTAACAGTACTTAAAGGAGAATAGTTTTAGACAAGCCCGTCCAGCTAATAGGAGTCGTGAGTCTTGAGACGGAGGCCATGAAGATGGCTATAGCGGTTAACGAAGGCAAGAACAAGTGAATGCTGTCAACAAGAAAGGACAACCAAAATTGGCGTATTGGAGCTAACGCCAACGTAAATAGATTTAACTTCGAGGTAGTTAAGCACTTCGTCTACCTAGAATCCACTATTAACTCAGACAACAGCACCAGCGCTGAAATCAAACGCTTCTTTGGATTTACATAGAAGACGATTGAGTAGTAAAGTCCTCTCTCGAGCAACTAAAGTGTCACTGTACAAAACCCTCATAATCCTGGCCTTAATGTATGGTGCAAAGACGTGGACTATGACAAGATCCGATGAAAAAGCTTTGGGGTGCCTTGAGAGAAAACTTCTTCGAGTGATTTTTGGTCCTGATGTCTCCATAAATGAAGAATGGAGACGAAGATTCAACCAAGAACTGTACGAACTGTTCAGCGACACTAACCTAGCCCAAAAAGTAAAGTTGCAACGACTAAGATGGTTTGCAAATGTAGAGTGAATGGAGAATGATGCTCCGGCTTGTTGAGTCTTCGAATCAAACCTGGAAGGACGTCGCAGAAAAGGAAGACCAGGACTCAGGTGGAGCAGGTTATAGATGAGCTGAACTATCTCGGCGTGTGAAATTGGTGTTAGATAGCTTGGGACCGAGATTGTTGAATGTGGTCCGACCTGGACTGTAGCGCCACCATAAGTAAGTAAGTAAGTAACTTAGCTCAAGAACATCTCAAAATATTGCTGTTGTAGCCCTAAGTGTTGAACAAAAAAACCCAGATTTGTCCATTCTTCGTCGATCTTTGGAATTGGGCATTCCACAAAAGTTATTACACCATACTTTTCAAAAAGACTAGGGTATTAAGACTTATAAAGTTCAGTTTACACAAGAACTCAAGCCGGAACTCAACGGAATTCCATCAAATAACCATCTGGACTCTGATGAGGCGATTTCCACCTGGTTGGCTATGAGCATTGTTATCAGAAGTGCAAGTTTGTCTGTGCATTGTAGATTTTCCACCCATTTCTCGACTTTCGAAAACCACAAACTTGATTAGTGACTTTATTATATCTATTAATTCCACCAGAGCTGCCGAGTGATCTTTTTAGCATCAACGCATTAGGAAGCGTAAACATTTCTGCTTTTACGATCCATATTTTACAATATTTCAAGATTCCTAGAAGTCTATAAATCCATAAGCCATAATAATAAAATAAAAAAGGACCCCCACTAGTAAGAGCAATGTAAACCAGACAGAAGGGATTTTAAAAGTGAATTTAGACTTAGTTATTTTGAGCTTAAGTTTAAGACTCATTTTTCAGAAATAAGGAATTTTGCAGACCTTTGTTCCTTTAGTGAAGTGTTTTACTTCAGAAGGATCCTTGACGACGCAACCCCGACGGGAAAGCAAGAAGCCTACCACAATAGTTTCTCTTTTGTTCACAGTTAATAGACCTGATTTTACGATTTATACCCTAAGGCCTTAGACGAAGGTTGCTGCAAGTAAGGTTGCAATTGGCATTGAAACCTGCAGCTTAAAACTCAAAACCTCAACATAATCCAAACTTATAGCAAACCAAAATATGACAGCATCTCTACTCTTTTGACGCGTACTGCCTGCGAAATTCCACAGCTATATTGCATACCCTTGGGCATCAAAAAAACGAAAACTCACTGACAGATGATGATCTGATCTGATCGTACGATTTTTATGTTCCCAGCTCATTCCATATACGATATTCAAAATCCAAATTTTAATTGACCCATTAAACTCAAGCAAGGGCGCGCTTCATTGCAAAACCTCTCGCATTCTTAATATGCTCAATAAACGTCAAACTTTTTCTGCCTTGGTTGATGCAAATAACAATATTTATTGCCATGACCGCGCTTACCAAGAGTTATACATTGGCAGAAGACGAACTCTCCTCAAGACGCCAATAAATGTCAATTTTTAAGAATTATGATCTTAATCCTTAAAACACTTAAAGGCGTGCATATCCTTGAAAATTATTTGAGGTTCATAACCCAACTCACAATTCAAATCCACATAGCCAAGGTTCTAAGCAGAGCAAGAGACCTCTTGAACTTATAACTTGAACCTATCGATGCTGACTTCCTCCAAGGAAGTTCGGCTGGCAGTAGTCTACTCGACTAAATGACTTATGGCTGAGAAAATTTCACAATTAGTCTCCAATGGGACATATATGGTTAGTTTTTGTCCCTCTGTGTCTTCTCTTTCTTTTGTTGATATTCACTCAAGCCCCACAGGCCAGCACAAGAAAACGGCCACAATTAGCCAGCAAATATTCCATTTGACATCAACTTTTTCCTTCCTTGACGGTGCTGCTGGGACCAGCTAAAAAGCAAAAAAAAAAGGATGTAAATTACGCAACCAAGACCTCATCCATTCCGACAACATTTCTAAGACCATTCTTTCTTTCTGCCTCTTCTCGTTTTTTTTCTGTGTGTGTGTGTGTATCGCTTGTATTATTTATTTATTCTGACGTCCAGTTAGCATTTCCTTTTTGTGTTGCGGACGAACAAGCTCAACTCTCGCATATTATGCTCTTTGCATTTCCGCTCTGAACCCAGAGACATATTACGCCGGAAAGCAACGACCATTTATTGTAACCCAGTTTTACATCCCGTCCGCAATCCGCATATATGCATGGATGCAGTCAGCATACTGGAGGGAGGAAACAAACGGAAATATGCCCTTGTGGGTGTGAGTGGGAATTCTTGTGGGTCAGCAGGGTATACAACGAGCAATGCAACAGAGCTCTTGAAATCGCAATAAAAATCTAATTTTACATATTTCCTGCCACGCTATAGTGGCAGGACTAGGGCATCGGGAACGGGAATCGTCCATCCATCCAATAACAACCAACACACAACTACTAGCCCAGCCCCAGTTTGAAAATGTGTCGGTCGAGAACGTGCCGTACTGACAGCGGGAAAGCTTATACTAAATATTTCATTTGCCATTTCGGCTGACACTCCAAATAGATGGCAAACTATACTATGCCACGGCATAGCATGCTTTTTTTAGTATTCCGGGATATACACTCTAAACATATGAGTTCGAGAAGTAGGAGGAGGACGATGGAACATGTTAAATGGATATCAAGGATGTGAACATCAAAGAAAACACTCGTTCGTTTCGATCAGGACCTCGTATAATAAAACAAAAAAACACTCAAACACTTTGGTTATGGAAAACATTGAAAAATTACAAAAATGGAAAAAACATGTTGTTTGTTCTGTTACGATTAGATTTTTGAGCGGGTTGGCTGTGTTTTAGATCTCGCATTATTTGGTGTTGGAACAAAATACGATGGGGAAGTGTAAGTCTCTTAAATGATTGAGTTTGGTTTGTCTTTGATGTCGGAGTTGCTTATCGATAGCACATTTCAGGACTTCGGAATATATTAAACAAGCTCAACAGCTTCTTTAGCGGCTAACGATCCAATAGTACGTTTCGTCCGTTAAATTTCCTGAGTCGCCTGTTAATTGCCCGGACTCATCCGTTGATCACTCGGACTCATACGTTGATTGCTCTGATTCGTCCGTTGATTGCCTTAAGTCTTCCATGCATGGCCCAGACTCGTCCGTTTACGCCTGTAATTGTCCTTTGACTGCCTGGGTTCGTACGTTAAATCTCCTGAGTTGATTGCCCGGACTCATCTATTGATTGCTCGGATTCATCTGTTGATTTTCCGGACTATTCCGTTGAATACCTTGATTCGTCCGATTATTGTAGATATTTGTCCGTTCAATATGCTGACAACTCCATGATTGCCCGGACTCATACGTTGATTGCTCGGATTCGTCCGTTGATGCGTTAAGTCATCCATTCATGGCCCAGACTCGTCCATTGAATGCCTGGATTCGTTCGTTGATTGCCCTGAGTCGTTCGTTGATTACCGTGGCTCGGCCTTTAACTTCCCGGATTCGTTCGTTGACTGCCTGGATTCGTCCGTTGATGGCCTGGCCGCATTCGTGGATTGCCCTTAGTCGTCCGTTGATTGTCCAGATACGTCCATTGATTTTCCGAATTGACCCGTTGACTGCACGGATTCGTCTGTTGATTACTCTCACTCGTCCGTTGATTGCTTGGATTTGCCCAATTGATTTTCCTAAGTCGTCGTTCACGGCCCAAACTAGTCCTTTGAATGCCCGGACGTTAAATGCCCTGAATCATGCGTTGAATACCCTGGCTTGTGTTTTGATTGCTCGGATTCCTCCGTTTATTTCCCGGACACATCGGGCAGCCCAGATTGGTTCGTTGATTTCCCGGAATCGTCCGTTGATTACCCGGAGTTGTACGTTGACTGCTCGGACTCGTCCGTTGACAGCCTGAATTCATCCGTTGATTGTCTGGACTCATGCATTGATTACCCGGATACATCAGACAGCCCCAATTCGTCCGTTGATTGCCCGGAATTGTCCCTTGATTGCCCGGACTCGAACGTTGACTGCCCCGGACTCGTCCGCCGAGTGCCTGGATTCGACCGTTGTCTGCCCTGATTCGTCCGTTGATTTCCCGGACTCATCCGTTGATTGCTGAACATGGCCAAGACTCGTACGATAACTGTCTGGTTTCGTCCGCTGATGGCCCTGGTGCTTGGTCGTCCGTTAACTTCCCGGAGATTCGTCGCCTTGCGTCGTCCATTTATATCCCGGAATCTGCAGTTTGTTGCCTGGATTCTTTCGGTGACAGCCCGAATTCGGCCATTTTCATCTTTTCATTGTCTTCTCCATTTATTGTCTAACCCAGCGAGAAAACCTTAGACCTAGGCAAAAGGACCTAACAACCATCAACTCCTAGGAAGTCGCTGAGCATTAAATCAAACTTTGGTAGCCAACCTTCTGCTTCAGTCATAAGGACACAAAAGCCTTTAGTCCACACCCAAGTTCCATTTCCCTTTCGACAACTCGTCAAATATATTAAATCCATATGCCAATTAAAACAAAACCACATATTAATGTTTTCCAATTAAACTCCTTTTTAACAACTCTCAGACATCAAAATCTCCACAAACTGTACGTGTACGTGATACGTTACGTATTCATTCAATCTCACCCACACGTGACGCTTTTCCACGTGTCCGTTTAAGAATTACAAACTCAAAACGAAAAAACAACCAGTGCCAGTACGAATTATGGCATCAATCTGCATCCTTTTGCCACGACTGACTTCCTATAGTTTGGTTACGTTTGTGGATACATCTACCGAGCGCCACTCACAACATACCATATCACCGTGTCGCCACCACCACAATTTTTAAACTTAATATCCGTCCACAAGCTTAGTGCAGACTGAAGAGTCTTGCTTACTGAAACGTGGCCAATCAACGTATACGGGGACCATTTACAAATTAACTTCAGAACTCGCACCACACAAAAGGACGACTATCTGGACTCTGGTCTCTGACTCTCTGACTCAGTGTCTGAAAGTGTAAATGGGAATTGAATCCAATCAACTGCATGGCACATCCGACTACGACTACGACGACGATGATGACGACAAAAACAACGACGATGATGACGACTGTATGTGACCAAAGCGAGTCACCTATTCTGTCCAACTTAAAGGAGGGGGAGATGGCTACTGCCATCATCAGAGCAAGATGATGAAAGGGGGCAGAAAAGCGAAACATCAACGATGTAACTGCAGGGAATTAAAGCACGTACGAGACTAAAAATTGCATGAAATTATTATTTCCTTGCAATCACCTCGTGCTGAATTCATAATGCGATAAAAGTGCATAGACTTTTTTTGTTTGTCTACTGGCTGAGGACCGCACCATCATCACCGCCGTCGAACGTCAACACTATCAAACGATAAACGCAACAAAAGTCTATTGTCATCGTCTAAGATACAATCCAATCAGTTCACACATCAGTGGATCGAGCACAATGTCATCTTTTGACGACAGAAGGCAGGCCTGCCCTCTCTGCTTACCCCCTGTCATCTGACATTGCAATAATAATTGTCCTTCAAAGTATAAGAGTGCAATTGACTCCTACATTTTCGTACATAAGTTTCCAGTTAACGGATTCTATAAACCGCAGAATCGATTTCAATGTGGTGTGAAGGGGGTGGAATAATTGTATCTCGGTATGGCCAGAGGGGTAAAAGGATATTTCCTTTTCTTATAAATATATTTCTTCTTACAGCAAAAAATAGGACAAAAGTACTCAAGAAGACTTTACACTTTATGCACAGGACATTTGGGGGGAGTCGACAGAAACTACAAAAAACGGTTCCTTTATCGTCGAAAGGAGGCCGTGATGGGATGCGAATCTTCGCCAATTCCAAACCAAGCGAATATCCTTTCAATTGTGTTGTTTATCATATTTATTTGTGTTTTTTTTTTTAAATATATTTGTATGTGAAAAGGACATCCAGACCATAAACACTTTTGATTTATATGCAAATATCCTTGCAGTTTACCATAGTACTGAGATTTTTGTGTTTAGAACTCGATGGCGAAGAGGGGGTTGGATGAAAAGGACTACAGTTATGGATTCTCACTTAACCAGAAGTAGAATACAAATGCTGCGGGTGGTTAGCTATAGATGTGGATTGCCCCAGACACCAGACACAAACATAACGAGTCGTCTCGTAGGATAATGGTGAAGAAAAAGGATGAATAATTTTATTTTATTTTTGTGAAATTCTGAAGGAGTTAGAAGGTACTTATTTATGTATTTTATATGTAAGTTCTTTTCCTCTGTATTCAAAGTTTAAAAAAAAATTGAATGATGATTGAATCGACGAAATGGAAAAGGAATTTCGATGATTTTATTTCATGAATTCGATTACGGATTTATTATTTTTTTGTTATTTATTGAGGAATTCTTGGAATGTAAAAATGTACAAAATAAAAAAAAAAAATATTTGTAAGGGTTTTGGAAGATTAAAATTTATTGGTCTTGAAAGAAGGTATGCCGGATGTATTTTATGGCTGTGAAAAGCTCCACAGAGGAGTCAGATAATTGTAATTAATATGATTTGAATTATTGATGTCAGTGCTGGGCTATATTTTGGAGAAAAATACTGAGAACACCATTGAATGGACAGCATAGAACTAGAGAAACGTAGTTACTCGCTTAGAAAACTCTCGATTGGTTTTTAACACAAACACCAAACACAATCTTTCTAAAGCTGTGACCAATAAAGTTCTGAAAAGTACATTTTTGAAAAATAAAATAAAATTTGAATGATAATACGTATTCGTCGTAGTGAACCTCAAAATTGTTGTTTGCGAAAATTTACTGTTCTTGGACCTAAGTGATGGTTTCTCATCAAACTCAAATAAAGTGGTGCAGGTATTATAGCTTACCCCCAAGATTAAGCTCTTCTGACGAACTTAAAGCGAACAAATAGAAAACGCATTAACCGTGGACCAAGAGTCAAGAGATGGTCGTAGAGTGAACCATATTAAAACAGACATTTAACTCTTCGCCAAAAGTGGGAAAAATAATTAGTTTTGTTCTACCAAATATCGATGGCAATCCACTTAAAATCTCAGACATAGCGACATATCTCGGAGTAATCTTAGATAAGAGCACCTTTGCTGGGTTCTTCGACTTATTTGAAGCCCAGGCCGTAAAAAAGTGGATTTTCCGGCCCTTGCAATTAGAGTCACATCAATTGCCTTGTACTAGAGGTTGGGGATGTACGTCGGGTAGACTTCCCGACTTCCTTTGTAGGAAAAAATTTATTTGCGAAGCACCAACAGGCCTCGGAAACATACGGATACACTGATGACGACCAAATTAAATGTTTTATGGACAAAGAATTTCGGATATGCACGTGGAATGTTAGGTCCCTTAATAGACTGTGTGCTGCCGAACAATTAGCGGAGATCCTCAACTGGTACAAAGCAGGTATTACCGCTATTCAAGAAATGCGATGGCATATACCGGGCAAAAGGAGGAAGAAAAACTGCGACATCTACTATGATAACTGTTACTGAGAGCAGCTACAGCGGCTCTTTGGATGCGGATTCGTCGTGGGCAGCAGACTACAACAAAAAGTCTTGTGTAAGCAAACGCATCACGACGATCTGAATCAAAGCTTAGTTCGGCAACATTAGTCTTAAATGCGCGCATGATCCCACGGAAGTGCAATAGGACGAAACCAAAGACGAATTCTAGGAATTCCTCGACAAAACATATGAGCAATGTCCTAGCTATGACCTTAAAACTATCCTTGGTGATTTAAACGCAAAGCTGGGAAAAAAGTACATCTTTGGTTGAACAGTCGGGAAGCACAGTCTGCACGACACCACTTCCAACAACGGATTCAAGCTGATCCATTTTGCTGTGGGGCGAAATGTTGTGGTAGCAGGTACATGATTCCCTCATCTCAGCATCCTTAAAAGAATTCGGAGATCTCTTGATAAATCAACTATCAACAAGATTAATCACATTGCAATCGTCGAAAGACACTTGTCTAGCATTAAAAATGTTCTCGTCGTAGCCAAGGAATACCTTGACAATGGCCAAAACAAGGAAATGCTGCAAGAAAATATGACGTCCGATGGCTAGAATCGCCAAATATTTCTCTGATCGAGTGTCAAGTAATCTCTTAAGGAGTCCTATGCCACCAGTATCAAGAATCGAAGGCCAGAAAGCCAGAAAGGATTTCACACAGCCACGAAACGCCTGTTTTGACGAAGAATACACAACAGGCGTATACAGCCAAGCAGGAGGCATACAAAGCTGCGTTGCATAGAATGAAAAGAGCTGCTCGTGAGCTCGTCGAGCAAAAGAGGAGAGAGGCTTCTCAGGAGGATGTTGAGAGAGCCAACTCATGAATTAAGTAAGGAGGTTTTATCAGAAGGTAAAACAGCTGGCTCAAGTTTATCGAGCAAGAACCGATGCTTGCAGAGATAAACCAAGAAGGAAGACCACTTCTGTTTCTGTAGACTCTTTAATGGCAACGACGAACAAATACCCGCCGAGAGGTAGGAGCCTTTCATCATACAGAGTGATAGTCAACAATTCCGTGAACCCGTCCTAGAAGAAGTGAAAACGCCGCTTTAGCATATGGTCTAGCTGTCGAGCTGTTCAAAGCAGCAGGCGATGATCAAGATAGGAACATGCACCAAATCATCGGTATATGTTCGGGAGAATGCATGCCCAATGTAAAACCTCAGCATTGTTTTCCTGAAAAAGGGAGATCCTCTAAACTACGCCAACAACAGGGGAATCAGCAACTTAACTTAACTTAACTTAACGAGCTAAAAAGATCCTCTCTACCGTAATATGTGAACGTCTGAAGCCTTTCGTCAACTTTTATAATTTTGTAAAAAGGCCTTCAGTTAATAACACCAAAACTGTTTATTGTTATGAGAATGCTGATTTTGATGCAATAAATGTATATATTTCTTCTTTTTCGTGGACTGAGATTTTGAGTCAATCTGATCTAAAAAGTTCGTATAACAATTTAAAATCTGTTTTGAGAAACGCGATCGAACAATTTGTTCCAAAGAAAATAATAAAGTGTAACTCTAATCCTGTTTGGTTTAACAAAAGACTATCAAGGTTAAAAAATTAGAAAAATAAAGCGTAGGTATAAAAGTTTAAGAGGTAATAAGGAAAGTGAGACGCTACAGCATAAATATTTATCCTTGGAACGGGAATTTGTTTCCCTTAACATGTTTTTATATAATAACTATATTTCATCAACTGAGTTAAAGATAAAAAAGGATTCGCGCCATTTTTGGAAATTTATTAATTCCAAACGGAATAGTACAGGTTTTCGAAATTGTATGACTTATTCTGGCTTTTCATCCAGCGATATTTCAATCTTTTCGCTAAATACGCTCAAAATATACCTAACGTCAACGAGATTCTAAGTTTGGGTAATATTGAAGTTAGTACTGATGAGGTGATGGTTGCTTTAAAACAAATTGACTCTTCTTATTTTGCTGGACCTGATGGTTTTTCCTCTGGATTTATTAAAAATGCAGCAGTCTCTCTCGCTGAACTATTAAGAATTATTTTTAATCTCTCCCTGGTGTATTCCTAAGTGAATGGTGAAGTGAAGTGAATTTTTAACACCTATTTTTAAATCTGGATCGAAGCAAGATATTACAAATTATAGGCCAATTTGTAAGATCTCTGCCATTCCCAAGGTCTTTGAAAAAATCATAACTGATAAAATATTTTTTGTTGTTCGTGAGCAAATATCGGAATTTCCCAGGCAGATCAACCGCAACTAATCTATCACTATTTGTTGATTATATAATCTCGAACTTTGAAAAGAATTTGCAAACTGATATAATCTTTACCGATTTTGCCAAAGCATTCGATAGAGTAAATCATAAAATTCTTTAGCATAAGTTGGCCTGCCTGGGTTTCCACTCTAATCTTCTCAACTGGATTAAATCTTATTTAACTGAAAGAGTTCAAATCGTTAAGATAGACAATAATGTTTCGGACACCATTTATGTTCTTTCGAGCGTACCCCAGGGTAGCCATATTGGTCCTTTATTGTTTCTCTTATTTATCAATGACATCTCGGATATTTTTGTTCATTCGAAATGCCTTCTATATGCCGAAGACCTCAAGCTATACAGAAAAATCGAATCTTCACAAGATTGTTTACTCCTTCAAGAGGATTTAATGAGGCTCTCTCGATGGTGCTAATTAAATTGTCTTCATCTGAATGTAACTAAATGTCAAGTATTAACATGCTGTAGGAAGCAAGGTTTTACGAGCTACGCTTAAAAGTTGAATGATGCCACTTTAGAGAGAATTTCCCAAAAAAAAAAAAAAGACATCGGTATCATCCTGGTTGGGCTTTATCAAACGAAATTCTAAAGAATTTTCTGATATCTTCACACTAAAATCACTTTATTTTACTTTAATTCGTTCTGTTGTTGAGTATTGTGCTATTATTTGGAATCCCTACTATTCAAACGCGTCGGCTAGGATTGAAAGAGTTCAAAGAAGATTTTCAAGATATGCTCTCTTTAAGATTAACTTTTCAAACGATGATATGCCCAGCTACAATAGTAGGTGCTTATTACTTGGGATTCAAACTCTTGTTCTAAGATAAAAATATTTTGCTATTATGTTTATTCATGTTTTCATAGAACAAATTATGGATCAAACTCACCGATTTCAAGATGCATCAAAGAGGCAAACTCAGTCTGTAACTTAATTGATTTTTTTGAAGACTGTTCTAGAGTAACCTCTAAGAAAAAACTTCTGTATATTTTAATGTATTCTGCATAGTTTTACGCTTCAAAATAAGTTTTAATTATATGAATGTTTCTATTTTTACACTGTAAATAATTCTTGTCCTATTTATTAAATATTTTGTAATCGAGTCTGTAAGAATATTTCTGATTGACAATAAACTAAACTAAACAATCTGATTGGTCCTTATCAATGTTTCTTCAGACCCGGAAAATCAACCATATCGACCAAATTTTCACTTAGCGGCAGATCCTATTAAAACCCTTTAAACTTCAAATCGGTACCCACCACTTTTTAATCGATTTTAAGGCCGCGAATGACAGCATCTACAGAGACGCATTGTATAGCTACCTAAAGCTATGTCTTGTTTTGATATCCCTGCCAAGCTCGTTCACTTGTGCAAAATGACGATGAAGAACTCAATGGGACATCAACGTTGGCAACGAGCTCACGGAATCTTTTGATGTCAAAAGGATTCAGACAAGGCAATGCACTGTGTTGCGATTTCAGTAACATTGTTCCTGAGAAGATAGTGCAAAATTCCACGTCAACACCAAAGTTACTACCTTCCAGAATTCTGTTCAATTTCTTGCGCGATGATATTGAAATAATGGGAGAACACAGCGTGATGTCAATATCATCATTGTAATAATTGAGAGAGAAAGCGGCAAAAATGGATTTAGTGGTAGGTGACGGCAAAATGAGGTTATGCGGAAGGCTCAGTACCTTATCCCTCTCTCATACACCATAATATCAGAATACCTCCCTGCAAAATAAAATGGAATATTAGTAACAATATCATTCAAAAAGCAAATGATAGATGGAACCTCCTAGAAACCTACGGCATTAGCAGGAAACTCCAGCCGAATTGCGACAAGAAAAAATCCAACAGGATCCTACTTCATAATAAACCCTCCTTGAGATCCCTCATAAGCGTGATTACTGGACATAATCTACTTGGCTACCACAAAATGAAGATGGGGCTCAGCACAGACGAAATATGGCTGCAACAATGAAAAAGAGCACGGAAACAATACTCACTTCCTATGCCACTGTCCAGCACTCTGCAAAACTAGGAAAACATTTTAAGGAAACTATTTCTTCAACGAACTAGAAGAGCTACTCGAACTCCGCGGAAATCGCCTACTGAACTTTGTCAAGTCCTCTAAATGGTTCGACCAACCACAGATTTCATTGGTTAAACAACTTTTTCAAGAGTTACAAAACATTGATCTAAGTGCGACAGTAGCAACACTAACTGTTTGCCCTCATAACCTAACCTAACCTATAACTCGTCGGTCGTTCACCCTTGCCATCTACACGCTGTGTTTGGAAATGTTAATTCTATAACTTCGTCACGTTCCTTGTAGGTTTATATCAGTTTGCATTTTTTGCCGAGGATATTCGCATACCTCATTCTTGTGTCCTCTTTGACCTTAACAGAAATGCAATTAGGAAGGATGCGAGGCATATTTGACTCAAATCGCGCAAGTGTCAATATTATCGGAGGTTAAAATATAGTCTCAATCTCTCAATTCATGGTCAACGGAAATATTTTAACGATTCGATTGTAAATGAAAAATCATATTTTCCTCGTTAGAGAAGCTGTACAGCAGCTGTGTGGTTTCAACTGTCTAGACAGGATTAACGAGATGTGTGGTTACCCTTTTTGTTGTGTCATGCAGAGGGTTTGATTGAGTTGATCGTTATGACCGAGAGGAAACAAAGTTTTAACAATGCCGGTCGCCCTCATAAATTTTTAATAATATGAAATGAAAACAGTGTAGTCGCATGGGTAAGAGACGCACAGGGCCAATGGCTCATCGAATGTAAAAATGTTATTTGTTTGCTTGAACTTCCAATGAAATTCCATTTTTTGAGCAATTTTGTTCAATTTGGCAAAATCACAAAATGTTAATCTGCAAATTGGTCAATTTTGAACAAGGATTTTCCATGAAAGAAGTCCTTTTGTCTGAAAAAGTTTAAAATATTAACAGAACTGTTTTCGGAATAGCATTAAATTTTACCAATACATTTAAGCCATCTCTTAAAACCCGAACAAAAATGCGACTCACTCGCTCTTGTTCACACTTGAAAAGCAGTCCTCGGAACAATCGATTCGTGTGCTGAATTTGTTGGCTTAACAGAAAAAAAATCGTTTACTGCTTGAACACGATAAAGGAGCTATTAACATGAGGGAAACTTATCTCGCCTAGAACCACGGGCAGGGGTCGCACTTCCTTGTCTGTACAATGAAACGCGAAAAACAGAACAGAACGAAAAAATCCAATTTTATAATAAAATCAAAATTAAACAAAACTTAATTTGGATTAACATGAACGGTGGGCGGCATTGTCAGCCTAGAGCACACGTGTTTTTATTTCATTCAATTTTTTTTTTCCTGTGAAAAGGACAACATTCGAAGCCACCGACCGATATTGTCTTCCCATTGAAATTTTTATTACTCACATCTCACCCTTTCCCCTGATGGACCCGAAAGTTTTTTATGGGGAACTTAATTACACAAATTTTTTATTTATAAAAAAAATGTTGTTGCGAATGTAAGAGCTTAAAATGTAAAAAAAAAAAAACAACATGAACGCCTGCAGAATGATGTCGGACATGGATCAGACTGCGCGGCAAGTGGATGTGCGAATGAAGGGTGTAAGGCCAGTTTATTCTCGCAAAAAAAGGAATTTGTTGTTATTCTGGGATACAAAAAACAGAAACACCAACACCGTCAGGGTAGTAAAATTTTTCAACACGAGTTCAATGAATGAGAACAAGTGAAGGCTTATCTGACACTTAAGTAATAACATTGCAGCGAAAAATTAATTTTATATGGCTGAGAGCATTAAGGACCTCTTTTGGTGTAGATTTCATGTTTGAAGCAGGAACTCTTTAATAATCATTTGCGACAGTAACTATTGACAAGTACATAATATTTGCTTGTTTCTTTCGTGGAAACCATTAACGACGCGACGTCTTATCAAACAAATTTTTTACCCGCACGAGATCTTAAAAAGCTCATCAAACGCAAACTTTATTCAAAATTCTGGTGTTAGCGTTATTTAAAACATGATTTTTATGATTTTTGGTTAACCTGTCTGGCATTTTGTTTTTAGTGACGAGTACTGCAGGAAGTGATGTGTAGAACATTAGCAAATTACTCACCCATCAACATCAACAGCACCACCAGCATCGAAAGCAAGCTCCTTGCTTCGTCAACTTCTTAGCGAAGGTTCAATCTTCCTGACCGATTGTTACCTGGGTGTTGGTGTCTATCTGCTCCATGCTCCTGAGACGGTGAAGCCGATACAATTTAACTTTCTGGACTGCATCCACAACTTTATTTAGTTTGTTTACTTCTTCTCCCTTTCCTGGAACACGAACGCTCGCTCGTTGTTGAAAAGTGTAATAAGCCATTTATCTTTTCTTCTGTACTTACTCCAAGCATTTGTCCCGCTTTTGAAATATATGTCAAAGATAGAAAGTATTTCCATTACCTGCAGCACCTTTTTTCAGTTAAATACAAGTTGAATTTGATAGGCTCAAGTCTGAGACAAACCAAAAAACAAGAAAATAAACACTGGTGTGCCGCAGGGCTCTATATTGTCTTCGGTTGTCTTTCTCGATCTTATGAATTCAAGGCACAGCTCTCTTGGATTGACCGATGATGTCTATGTCGTCCGCATAGACTAGAAGCTGGGTGGATTTGTTGAAGATAGTGTTTTCCGTGCCCATACCATGCCCAGCGCACTATCGATACTGAAGAAATCAGATAACAGTGCATCCCTCTTTGTCTAAACTGTGGGCATGTTTGAAACAACGTGGATGAGCTGTTACCCATTTCCACACCGCACTATGTATTGTTTAGCGTCTTACGGCACAGCTGGATCAGTTTATTCAGGATCCTGAATTCTGACATCGCCATCATAAGCTCTTGCCGTTGGATGCTATCATAAGCAGCTTTGAAGTCGATGAAAAGATGGTCGGTTTCGACATGAAATTCGTTGATCTTTTTCCAGGATTTACCTCAGTGTGAATATTTGGTCTACCGCTGTTCTGCCTGCCCTGAAGCCACACTGTTTAAATCGCTCACACAGCACGTTGGATAGGATCTTGTATACAACATTAAAAAGGGATACGCCTTGGATGTTTTTGCATGACATTGGATCGGCTTTTTTGTAGATGGGGCTACCTGGTGCATGCGGTTCATCAAACCACCACATCCGTATTTAAATAGTTCAGCAGGTATGCCATCCGACCCGGCGGACTTGTTATTTCTTAGCTTTTGGATGGCTCTTTCTACCTCTTCTATGCTGGGGTCTGGGACTGGATTTTCATTGAATGGTCTCGCTTTAGGCATGGAGATGCGTTGTCATGTGACTTCTTCAACATAGTCCTGGAGCAGATAGTGCGCAAGGCAGGTGTGAGCACAGAAAACACTATCTCCAAAAAGTCCACCCAGCTCCTAGGCTATGCGGACATCAGCTCCTAGGTACTGACATCATCGGTTGATCCAAGAGAGCTATTCTTGAGGCCTTAACAGCGATTGAAGAAGAGGCAAAACTCGTTGGTCTTGAAGTGAATGAGGACAAAACAAAGAACATGCTATCAACAAACAATGGACGGAACGCGTGATAGACGAGGTCCTGATACAACTTCTTCAGTGTACTGTTGCGTAGAGGTACGGATTTCGCTCTGGTAAGTTACTTTTAGGTCAGGGTCTGGGGTCGTATCTTCTCCATCTTTCTCGGTAGGTTTTCG
>CAKKXW010000004.1:21206554-21228715 GCA_920937365.1 Sphaerophoria rueppellii | reverse complement strand
CCATCCTCAATCCCAAATACATAAACTATCTAGAAGCAATGATATGATTTTGATCATCTTGTTGCAAAGCAAAACTGGAACTGGATTAAGTCTCTGGGCGGGAGTCTTTCATTGAGTTTATCTCTCACGTCGAGTCGTCGGTCGGTCGTTCGTTTGAGAATAGCTATCACAGGATCGCTATCATTTATCACACACAAAATCAGGCCGAAGGGATGTGCGTAATTATATACCTACATGCCCCGGACAGAGTATAGGGTATTGGGTGCGAGAGCTCATGAAGAGCGCACCTTGAAGGCAATTTCGGAATGATGATGCACTCACAAATTGGTTTGGAAAGCAATTTTGTCACTGCCGGATCACACCTGCTCGCACTTAATCACGGTCAAAAGGTATTCCAATTTTGAGTGGATAATTAGCATCCTCCCAGGCTTGGGTGATTCGTGTTTGTTGGTAACACTGTAGGCTCCTAGATGATGATGAGTAGTTTGCAATTAGATGGACCAAGACTATCAGGCTTGCGGTCAGTCGTGAGAGCTGTGCATCTGCAGGTTCGCTTCTGATGTGTAATCGAAATCGATTATTATATTAATTTGAAATTATTTTCGCTCATCGAAGTGATGAAAAATAGAGGAGGCGAACAAAAAAGGGATTGTGAGATAAATTTTCAGCAACTTGTTGATTAGCAGTTTTAGATTTTTAGAGCGAATGCGATGTGAGTGATATCAACTTTAAAAGAATAGGGTACAGTAAATTATTCGGCTAAATTGGAAGAAAAATCGCAATAAGGGTACTGTCCATTTGAAGCTAAGAATTCTGTGAAAAAAACACCAAATTTTCGAGACTAAATGCACTTTACTGGTTACCTTGTCATGCACTCTAGTACCTAAAGGCTGGAGCTGAGCTGGTGCATCTATAACAATCACAACTGTTTTTTTATCGTCATGCGTTTCGGTTCTTGACACGGTTAACGTCAAGGGAGGTTTTTTGATCCATTCGGCGTGAAAATGAAAGAGTTCATCCCATTTCAGGAAAAAATCAAAATGTTCTGCTAAAAATACAAAAATAATGAAAAAATGGAATTTCCGAAAATGCAAATTTTCGAAAAAAGTTAGAAAAAAAAAAATAGAAATGTTTGAATAAAACTCGGAAGTATAGAAATAGAAAACTCAAACTTTTCCGTAAATACAGACTTTTTTTTAGATCGAAATTAAAATAAAAAAGAACAAAATACTAAACCAGCAAACAGTCAACTGAAAAAAACTGAGATTTACAAAGAAAACTCTATTAAAAGTGTAATTTCCAAAAAACAGTCAGAAAAATGAAAAAATCCGAAAAAATAAAGTTTTTCAACAAACATTCCGAAAATATTGAAATTTTCTAAAAAGACCGAAAAAGAATTAAATATCCAAAAATTCAAAAACAATGTACATATATTATCAAAAAAAAGTCAGAAAAATTAAAATTGTTGAGAGCAATCCGAAAAAAAGATATGTTCAAAAGTAGTCCGCGAGCAATTAAATATACAATTGTTTTCCTAAAAACAAAAATCATAATTAAAATTTTCAAAACAATCCAATAAAACCGAAACTTTTACAAAAGTCACAAAATGTCCAAGGTAATGGCAAAACTACACATTCTTGGTTAATGTCGAAGTTTTCAAAAAAGTCAGAAAAAAAATCAAAATTTTTAGGTCGATAAAAATACAAATTCTTGGTTATTATCGAATTTTTCAAAACAAAAAATTTGAAAAATGGAATTTCCAAAATTAAAATCCGAAAGGATGTAAATTTTCATAAAAATTCCCAATAGAAGATTTTTTCGAAATAAGTCCGAAAGCAATGAAATTAATTTTGAAACAGCTTGATAAAACTGAGATTAAAAAAAATTTTAAAAAATGCAAAATTTGGGTAAAATGCAAAATCATCAAAAATCAAATTTTCACTTATACTGTAAAATTTAAGGAAAATGTTAAAGCTTTTTGTAAAAATTCAAACTCTTGGTAAAGATCAGTTTTTTTTTGCAAAACCAAACAAATCAGGAAAATTTTTAATATTTAAAGAAGAGAAAAATTGGAAGGAATTTTCAAAAAAAGCGTAATCAGCATTTTTGTTAAGTAAAAAAAATTATGAACAAAAAATAAGATTTTCAAAAAACACCGAAAATTTGGAATAAAAAAATTAGAAACCAAAAGAAAATCTAAAAGTATTGACATTTTCAAAAGCAATCCGAAAAAAAATAAGTTTTCTAAAAAAAAAATCAGAATTTTTCAAATATAACCAGACATTTTTTAGAAACTTTAAAAAAATTATTGAAATTTTCTAACGAAAAACGAAAAAAATGATTTAAGAATAGTCCAAAACAATCTGAAAAAATGTGCACAGCTGGACCGTACGAACTTGCTCCTTTATCCAAAATAAAACTCATAAGAAACATAAAAAACTTCAGAAACAGAAATTCAAATTGAAATAATATGTACCACAAAATAGATTCAATCTGAAAACCATTGATGTCATACGATTTCCTTAAATATTGTTGATTTTTCAAATTGAAAAAATAATCCTAGGAACGGTTTTTTTTTAATTAATTTGTTATACATTTTTCGAAAATGTTTTAAAATTTATTTTAACTAATTAATTTATAAGTAAATTAGGATTTTTAACATTGATCCGTTTTTGAGATTCAGAATTTTGAAAAAAAAAAGTTAAAAAATATTTTTCATATATATACAAAATAAATTTTGAGTTTTTCTCAAACAAAATATTATTTGGGCAATATATACGTACTCTCAGAAAAAAATACGCTGATCGGACTCTTATACTTTTGGAGAAAAATGTATAGCAAAACAACGGTTCTATGGAAGGTAACGTTTTGGAGCAATACAAAAATATTTTTTACATAAAATACCTCAATGTTAAAACAAAAAAAAAATCGAAGAAGTTTAAAGAAAATCGTAGTTGCCGTTTTTAGAAAATTTAAACTTTTGGTTTTGGCCAACAAAATTGTATGGTGGCTACCCTAAATTTAGATCTTAAAGAAAAACCTCTATTTTTCGAGTTTGAAGTCAGTCGGTTAAGTCGCTGTAGGTGCATTTACAGGCAGACAGACAGACGGATGGAATCGCCAGACCCACTTTTTTCGAATCTCTTTCATCGTAATGTCATATCTCATTAAAATCGCAACCTTTTTTTTACGAATTCAATACTTGAAATTGATTCTATATGTTGCAAGTAAAAATAATATTTTCAAAAAAAAAAACGAAAATGGGAAGTTAAAAAAAAAAAAAAATAAATAAATAGGTGTACATTAAGCAAAACAAAAAATCTAAAAATATTGACATTTCCGAAAAACAAAAAAAATAGAATTTTTCAAAAATGACCCGCAAAAGTCGACATTTCTAAAAACTTTCCAAAAATTATCGAAGTCTTCTAGTAAAAAAAAAAAAGAAACAAAAAATGATATGAACATTTTCAAAAACAATCCGAAAAAAATGCAATGTTCATACCAGATGTCGAAAAATTGGAGATTATCAGAAACCAAATTCTTGGTAAGGTACGATCGAAATTTTAAAACAAAGTCAGAAAAAAATGGGATTTTCTAACAAAAGAAATAAAAACGTTCTTTTCGAAAAGAATTTCTGAAAAAAAAGAAAAGAAAGAACAAAACATTGCGGGAATTTTAAATTTTCAAAAAAAAAAAAACAAAAAAGTAAAAATTTGAAATTTGTATGCCAGAAATGAAAATAGGCAACATTTTCTTAAAAAAATTATCTAACAGGTTCTGTTTTCAGAAAATCAAAAGTTAAAAAAAAGCAGTGATATTTTCAAAAACCCAAAAACGGAAGAAATGATATATTAAGAAAAAAAATGAAATATAAAAAAATCGAACCAATTACATTTTCATCCAAGGCGGAAAAAATGATTTTTTTCAAAAAAGATCAGGAAAAATTTACATTTAATCTGAAATAAAAAAATATTAAAATAAAAAAAAATGTTTTGCTTTTTAGCAAAAATTAGTTTTGGTTTTTTTCTTTATTTCTCCTAAACATCAAGGTGTTTTTCAATCCAGTTTACTGTTTTCGACTCAAAATTAGTATTTAGTTACACAAAATTTTGAAAAAATTAGTTTGAAAATTAATCGAAAATGGAGAAGAAGAAGAGTTGGTTTACAAGAAAAAAAAAATCAGACGTCAAAATTTTTGGACGATATCGTATTTTTAAGCTTGGATTAATACACTGTCGTGCGATTTCTTTAACATCTTCCAAAAATCTGTTCAACTTCTGGCGTATGCCAATGATATTGATGTAATGGGAAGAACACAGCGTGGTGTCAATCGCGCCTTTGTGAGAATTGAGACAGAAGTTGCAAAAATGGGTTTAGTGGTAAGTGAGGGAAAAATGAAGTACTTATATGCTGTCTTCGAGGAAGGACACCCAACACCGACGGCTCGGACAGAACGTCACAATAGACGCATACAACTTCGAGGTAGTAGAGGAGTTTGTCTACTTAGGCTTCCTTCTTACCACGGGCAATAACACCAGCGCCGAGATCAGACGAAGAATAACTCTTGCTAATCGCTGTTTTTTTGGGCTAAGAAAGCAACTGAGTGGAAAGGCCCTCTCTCGAGTAACTGAGGTAAAATTATAAAAAACCCTCATCATCCCAGTCCTGCTGTATGGTGCAGAAGCATGGACCTTGACAAAATCGGATGAAAGTACCTTAGGCTGTTTCGAGAGGAAAGTTCTTCGGGTCATCTTTTGTCCCGTGTACATTGAAGGGGAATGGCGAACTTTAGGGGTTGTACAACGACAATGACCAGAAGTGTCAAGGTCCTATGCTCCGGCCGGCTGTGAGAAACATACACCAATTTAGATTAACGATTTGAAAGAGATGGTAGTCATTGAGCACCATCATTGCAAACACAAAAAGCTGAAAATCACATAAATTATTGCTGTTAACATTGATTCCAAATTTTGAAAAAGAAAACGAAAGAAACCTCATCCTTCACTTACTCTCGAGTTCAAAGCGACCAAATATCCCATTCATTTCATCAACACCACAAATGTGATTCTGGAATAATTGTTCGCATATTTTACACAAATTGGTGGCTGACATGTTTTCGCCGAGATTTATTGCTTTTCACATATAAATCCAAACGAAGCTTGATTTGTGAGTTATTTTCATTAATAAAAGCGCAATAAATTAAATTGAAATGAATTGCAATTTAACTAGTAAACATTTTGGGTAAATTAAGCGCAAAATAAATTATTTCGTAAATTTTATTTTATTTGCATTTTTTTAAATTATATTTTCCATTCGAACTGGGCAATAATTCTCAACCAATATAAAGCAATAATTCTGGAAATTTGATGATCCTCAAAGAATCCTCACACTTGAAGCTTTATTTTCTCAACTTTTTTATGTGAAAAATTTGACCCAAAGGCGTACCGCCGTTTAATTAGCGAGCTCATGCTAATTGAGGCAAGCACATCATCAGGAAGGGAACCGTCATCGACACGAAAAACTCAGGCTGAAGTCGTGAATGTTTTTTTTTTTTTATCTTTGAGTGACCCGCAGCCTTTTGGTGTCATTCAGAGGCGTATGTGAAAGTTGCGACTTTCGAATAAGTCTTAACCTTAATTGCACCCTTAAGGCAATATTTGTAGTGTTTTGAAGGAATTGGTTGTTTATTGCAACTTCAACATGCCCATAGAGTTTCTGGATCATGATCGTAAACGAATGATTTCGACTGAAACTTGATGATTTGAGGTGAAAGGTTTATGACATTTTAAATTGCAGCTGAAGAAATGATGAGAAATGTGCAACTTACACTCGAAAGGCACTGCAGATGGACTGAAAAGGTGACTGAGTTGAAGTGACTATGGATGATTATCAATTCAAATAAAGACGTGTCAATTGTTTGCCATTGGGTATAAGACCTGAATTCTATGAACAAATCGGCAAAACATATTATATGAGCAATGTCCACTATTGAGTGCAATAAAAGAGAACCAGTGGCAACATTACCAAACGGCACTGCGGCTGCTGCCCACAGACCAGGCAGCGGCAGCGTACACATTCAGCAAGTGGTGAGCGCTGCGACGAAGGAAGGACTCAAGGTGTTAACGAGTTCTATGAGCAGAAGTGGAGACATGAGCACTGGGTTCTCAGAAACAAATTTTGCCCTACTGAGGAAGTAAAAAGCCTGCAGAAACGTAGTCTGAACAATGAGTCAGTATCATGTGGCATCACACCTTTCAAAAAAACTTTCCTAGCAACTTGCCACCTTTTTAATCGGCAACATCTTAATTACGGCTTAGTTTTTTCTTATAAACGAACATTTTCAACCCAAACACGGCCACCCTGCTATTTTTTCATTGCTATTTTATGTCTCTCACAAATATTTCTCACATCATAACAAAACCAACAACACACTAATGCCTGAAACTGAAACCGGTATTGTAACTTTTTCGAGGCGAAAGGCACACATTTTTAATATTTCTCATATTTTTCGACCCTTCGTTTTTATTGTCTTCACAAATCCAGATTCAGGATCCGGAAAGCACACTGACACTAACGTGCCATCGGCATTGGTCCGCACATAAAACACTCAGTTTTTGTTATGACCTGTCCAAGGGCAGGTCATGAAACACTTTTTTTTTTGCTCTTTGTTGAAACAAAGTTTTGTTTTCGGAATGAATTACGAAAAAGACAAAATCGTATTTTACGCTGCAGGGAAGGATTAAGCAACACAAAATATAATATGACAAAGTGTAAGGCTTATATGCTTTCGACAAGGCTCCAAAATGTCATCAAACGTTATTGAAAGCATACACACTCTCTGACCATTTTCTTCGGTTTTAAGGGAATCCCGATTCCCTCAACTAATCCGCCTCTGTTCTTACACTCTTTTACATCGCACTTCATAAAAAAACAAAAAATTATTTTTAGCCATAAACGACAACTACACGACCTTAGGGTAGGTTCCGTCAGAGTAATTTGCTCGCATTTCGTTGACACTTTTAATGGATTTTCAGTCTCATAATCCATGTTTCTTTTTTTTTCTCAAAATTTTGTTTTGTTTCCAATGCTTCGAGTTCTTATGGCCAGTCAACGGAAACTCGACGAACTCCCGTGAATATTTTTTTTTATTGTTTCTCGAGTGTGGGCCAACCGTCACAGCACAATTATGAAATGGGGCTTATACGGAGCCATTTTTTGTTTTAATTGCTTCGAAAAATGTTTATGGCTCAAAGTTGCGCTTTGGTGATAATAGATGCTGTCCTCACTGTTTAGATAGACAAAGAGTCAAAGAATGACCAAAGGTTTTCCTATGGCTTTGCTGTTGTTTTGGTGAAGCGTGGAGGAATAAAAATTCAAGAGGTGGAATTAATTTGAATTTTTTTTATGAGTAATGGGGTCTGTTGAAGGTCAGTATACTAAAAAATATTTGACTTTTCATAGAACTGACAAAATTATGTGTGAGAGGTAAAAAGGCAACTTCCGTTCCTTTGTTGATTGTTTTTATGTTCTGTTTTTTGGTTGAGTGTCTGTGGATGAAGTCAAGCTGTGGAAAGAACACGGTTAGAGGACAAATTTTACAACTTAAACATGTTTAGTTGATGTAACATCGTTAAAATTGAGAACTATAGACTGTGAAGGTAAATTTTAGGATTTGAACCATAATAAAAGTACGTATTTTCTTACCTTACTTAGGCATTATTTATTGTTGAGAGTACGATTCTATTTTCAACTGTTTAGAATGATAATATATGGATGGACTGAAAAATTGTAAAAATTCACTCAAGCTCTTGATATTGGAACATTAAATAGATCTGCCTCTGGTGGGAGGAAGCCCGTTGAACACTTTCACTCTGGAGTCAGGACTACTACTGTAGGTAATGCAGCCGTTCTGTCAGAGTGTTAAGGTGTTAGGTTGACAAGTACAAGAAACAACCGACTTCTTTAGATGTTTTCAAAAGACGCGCTCTTGCCGTGTCAATTAATAAAATAAAAAATAAATAAAATTATGTGATCGCAAGCCCAAACATTCGCTGTGGATAATCGTCGGCACGTTTAAAGAGACAACACAATTCAACTGTTGTGTGATTGCACTTTGATTGACCCAAAACAATATCCGTAATATGATGTCGAATTGCCAATCAAAGAGTACAACATAATTGAAGTGTGCTGAGTTCAACGCACGACGATTTCCCCTGGTAGGTATTGGAGGAGATACAACACAGAGCATTCGACGACTCAGGGTTTTGGTATTTCGTGAAGCACTATGTCAAACCGCAGTACAGAAATTGGTGGAAAAATTCGAGCTGTCGGGACAAGTTAGTGATGTCAAGAATAAAATTCGTGCACGTCGCTCGAGAACAACTGAAAATATTGCTGTTGTAACCCAGTGTTGACAAAAACCAGGTATGTATGCCCATTTCCCGTCGTTAATCGGAATTGAACATTCCACAAACGTTTTTTGCAGCGTTTTTTGCATTAAGACTTGGGTCTTAAGTCTGATAAAGTACAGTTAACACAATACTCAAGCCGGCGGATCAGAAATAACGTCGTTTCTTTGCTGATTGGTATCTTGAAATGCATGAAAATAATCCGGAATTCCATCGAAAAATCATCTTGACTGATGAGGCCCATTCCGATTCTATGGCTATACGTCAACAAGCAAAATTGTCGCATCTGAGGCTCAGGAAACCCAAGAGTTATTCCAGGTCCAGGTCCGGCAGGATCATTGGAACTTACTTTTCCGACAATGAGCTTGAATCAACAGTTACGGTGAGTAGATTGCACTATCGAGAGATGATTAGTTATTTTTTATGGCCCGAGTTAGGTTAGGTTAATTTTTTAGTTCATTAAAGAAATAGTTGCCTAAAAATTTTAATCTAGTACGGCAGAGTGCTGGACAGTGGCATAGGAAGTGAGCTGTGTTTTCGTGCTCCTCCTCATCGCCGCAGCCTCTACATATGTCATCTGTACTAAGCTTCATCTTCTTTTTGTGGTAGCCGAGTAGATTATGTCCCGTTATTACACTTATGAGGGATCTTAGGGACGGTTTTTTGAGAAGTTAAATCTTATCGGATTTTTTCTTGTCATAATAAGGCCAGAGTTTCCTGGTGTTACTTTTTTTACACTAAAGTCGAAGAAAGCTTAAAGCAAGCAACATCTAACGACCATCACTAAGTGCAGTGTTAGTTGTTAGTAGGCAATCTAAAACAAACGAACACTTACACAAGAAATGACAAAATTATACAAATACAAACAAATAAAATACAATACATGATTAGACAACCATTAAAACAATTAAGAGCGTGGTACACTGGTTTTAAGCATAGTCTTTAATTTATTCTTATTAAAATGAAAGTCAATAAGATCCGTATTATAATTCAAAAGCCTACTCATCCTTGTCAAGGGCTCATGAATTCCGTAGTTGGTCCTATGTCTTGGTACTTTAATAAGATTGATGCTGCGAAGGTGATAACCTCCTCCCCGATAGTAAAAAAGTGTAGTACTAAGAAGGTCTGGTGCATCTGTGACGCCTGTTATGAGTTGATGAAGGAAAACTAAATCATTATTAGTCCTTCTTTGAGACAACGTTTGCATTTGAAGAAGTGATAATCGATGCTCATAAGAAGGAATATTTTGAGGATCATGCCCTTGAACACCTTTTAATGCGGAACGAGCAAAATTGCGTTGCACCGATTCTAACCTGTTAATATGAACGTCATAATAAGGACTCCAAATCTGTGAAGCATATTCAAGATGCGGACGAACAAGGCAATTATAAAGAAAAAGGGTGACGTGAGGATCAAGAAATTCTTTTGACCAACGCTTAACGAACCCCAACATAGAATTAGCTTTATTAACAATGTTGTTAATGTGCTCTTTAAAATCAGATTCGGTGTAAAAAGAACCCCTAGGTCCCTTACTTTAAAAACACGAGAAAGAATCTGCTGAGATATATAATACTCATAAGTCGAAGATGCTCGTTTTTTGAGAATGTCATTGTCTGACATTTCGCCGGGCTTAGATTTAAACTGTTCTTATTACATCATACATAAAACCTATTTATATCATATTGCAGAAGAATGCGATCATCGTTAGATGTAATTTTCTTAAAGATCTTCATGTCACCTGCAAAACTAAGAATTTCACTTCCACGAACACATAACGGTGCATCATTTATTGATAAGATAAGGAGAAGAGGTCCTAAATGACTACGCTGTGGAACACCAGATTTAGCATTAAAAGTTTTCGAAAACATGTCTCTGAATTTAACTTGATAAGTTCTATCCTCTAGGTAAGAAGAAATCCATGAAACCAGCCCAGGGGGAAAGCCTTATAACAGTAGTTTCAACTTGATAACTGAGTTAGACAGTTGATCAAAAGCTTTTGAAAAATCAGTGTATACACAATCAGTTTCCAAACCATGTTCTAAACTGTTCACACAATTATGAGTAAAGGCAAGAAGGTTTGTGATAGTTGATCTCCTTTGCATAAAGCCATGTTGCTCACTGCATATGATGTTTTTACAGGGAAATGATAAACTGTCACACTATTTGTTCAAACAGTTTAGGGATACAAGCAAGTTTAGAAATAGGCCTATAATTAACAATAAGTTGACAGATAAGTCGCGTTTATCTAAAACTGTATTACATTTTTTCAATAATATGGGAGGAACTGGAGGAAGTTACTGCAGGTTTCTAGTAGGTTCCATCTATCATTTGCTTTTTGAATGATATTTCAACTGATATTTCTTTTTTATTTTGCATTGAGGAATTCTGATGTTATGGCCGGAGTTGGATGGTATTGATCTTGACAACGTTTAATTTCAACAAGACGGCGCTAAGTGCCACACAAGCAACGAAACCATTGATCTTTTACGTGAAAAGTTTCCGGACCGCGTTATCTCCCACATGTGGTAATCACAATAGGCCGCCGAGATCTTGTGATTTAACACCTTGTGACTTCTTCCCTTGTGGCTTCTTGAAAGATAGGGTCTATGCCAACAGCTCAGCTTTGATTCAGGACCTCAAAGATATGGAATTCGTGATGTCGAGGACATAGGGCAGCCACTTTGCGGTTTTGTTATGGAAAATTTAATGAAAAGGATGTGGTCCCTGCTGGTGGTTATTTTTTATTATTAGCGACTTACCTTTCATTTTATTATGAAATAAACATACGATAATTAATCTAAAAAAATGGCATTTTCTTTGAATATCAAAATAACACCTCCTGTTGGAAAACCTTTTACAACCGATCTTCGAAACCTCAGCGAACACAAATATTTTTATGACAGCGAACAGTCTAGCTTGATGGCCCAATAAGCTCTGGATGATGCCGCTTTGATACCATTTACTTACTTGTAAATTGTCAAGGATCTTATAAGTTTTTAAGCTGCCATCGTCTTAAGCTCTCAAGGTTTAATTGATACTGTTACAGAAGTGGTTTGAGGTTCGTCTTAGAGCAACTTTTGGGAGTTTACAAAAGTTCGTTTAGGTCAATGAAGAAATTCTTTTCCAATGATTTACCCTCATTCTGGTTAGCATCAGCTTCAGAGGAAGATCAAAGAGTTCCATCGCTGGTCCCCAGAACTGCGGCAGAATGTATTGTGAGAAACACACGCCACACGCCAGTGTCCTGTTCATGTTGCAACGACCCTGGCTATGTTTTGTCTGGGGCTGCCAATTAGGTTATTTGTTTGGGATTTATTGTAGGTGGACCATATTTTCCAGATTCTTTGCGGCTACTCTACCTTTAGGTTGAATCCGAAAAATTGACAAAAATTGCCTTTTACAGCACTAAGAGCAATCTTGACTCTTTGCGCTAGTAAGATATAAAGGGCTGATCCTTGCCTTGCCTTGTTCTTCAGCCCGTTCATTATCCTCAAAGTAGATATCACCCGGAACCCAGCTAAGAATGACAAGTCAAATGTTCATGCTGACGGGCTTACTACGGCATTGCTGGATTTAGTTAGAGGATCGTGACGAGTCAATTGCCGCCTGACTGGCCGTTTTTCGGTATTGATATGGATCTAGTTTTAGTATTTTGCATGCTTCCTGAGGAATGAGTAATTCAGCTAGAAACACATTTCTGAAGTGAGGAAGCCAAAAAGACAATTTTTTGTAGAATGTAAGGATTCGAAAAAAATCTTGCAACAACCGTGCATTCTATCTTTCAACCGTCATATTCAATGACGAAATATAATTTATGAAATATAATTTTTACTTGTGCCCCATTTAGGTGTAGGTACCTTTGATATACCAACTTAAGTTGATAAGTTGGTTACCCTAGATTTAAACACAGATCAAAGTTGAAAGATACTTTTCGCCATATCGATTTCATCTCAATAAAGAAAAACTCAAAGGCAATGCGACAAAAATAAAACCGCTTTTATCTTATTTAATATTAAAAAAAAACCTTGAGGTTGTCGATTATTACAAGAGCACTTACGTTATTTCAATAAATCCTGCAATTAACTAACCGCGTCGCCCATTACTTCAAGAGTTTGTATCATGCGGTTTCCTTTGAGTTTCCAAAGATTCTCATCAATAGTCAAACACATGTCCCTAAATCATTCAAACACCTGGGCTATTCGACCAAAGAAAATTCGCCTCGCTGAATCCTTTTCAAGTTCATTCTTATCCTTCCGCAATCAAGTTCTAGTTCAAGAAAAAGAATAAGATTCCGCAAAAATATTTGCCACACGGCAGCAGCCTCGAAGGCAAACACAATGACAACGACAGACTAGGCGCCTTATCAACGGCTTAATCTAGCAAAACCCAAGTCTTTTTCTCTCGAGACCCAAAGACATCTCACTCGCAAATATAGACCAGGTGATGACATTGCGTTTTCTATTCGAACAATAGTGCACCTCTTCTTATCGAAAATCACACGAGAACAGCCCCTTTCCTGTGTCACAAAACAGTGAATACCACAATCAGATAAATGCGATATTCAAAAGAAGAAGGATCCTCAACAAAACAGTAATCGATAAGCGATCGTTAGTCATTGATATCCTTGTTGTAGTTTATGTTTGCTGTTCGCTCTCGTCATTGTGCGATATTGTCCTTGTTTTTTCTCTAGAAGGTTCTTGTACTGTTGACAAAAAATTAAGGGGACCACAGACGACTGATAGATCCCTTGACATTTTTGTGCGTTTTTCTCGATGTGATCTTATCAGTCGATTCCTGGTTTCGACACATGAAATTCACCAAAATTATTACCTGCGCTCATGAGAAATGAATTTTTCTCTTACCCACGAGATATTGATCAAAATTTATTGTCGTAAGAGATTATGTAAGTCTGACGGAATGATACACCAGTGTAGTAGGCAAAAGGAACAAGATTGATATCAGTAAGAAATGTTGTTCAGTGTTGCCTACTAGAACAATAAAACTAGTTGAGGGAGTGCTCGTAAAAAAGAAAAACGATCTTCATTTATGGTCAGACAAATGATGTTGCTCAGACAATTTTTAGGTTTGACATTTTCTTTTTTGGACATTGTTCATGAAGGAAAACATTCTTTTGCAGAGTCTTGATTGGTCGACAAAGTGTTGAGCATGGTTTATGGTTTCCAAATTGACTACCAACTATTACCAAACAATGTAAGTCAATAGCTTGATCACTAAAGTGATCACTTTTCCGATGAGGACTTGACAACTTTTTTGAGCCATAAATGAGATTCGTCAATGTAGATTGATTTTGCGATGAAGTTCGTCATCGCATAAACTCCAGAGCCCAATCGGGGGACGTACCGTACGTTAGTGTCAATGGTATTTCGGCTTCAACTCTTGAGTCAGCTTGAACTTTTAAGAGTGCACAACAAAATCCTTGCGCAAAATATGCCATAATGTCGTCTGATTGATGCCTAATTCTTCAGAACGCCACCAAGGAATTGGTTGATTTGGATCGTTTGCTACGGACGCGTCCGGACGCCTGAATGGCAGCTATATTTTCAATACTTTGACCAACCCGTTCCACTGAGAGTAGTTTGCACTAAACTTGTTATTGCCTGTTGACTTTTGATGGATCAATGCGGTTCCCTAACTTCAGCTAACTCGATTTCTTTTTTGCTTTTATTCGAGTTAGCTAACTCGGATTGTTATTTCTTTTTCCAACTAGAACTGTATTTGGGGCAATCAGGTTACATTTGGAACGAAATATCCCTCTGACGACCTAGATTCGTTACTTTTCTTTGTATTGAGCCATTGACTGTCAAATTTCTGCAGCGGATGGTGAAGATTTTGACGGATTAAAACCAGATTTTTCCGTTTTTAAAAAAATGTTTTCCAGATTGATTTTCGGGGCGAACCGAGTTCGCAAATCAGCTTCCAACTCCCAATTTCCATACGAAAATGTTGAGTTTACTGAATAAATTGACAATGACAGTTAGCGTTGATTAGTGAAAGGGTGTATTCGCAAATCAATTTCAAAGTCACCAAGTCTCGATTGGAAAATTCGATAGAAGCCTTAAGCCATTAAGCTCAAAACAGCTCCTCAACTTCCTTTAATTGCTTCGCTTCTCCGGTCTGTTTCTATACATATCTCAAACGCTCCCAAGTTCAAATTGCAACTAAAAATCACGTCTTGAAAACGACGAATAAATCTTCTGGTCTTTAATACTGTAATTTGCATTTATGACTGATTGCTCTTTCGGACAATTTACCAGTTCTTCTCTCTGAAGCGCCTCGCAATGATCATCATTTTGTCTACTCTCAAGACAAGTGAAAAAAGACTTTAAGAATTATGTGTCTGATGGTAAGTTGACGGCCTCCATCAAACCCGCAGCAGAGTCCACTGGGACTAAGGTGATGAAATTAAAGTCTTTCTTATGAGTAAAAGCCTTTTGTGGCAATAATTTTAATAAACATTTAGCACTGTGGCAAATAATTCAGTCTGGAATTGTTCTGGAGACGACACCGGACGGGACACACGTGTTTTATGTTGTTGAAGACAGATTGATTCATTAGTGAGCAACGACACTAAGAGATAGACGACCGAGACGACTGTGTTACGAAGACGATAGCAAGAGGCGTTGACCACATTTGTTGCATTCAAGGTTTTTTCCAATTGTTGCGTCTAGGTGAAAAGCCGCAAAAAGTTGGTTTAATTCAATTTAAATTGAAAGCGACCAAGGCGTGTTTTAAGAACGCAATTTTTTGTCTTAATGTAATCCGCCCATAAACTAATTTTCTTCTTACAAAAAAAAAAAAAACTGCATAAATTGATGAATGCTATCCTCCGGCAGAGAATGAGTTCATTAATAATCGAGTTTATAAAATCTACATTCCTACCCTCATACTCGCAATGTGGACAACTCTCGAGTCTCGAATGAACTCCAGCACCATCAACAATGACCATGGAAGTGCGAACGAAACAATTAATCTTGACACTTTTTTTTTTCTTTCCAATTCGAATGAGTGTTGTTGTGCAAAATCGATTGGACTGGACTACCTCTATCATCATCGAACGAACGTTGACACTCAACCCAGCACGCAGTCGATCATTAATTTCATCCCTGAATCTGACCATCGCCTAGGAAGACTTTTTAACTGTTTTCTTGTAACATACATAAATAAAATGGCAAGTTTCTTAGCCAGGACTCTCGAATCTCGATCCACCACAACGGCCATCGACCAAAAAGACCACAAAAGAGCATAAATCAAAATCATTCACGCTTCGGAATTTCAATATCCTCAGTAATAATAGTTTAATTACTCTAGGAGCGCACCATCGTCATCATCATCGTCCCTCGACGCAGTACAAAAGTGTCCAATAAATCATTAATCTTGTGCCCGTTGTTGTCACAGAGCTCCAAAGTGGCCGATGCGGCTGCGGGGCACTCAATTCGATGCATTTGGAATAGATAGCCGACCAGCTTGTCCCCCTATCGTCATCGTATGGTGTCCGAAGAATGAGTTATCATTTGCAAAAAGGAGTCAACCGTCAGACCGCCCCCATTGCTACAGCAGCAGCAGTATCATGGACAGGAAGCGCATTTTGGATGGTAATGCATGTGTGGTGTGCAATAAATCGAGAAATCCAAACCAATCACCAGGGCTCACCTTGTCTTGTCACTTGATCATTTTTCTCTCTCATCTGAGAAACGATCTGTGGAGCAGGAAGTGAGGAAGATGAAGACGAAGACAACTGCTTGAGCATATTTGTGGTTAAATGTGATTTTCTTCCTGCCAATATCGTCGTGCGTTGTCGTCGTCCCTGCTCTAGGCCCGTGAGTGGGGTGGTGAGTGCGTTTGAATATAAATAACCAACGATTGTAAGTTATTTCGAATTGGACACGGCATAGGTGAGTGTTGGCAATGTTTCCAGATCCTATACTCTCTCTTTTTGATGGAGATTCATGTGTGACCGGAATCGGTTTCAATAGTCAACTTTACGATGTACAGTGAAGTCCCTCTGAAGTGGTAAAAGCGAGCTTACCATTCGATTTTTTCCCCGAGAACAGTTTTCAAAGGCTTGCTGTTCAAGAATTAGAGCGTCGGCTGTCGATAATAAATGGTTTTGAATGCAAAGAAAAATTCTCCGAGTGCGACAGTTTGTCGCAACAAGATGCGAATGAAAAATTAGAGACGATAGCTAGGTAGTTCTAGATGCATTGCTTCAACTCGGAGTGAAGGGAGGCATTCACGAGAAGGAGTGTGTGTTGTTATTCTCTATCTACTCAAGATAGCGTGTGATAATGCTATGAGTGAAAAACCAACACTATTCGTCGAAAGAAAAAAAAACAAACACACTTTTTCTGCTCTTGGCATTTGGCATGCATGGGCCCCTGAGACTTTCAGTATCCCATAAAAAAACTTAAAACAGTCTACGTTGTATTATGTTGAGTACAATTTATTAACCGACTCTAATGACCATTAATAAAAGGTGATACGATCATTTGAGTGGTTGATTTTTTTTTTTTTTTTTTTTGTAAGAAAGAAGTTTGAGAAGATTCATGGCGTGTGCAGCACAACGGCACGCATCTGTCTTGAAATCTCTTGAAATTTTAGGTAAAACGAATTGAAGTGCAATTAGAAATTAGCATGATATTATTTCAATTCATTTTTGTCTTAAAAATGGAGAGATATGTGAGCAGGAAGAGACAGGGAGTCGATTAAAATAGACAAGTTGTTAAATCAAGTTTGCACGTCAGCTCTTTTGTTTCATATTACGAAAGGTGGTTTTGTTGCGATAGACCCGTAAAGTGGATTAGATTATACAAAAATACAATTCTTCGTGTTGAATGATATGTTAGTATTATGTTGTTTCAGAAAAATTGAAAACTTTTATCTAATGTGAGTGACGAGGGCCGAAAAAGTTTGTTGGTAAGAAAATTGTATAGCGATTTTGAACCGCTTATTTGAGAATGTCAGTTCTTTGCACGAGGCAGTTTTCGCGATCTATGAGATGACGGCATTGGGGCACAAGAGGGACATGGCACCATTATGAATTTACCTTACTCCGAGTGGCAGAAATCATCAAGACTCGAAACCAACTTCATAGCAATTAAATGTTTGAGGTCGTCAAACCTTTGAAATAAGAATATTAAGCTCCTTTTTTCAAGAAATCAAACAACTTTGAGAATGATGTTAGTCAGATAGCCCATCGATCGTGATTTCCATCCAAACCAACAGGAACAAAAGTGATTCTCAGATGCCTCATGTGCAAATGAAGATCAATGTGGGCGATATTGGCTTCTAGTTTGTCATCCTCTTCCAATTCCAGCAATTGAATACCCATGCTCAAACCTATTTCTTTCTTCAAATTCACTCCCAATCTTCAAGCATTAGAACAAAACAAAATCCCAACATCCGATAAAGAGATGCTGAAGACAATAGAGATCAAAACATTCAAAACGAATTGATAACCACAACAAAATCATATTATACCCAACGACAAACCCCTAACCATGCCCAAAACGATAAATTAAAAAGAATAGAATCTAGATACTGCTCGATGAGAATTCTACACAAAAACCCATCCCAGAGCAATGGCACAGCAGCAAGGAAGATGGGACAAATGAGACAAACAAAAAAATGTCCCAACTCGACTGTGATAATGATCTTTGGTTTGAAGCCAGGAGTTACAGAGATTCCTTGAATGTGGTCTACCTGGAAGCATTTTCATCTTCAATTTTTGTCTTCTTCTTTGCCATTCAATAAAGACCCTGGGTTTTTGGCCTTCATGTGTAACAATGGGTGTTTATTTTTTTGTGTGTTTTGAATTAGGGAGCACTCTAAAGCTCTTTAAGAATATTCCTGATGGGGCATTGGGCATTGGGGAGTATAATGCGATAAAACTCTTGGGGGATTTCATGTAGAGCTGTTCTTTATTTCTCCCCAAAATCAAGTTGAAAGGAGAACTACTGCTGGCAACCGAAATCGTGACATACTTAAACCACACAACTCTCTCAAAGCAACTAGACAAGAGAGTCAATGCCATTAATGTAGGAAGAATCTGTTATAAGGACGCTTTAAGTTTCTTACCTACACTGTGTTGGGAAAGTTTGGTTTTCCTTCCTTTTCCTTTACTTTAATTTTGAGTAATCAACGAAGTTAAAAATACTTGACTCGGAAAATCAGAAATTTTCAGCTTGAAACTAGTTTGTCTCAGTTTCTCAAGATTAAGACGCTCGCAGGTTTCTTTCGAGCCCCACTGTAGATTAACCACACTCTATACCACCAGAATAGCATTATTATAATGCAAGCACATTTTCGACCAGCATACTAAAAGGACTTTCATGGCTTCATCTTGTGCCAAGACGAAGGACTCTTCGTTTTATTTCCATTTCAAGAAATAAAATTAAATTGTTTGTTACTCGTGTTATTGCATTATTTCGTCCTTATAACGGTTTTCGCAAATTCACATTCACATTTCGAATTTCGGTTTTTTTTTTTGAGGTAAGGTCGCATTGTTAAGACCTAATGACCATAAATTCTGTCTTCATGCAACAAGGATCCATTTTGGCATTACCATCGTCCTCGTTCTCGTCGTTATTATGCCTTTAACTCGAGGACTAACGACAAAATTTTCTTAAGTGGGGCACTGGCTTGTGCTGGCCATCCGCAGACATTTCTATCTCTGTCGAGAGAATCTTTTGTGTCAGAAGTTGTTTTGAAACCCCCGATGTCGAACAATAGAAAAACCAACAAAAAGTAAAACCCATTCCCGAATCCGAATGCAATTTTTATTGTTTGGCCATTTTGTCTAATTCTATTATTTTTTTTTTTGGGTTAACCATCGACGACGACAAGTCACCGCCACAAAACGGCCGACTACTGGGGTCCTGGTGAATTTTATGGTTTTCTCGGGTTCCTATTATTTATTTATTTATGAGTGGAAATGTCATTCGGATTGGATAACATTTTTATTTGTCGAATTTCTCATTCAGGTGTTGTGGTCGTCTTCAAAAAAAAAAAAAAAAACATTTTTTTGTGTTTCGATTCAATTGGAAAAAAAGGAAATTTTTATTTATGACTTCTTTCAATGTTATCCAATTAACACAGCGGGACCGAGGCATCTTTGTAGCCAAGGAAGCCAAAGTCAAAGAAGAAGTCGTTGTCAGTAGAGCGATATCGCTCGGGGAAAACTCCTTTTGTGTTGAAAGAAAATTCATTGCTTCTGATTTTGGAGGTGGGGATATGGAAGCTATTTTTTGTCGGGTTTATTAGACTTATCCTACCTTCCGATGGGTGTATAAACTTCGTCGAACATTATTTTTTTGTCTATTTCTCTTGAGGTGAAAGTCAAGTGGATGTCCTATTTGGTTTCATATTCGATTAATAATATTTTCTATGAGGTAGGAAAATTTTATCTCTCATAAAAAAGTAATAACGACCTTTTGGATGATAGAAAAACTGGAATAGACATATCTAGCAGAACAGAGAGTCAGTTGGGTAAGGTTAGGTGTTGTCACAGTTGTCTCGACACTGTCACAACTAATTAACGATCAGGTTAGAGAAATATTTTAGAGGTAGGTCCATTCAGGAAAAATATTAATATTCTTCAAAGGAATTTGAGGTTGAGTTACACTCTTTGTGCTCTGTCAAGGGTTGTTGATCTTGATTAGATGATTTGTTGGCCACAGAAGAGGTTTCGAAGACATTTTTCTGTATTCTTACCTGATGAGAGATGATGCCCCCTGACGAGAATGTGGTTTTTGTAGCCGAGTGTAGTCGGGAGTAGATTTGAAGTCTTTCATAGTAGCAAATTACGACACTTACTATTTTTTTTTTGGAGCTAGCATCAAAAAACAGACTTACTTACTTAAGGTGGCCCAACAGTCAGTTGTGGACTTGGGTCTCCAGCAACAGTTTCCGCTAGACAGCTCGGTCCCTAGCTTGCTGCTCCGGCTTTACACTCCAACCCAAGTAACAATTTAACTTCTATAAGGCTTAAGCGAAGCTATTTCTTGATTTGTATCTTGCTTGTATAAAACCTTCCACAAATACGTTTGGCGCAAGTTATGCAAGCCATTGTTTCCTTAAATCAATTATGACAAGGCTTTATATCAATTTATTTAAAGAAGTAATAGCTTCTTGGATGAAATCTCTACAAGATCTTATAACAGTTAATTTAAAGAAGCAATAGCTTCTCAAAGGGTAGGTATATAAATAAGGTCTTACATCATTTTATTTAAACAAGCAATAGTTTCTCATATGTTTTCTCAAAAAGGTTAATGTAAAGTCTTACGGAAGTTATTCGAAGAAACAAGGAAAAATTAAATTTATGAATTTATTTTTGTTTTTTCTTTTTCCTATTTGTTTTTGTATCCGACTATTTTGTTTTTCTGCTTTCTGAAAATTTAAAGATGTTGAGCGTAACTCGATTATACAGAATATGTGAAAAAACATTACAGACTTCCTACCGGATTTGAACTTGGGACCCTCCGCGTGTCAGTCGACCATTCATCCATTGTGCTAAAGTAACTTGTACATAAAGCCCGTATGATACTACGTTTTCTTCTCTATTTTTTCACCATTAAAAATGAAACAAGAAAGAGTAAACATTTCCTTACCTGATTTGTCTAAAAGTGTGAAGTTTGAAAATTAGAGGTTTGACCAAAAACTCATATCCCAATTTTTTTATTTTTGTTTTGAGATCAAAATTTAGGGTAGCCACCATACGATTTTTTTGGCCAAAAACCAAAACTTTTTTTTCTCCAAAACGGCTCCTACGATTTTTTTAAACTTCCTCGAGTTTTATTTGTTTCAACATTCATGTATTTTATGTAAAAAAAAAAATTGTATTGCTCCAAAACGGTACCTGCCATAGAACCGTTTTTTTGTTTTTAGATTTTCTCGAAAAACGAAAGTCCGATCAGCGAAACAGCCTAACGCAAATTCATCCGCTTTTAAAAAAAATATTTTTAACTTTTTTTTTCAAAATTCTGTATCTCAAAAACGGACCAATTTTTAAAATCCAAATTGGAGTATAATATGTATATTTACATGGTCTTAAAAACTGCATACCCAAATTTATTTTAAGACATTTTTGAAAAATTTTATATATAAAAAACTAATTTAAAGAAAACGGATGCGACGATTTTCAAAAAAAAAAAATTCAATAAATCAAGAATAAGGTTTGAATTTGTTTGGCATTTAAATTTTTGGAATAAAATGTTTTAACGAGGTGTATTTTCAAATTTTAATTTTCTTAATGAATTCAAATTATTTTTATACATGTACTAGCAAAACCCCTGCCCGCTTCGCAGGGCTTCGGCCCACAACGGTTCGGAAATTAGAGATTGTCAGGATGAAGAATACGGTAATCGATGGATAGGCAGAAATGAACAATATTCTTAGAAAAATCATACCTGTATTTGCTAATGTGATGAATAATCTATTCGTTTTTCAATTCTTTTACATAATTTTTTTAGTTAATTTACCCATTAAACATATCTAAACATATCTTCCCCAAATTTAGCTCCCTGAGGAGGTAAGGTAATTAGGATTTTGACAGCAAGCCAGGTATAGGCATAAGTATGCTTGTAACCATCTTCAGGATTGCACAATGTTATAAATTTTCTTAAAACTAACAATTATTGGGATATTATAAAGTGCTGCAATAAAAATATTGACAAAAAAACACCTAAATTCGATGTTCTAAGCTGTTTTAGATTTTCCCAAGTATTATAAAATGTGT
>CAKKXW010000004.1:21180333-21195423 GCA_920937365.1 Sphaerophoria rueppellii | reverse complement strand
TCGACTCCGGTTTGAGTCTGTTGGTGTTGGGGGCGCTTCCAGGTAGGGTGATCTCTCCACCGTTTAGGAGTGATGGGCGCCATGGGTTAACGGGGACCCACTCCCGAACCACAGTGTAAAACCAAGACATATTGGTAAGCAATATGTCTGTAACAAAGTAAAAACACTAGAAAACTCAAAACGTCGAAAAGAGGTTGACCACCTACTCCCCGAGGAAAAACGATCAACGAATACCGAAAGTGGATAGACGTTAATGAAATTAGACGCCCAGTTGGGTATATCCCTTGTTTGGCTGGTTCATCCCTTCAATCAATGTGGATATACTTGACAGAGGATGAGCGGTGCCCCTCATCCACCAGTTGGAGAAAAGCTGCAAAACTCAAAAGATCACAAAAATGAAACAATGTCTGTATAACGAATGGTTATACAGAACCAAAATGTGACACCAAGCCCTCACCCAGGGGCAATTGGGTACCGCGGGTAGTGAGGATTTGCCACCTCTCTAGTGGGATGGACCTTCGCGGGGGTTGTGGTTGTCTGAGTTTGGCCTCAGCTGCTGTTCGCAAATCGCGGTTACGGCTCTTCTTTCGAGGGTTGAGTGCAGTTCCGTGTTTTGCCTGAATAGTAGTCTAGAATTAAACCAAGATGAATAAGGGCTGGCACTAATTCAATTGGTACTGGTGTGAATTCAGTTGCAGGGTACCCGCTTCTTTCTTTTGAAAGTTGAGGTGTGCTTTTGTAGCTGGTGGATCATCAGGGTGAATGTCAACACTTATAAACGACACCTGTGTGAGTGGTCACACGTCAGATAAGGCTTAATTGCTAGGTGCTGACGTTAATCAATTCATGCTTCCTCTTTGAACATCCCTAACACGAGTGAAGAATGAAAAGCAAACAATAGTTCTTTTTTTTTATAAAACTCATCTTCATCTCGCTAACCTAAAGAAGTACAAAAGCGACTCCGTGGTTCTGTTTTCATCAATGAAGTGGAGAGATTGCCTCTCGTGTCTCATTACCAGCAAGCAAACTGTCCGAACTGTCTCATACGTATATTTAGAGACAAGGATTTCAATACGTGCACATATAAATGAATTAATATATACTTGTATAAGTAAGTTAAACACCAAACACCTTCTTTGGCATCTTCGATCTTGCAGATAAACTAACTTCATTGATGCATGCATGTGCGACGATAGAAAAGAATGACGCTCACAGCTCACCACCCGCGACCGCTAGTATAGAAATAAGGTTATTGTAAACATGGATTTTCGTTGGTGAGAAAATGGGTCAAGCGTGCTCAACGTCACTGAACGACTTGTAGAGTTTTCTATTTCAATTCTTCGGAATCATATAGTTTCTTTCACTTCATCACATTTGATCTTCAATTTGTTGAGAAAGAAGAACTGAAGAAATTGAACTTAAGTTAATGCTTCTTCAAGACAGTCACAATTCATTGAGGTGTTCATAGTGACTGTAGGTTTGTCTTTGTTTGTATATGGATTCAAGGCTAGATTAGATTCATTGAGTAAAAGGTGGACACCGGAGTATTATATCATGCAAGTTTGATTATTTGAAATCTCTAAAGGTATTTTATAAGTCAATTTCTTTTCTTTTTACGTGTTCATCTCTTCATAACAACATCCGTCCATGCACTTTTAAGGCAAGATAGTTGACTCAAGGCACCCAAGGCCCTATTCCAGTTCAAATCCAAAGACATTTTCTTGCTTCTTCCATTTGTTTCAAGTCTAATAAACTAAACGAGGATACTTCTTCCCTTTCAATAAATCATTCAGACTTGTCTTAACTGTTCTCACGTGCCAAAAAAAATAAGACAACTGAAAATAACCATACGAAATGATTCCCTCGATTTCGTGGGCACACAAAAACCTGCAACCAAAAATATTTCTCAAGCTTCAAAATCTATGATGCAGTGGATATTTGGTAAATCGTTACTTCCACATTAAATTATTACTGTCAATACCCAAGCCAAGCCAGACCCACATGGCCGACCACACGTACCTGTAGTGAAAGGAAAATTGCAATCGTCAGCCAAATCTTCTTAATTCGCATCTTTCTCATGGTAGGCATCTGAAGATTGATGATGTCTGGAAGAAGAAAAAAAAAATCCACATGTAAGAAAATGAGAAGATATGTACTTCTATTTATATTTATATTTTTTTATAAGTGAAAGTCAATTAGTTGTGATCAGAATTTAAGATATTCTGGGACCTTGATTTTGTGTTTGTGTGAAGCACATATGCACATTGCACATATCCGTTGTACAACGTGACCAGTAAAAATTAAAGAAGGAAGAAAACAATTTTAATAGAAAGAGCTGAAGCTCATATAACGAATAATTTGATTGTTTAGAAAAAATGAGCACAAATTTACATACAATATTTTTGCAATGAATCAATATTTAAACCCAAATTTTATGTAGAAAATATGTTGTAAAATTAATTCGGGTATATTTAATTTATTTAATTTAAGTATTAAAACAATTCTTAAAAGTCAGAATTTTTGTTTACATTTCTGAACATAATTTATCAGCCCTATTATGACTATCAATTTGATAGTCGATAGCTTCTATCAAATAGTTGATAGTTTCGTATTATGAGTATCAACTTGATATTTTTGATCGATTGTGAATATTTATCAAAATTTCCTTAGCGACGAGTTGTTTATTTTATTTTCATTCTATTGTTTGATGTTTGAAATTTGAAATAAAGATTTTCCAAATAAGGACTTCACAACTTTCTTCTTAAATTAAACGGAAACCATTAAATCTATTTCAAAAATGATGTTACAGACTTGAAGTACAATAAATTCAGTTATGAGTGGAACCTTAAATCTTAATTCTCTTTGACCTTTTGCCCCTTTAAAAATACCAAATATGTTTGTTTCTTCACGTTTCAATCAGGAATTTTTAGTTGACATAAAAGTTGATGTGTATCAAATTCGTTGATATCCGTAATACCGTACCTATCAAAAAAATCATTCATAATAATGATAAAATCTAATAAAATTCAAAGTCGATAAAAAATGTTGACAGTTGATAGTCATAATACGAATTCATTAAATTTGTTGATATATATCAACTATCAAGTCGATAGTTGCTAGTCATAATAGGGCTATTACTATTTTTTTTTTGGAGCTAGCATCAAAAAACAGACTTACTTACTTAAGGTGGCCCAACAGTCAGTTGTGGACTTGGGTTTCCAGCAACAGTTTCCGCCAGACAGCTCGGTCCCTAGCTTGCTGCTCCGGCCTTACACTCCAACCCAAGTAACAATTTAACTTCTATAAGGCTTAAGCGAAGCTATTTCTTGATTTGTATCTTGTTTGTATAAAACCTTACACAAATACGTTTGGCGCAAGTTATGCAAGCCATTGTTTCCTTAAATCAATTATGACAATATATATATCAATTTATTTAAAGAAGTAATAGCTTCTCGGATGAAATCTCTACAAGATCTTATAACAGTTAATTTAAAGAAGCAATAGCTTCTCAAAGGGTATATAAATAAGGTCTTACATCATTTTATTTAAACAAGCAATTATAGTTTCTCATATGTTTTCTCAAAAAGGTTAATGTAAAGTCTTACGAAAGTTATTCGAAGAAACAAGGAAAATTAAATTTATGAATTTATTTTTGTTTTTTTTTCCTATTTTTTTTTTGTGTCCGACTATTTTGTTTTTCTGCTTCCTGAAAATTTAAAGATGTTGAGCGTAACTCGATTATACAGAATATGTGAAAGAAACATTACAGACTTCCTACCGGATTTGAACTTGGGACCCTCCGCGTGTCAGTCGACCATTCATCCATTGTGCTAAAGTAACTTGTACATAAAGCCCATATGATACTACGTTTTCTTCTCTATTTTTTCACCATCAAAAATGAAACAAGAAAGAGTAAACATTTCCTTACCTGATTTGTCTAAAAGTGTGAAGTTTGAAAATTAGAGGTTTGACCAAAAACTCATATCCCAATTTTTTTATTTTTGTTTTAAGATCAAAATTTAGGGTAGCCACCATACGATTTTTTTGGCCAAAAACCAAAACTTTTTTTTCTCCAAAACGGCTCCTACGATTTTTTTAAACTTCCTCGAGTTTTATTTTTTTCAACATTCATGTATTTTATGTAAAAAAAAAAATGTGTATTGCTCCAAAACGGTACCTCCCAAAGAACCGTTTTTTGTTATTAGATTTTCTCGAAAAACGAAAGTCCAATCAGCGTATTCAAAAAAATTTCAAATTTTTTTGTTGGATTTTCAAAAAGTATTTTTAACTTTTTTTTCAAATTCTGTATCTCAAAAACGGATGAATTTTAAAAATCCAAATTGGAGTGTAATATGTATATTTACATGGTCTTAAAAACTGCATACCCAAATTAATTTTAAGACATTTTTGAAAAATTTTATATATACAAAATCAATTTACAAAAAAAAAAACGGCTCCGACGATTTTCAAAAAAAAAAAAATTCAATAAATCAAGAATAAGGTTTGAATTTGTTTGGCATTTAAATTTTTTGAATGAAATGTTTTTACGAGGTACAATTTCAAGTTTTAATTTTCTTAATGAATTCTAATTATTTTTATATATTGAGTTTTTTTTTTTTTTGTGAGTTAAGTGTAAGCTGTAAGTAAGAGTGTAATCAGAATTGCTAAAAGTGTATCTCTTATTCTAACACTACTCTTTGTAATTTAAGTAATCATAAATATTAAGTTTTAGCATGCAGGAGCAAGTTCGTACGACCCAGTCGTGCACATTTTTTTTGACACTTTTACATTCAGGAAAATATTTGTAATGTTTGTCGCTGTATCAAAATTGAAATAATACAAAAACGGAAAACATTAATGTGGATTTTCTCTTTTGTTTGTGTTAACAAAATAACGAAACCCGTAAGGAAGGTCCTTAGAGATGCATTGGCAAGTGGTTGGGTCCAAAAAGGGCCAACAAGAGCAAACAAATGCAAATAAAAACTGAAACTAGTAGAAAAATATGTATTGCCACACTATAAAAACAGAGGTTTTCGTTTTGCGATGTTTAACACAAAAAAGGACCAAATCAACGAGCCCTCAAAATAACGAATAGGTACAGATCCAGTGTGAAACAATGCCGCATTCGGTGAAAGTTTATTGAGGTCTTCTTCCACTTGTATGCGGAAGCTGAGAAGTGGTCTTCCTCTCCTTCTACGTCGCTCGGGAATTGTTTGAAGACTTTCCGGGCCGGAGCATTGGTGTCCATTCGATCTTAACGACCGAGCCATCTGAATCCCTGGACCATGAACCTTCTGGCTAAGTCCGTGTAGTTGTCTAACCCGTACAGTTGCGTAAGATGACCCGAAGTACTTTCCTATCGAAACAGCCTTACGCAAATTCATCCGCTTTTGTTAAGTTCCATACTTCTGCACCATACAGCATGACAGGGATGATGAGGGTGTGGTACAATTGTACCTTAGTTGCTCGAGAGAGGGCTTTTCCACTCAATTGCGCTTTCTAAGCCCAAAAAAACAGCGATTAGTAAGAGATATTCTTCGTCTGATCTCGGCGCTGGTGTTATTGACAGTGTTAAGAGCGGAGCCTAGGTAGACAAACTCTCCTTCTACGTCGAAGTTATTCGCGCCTATTATGATGTTCTGTCCGAGCCGTCGGTGTTGGGTGTCCTTTCTCGAAGACAGCATACCTATACTTCGTTTTTCACTTATTTGCCGCTACACCCATTTTTGCCACTTCAGTTTTAATTCTACCATTTATATCAAAATCATTAGCGTCCGCGAGCAGCTGAATAGACTTTTGGAAGATAGTACCTTTGGTGTTGACTGTGCAGTTTTGCGCTATCTTCTCAAGAAAGTATTAAGGAAATCGCATGACAGTGCATCGCTTTGTGTAAATGGTTTTTTGACATCGAAAGTTTCTGTGAGCTCGTTGCCAACCGGGTTCACGGAATTGTTGGTTATAGTGTCTGATGAATAGCTTCTGCCGAACGTCGCCGGTATACATGCTACAGAAGTGCTCTTTCCAACAACGCAGCATCTACTGCGATTCTACTATGATGTTCACTTGTTTATCTTTGCAGGTATCAGTTCTTGCTCGATGACCTAGAGCCAGCTGTTTAACCGATAAAACTTTGGAACTTCATTCCTGTTGCCTGTTGTTGACTTTCTCAATATCCTTGATTATACGCTTCTCATGCTCACTCTTTTTCTGCTCAAAAACCCTGCGGCGTAACTCTCTCCTCTTTTGCTCGTAGTGCTCACGAGCAGCTCTTGTCCTTCTATGCAGCGCCGCTTTGTATGCCTCCTGCTTGGCTGCATGGGCCTGCCTGCATTCTTCGTCAAACCAGGGTTTCTTTTTGGTGGCTCTGTGAAGCCTATCCTCGATACTTGATGTTGGCGGCGAGGTTACTTGACACTCAATCAGAGAAGGTTCTGGCGATCTTTTGCGATTGTAGCGGTTCGACGTCGAATTTTCTTGCAGCATTTCCTTGTTTTGGCCGTTGTTGGGATATTCGTAGCACTACCTTGGCTACGACGAGGTTGTGGTCCGAGTCGATGTTGGCTCCTCGAAAAGTTCGAACATCTTCAATGTTGGACAAGTGTTTGCCGTCGATCGCAATGGGATCAATCTTGTTGACGGTTGAGTTATCAGGATATATCCATGTACCTTTATGGATATCGAGATGTGATAACCAGATCCTTGCTACCACAGCATTTATAGGAGCAAAACTGCTTCAACACATCTTAATAATTTGAAAACAATTTGACATGATCACGCAAATGATGTGATATCCGATGTCATGATTTAAAATCTTGAAGACTTTCACCTTCGACAGAATCAAAAATAAGAAAAAAACCCATTTAAGTCTGATTGATTAAAACGACTCTTCAAATTTTAATTCACAGCTTTCCATCACCTTAGTTCGAACTTAAAGCACTTAATTCGTGAAAGTTAACAAAAATTTTGTTGAAAAGTTATTTATTACACTTTCAAGCGTCTGTGAAGTGTGAGCTCACCAACCTGACTCCGCGAAGACAGACATATAAAACCCATGTTTGTTACCTAATTGATTTGTGGAACACGCACATCCAACATGAAGTGGCATCGTAAAACGCACAATAAATCCCATTTACAACCAAAACACCCGCTCTTCTTCACATCATTGTAAAACCCATTCTCAAAAAATTTCAATACCTCCAATCTACAGTGATCTTTATTCGAATTTGTTTGAGAAATTTCCAATTTCATTCGCACCATTAGAGCCATCATTCGTCAAGCGCTGGGCTCTTGAAAGCTTTTAACGACCTTTCCTCCCGTGCATCGTCGCGTTTATCTATTTCAATTGACTGCCCGCTTGATCCCTCAATGCACTTGCTGATGACCTCGATGGTGGTCGTTATCGCATGATGCGAGCATCTTAGGCACGGTTACTGCGTGTGCGTCACTGTATCGTGCGATATGCGATAGGCAAAGATCCTCAGGTGAGGGCTCGGATTTAGAAACCAATCAATAACACTCTTAGCCAAGTGTGTCACATTAACGTCAGCCCAGCAGACAGTCGACCATCAAGCGCGTCACGATCTTAAGCTGGGTGCCCCCAAGTCTGTTGGGAACCTCTTTGATATTATTTAAATGTTGTTTTCGTTTGGGTATCGAACAAAGATATAAAACTTCAGATTCAACAACCGATTTGATGGTTTATTTTTATTGTTGTTGCGCTGGTAATCCAATTTGGGTGCGTGTCTCTGGGTGGCTTTGAGATTTAGATTGGAAGCGAGCTCCGGAATGAGACCACCTAGTTATGTGCCACTTACTGACGCTGCTGATGTCTATCACAGACTTTTAAATTAAATCAATTTAGGCTATCGTCTGGGATCGGTTCATTGAATACCAGAGTAAGCCGGCTAGTGGGCCTGCTAGACGGATATCAAAATTAACAAGTCTGGGACTGCTTTTTCTTTCGAGTCTCGAATGGCAATTCCCATCAGAGCTCGAATGAAAAGTCAACTTAATTAATTTGTCGCATTTTTTTCGGCAGAACATCCGTCAGCTTGATTTACAGGTGCACCAGACGTCGATTTCGGTTTAAGCAAATATTTACCGCTATTGACGTTTTTTTTTTTTTTTTGGTCGGTGTCAGTTTGAATTTTATTATTTATTTATGAGCACGAGATTAATTGATTGAATCCATTAAAAATAAAATGTGTAACGATATTGATGTCGCGTCGGCTTTGAAATGTAAAGCTGCTCGACGCAGACTTCTGGGCTCGCGCCACCACCCAAATGTCCAACAGTCCAAAAGCCAGAAGTCAGTCGACTCGCCCTGCTCGTGCGTTCTAGTGTTACCTAGGAATGCACCTCAATGTTGGTTGGACATCGTCATCATCGTCGTCGCCGTCCGTTGTCCGTTGGTCCGCAGCAGTCGTTTTGTGTACATAATTCTGTGTGTTGTTTGAATAATTAATGGAAATTTTTGCCCGATTCAATTTGTTGCAGTAGCACTGTAGGACGGGCGGACGTTAGAGAGGGAGTTACTCTAGTTACACCACTGCCCCTTCCTTGGACATTCCTTTGGTATAATAATGTTTGCCAGCTAAAGCCAAAGTGAAAAATGAAGCTGTCCGAGTTTCTTTTTTTTCATTTATTTTCATTTCTGCTAGAAGGCGCACATTGAATCGATTTATTATTTGCCTATCGGGCGTCATGTACACACGTTGCGCAGCACAAAGCGGCGACGTGAATTTTATATGGTGGGCGCCTGAGTTTTTATTGACTCGGGCTGCAGGTGGTGGTGGCTGGTTTCTTTTTGCTCTCGATATCAAATAGATTGATGAATGGGAGTTTGCGTTACTGGTTTGACATGGGAGGTAGGTTGTGACGCTCCAATAGTCCTTCTTCTACTTTTTTTATGTCCTTAAGTACAAAGAACAACATAATCATTCAGCTCCTTCCTTATTGCACATAAATGTCAAGCTCTGGGTACTTATCGAAGCTGGAAAGAGTGAGGTTTTAATCCGTCAAAATCTTTGCCATCCGTTGTTGAAATTTCACAGTTAATGGCTCAATTGAGAGATAAGGTACGAATCTAGGTCGTCTGGGAGCTATTTTGTTCTAAATGATACCGAAATGTCCCGAAAATCGATCTAGAAAGCCCTAAAAATTATAATTTTAATCAGTTAAAATCTTTTCCATTCTCTGATGAAATTTGACAGTTAGGCCGTGTGCGAATTGGGTTAAAAAGTGGTTAAAACTTGAGGTTTGGTTAAAATTTGACACTTCGCATTGAATAAAACGTGTTAAAAATTAAACTAGCTGCGGAGCAGGTTAAAATATGACAGGGGTGGTTAAAAATTCATCCATTTTTAACCACAGTTCATCCAATTCGCACACGGCCTTAACGGAAGAATAGAGAGATAAGGTACGAATCTAGGTCATTAGAGGGATATTTCGTTCTAAATCTTACCGGTTTGCCTGAAAATCGATCTGGAAAACACTTAAAAAATGAGGTTCTTAATCCGTCAAAATCTTTGATATCGAGCAAGAACCGATGCCTGCAGAGATAAACAAGGGAACATCATAGTAGAATCGCAGTCAATGCTGGGGATTTGGAAAGACCACTTCTGTAGATTGTATAACGGCGACGACGAAATACCGCCGTCAGACAAGAGCCTTTTATCGGACACGATGGTAGCCAACAATTCCGTGAACCCGACCTAGAAGAAGTGAAAACCGCAATATCACGGCTGAAATCCAACAAAGCCACTGGAGCAGATGAACTAGCTGCTGAGTTGTTCAAAGCATCAGGCGGCGAGCTAGATAGGAGCATGCACCAAATCATCTGTAAGATATGGTCAGAGGAATGCATGCCCGACGAATGGAACCTCAGCATTGTTTGCCAGATCCTGAAAAAGGGATATCCTCTAAACTGCGCCAACTATAGAGGAATAACATCGCCTACAAGATCCTCTCTGCCGTAATATGTGAACGTCTGAAGCCTTTCGTCAACAATCCGATTGGTCCTTATCAATGTGGATTCAGGCCAGGAAAGTCAACCATCGACAAAATTTTCACGTTGCGGCAGATCCTGGAAAAGACCTATGAACTCCAAATCGATACCCACCACCTTTTCATCGATTTTAAGGCCGCGTATGACAACATCTACAGAGACGAACTGTACAAAGCTATGTCTAGTTTTGGTGTCCCTGCCAAACTCGTTCGCTTGTGCAAAATGACGATGGAGAACTCACGCTTTCAACAACGAGCTCACGGAATCTTTTGACGTCAAAAAAGGATTCAGACAAGGCGATGCACTGTCATGCGATTTCTTTAACATCGTTCTTGAGAAGGTAGTGCAGAACTCCAACGTCAACACCAGAGGCACTATCTTCCAAAAATCTGTTAAACTTCTCGCGTACGCTGATGATATTGATTTAATGGGAAGAACACAGAGTGAGAATTGAGACAGAAGCGGCAAAAATGGGTTTAGCGGTAAATGAGGCCAAAACGAAGTACATGCTGTCTTCGAGGAAGGACACCCAACACCGACGGCTCGGACAGAACGTCACAATAGACGCGTATAACTTCGACGTAGTAGGGGAGTTTGTCTACCTAGGCTCCGCTATAAACACGGGCAATAACACCAGCGCCGAGATCTGACGAAGAATAACTCTTGCTAATCGCTGTTTCTTTGGGCTTAGAAAGCAATTGAGTGGAAAAGCCCTCTCTCGAGCAACTAAGGTTAAACTGTACAACACACTCATCATCCCAGTCCTGCTGTATGGTGCAGAAGCATGGACCCTGACAAAATCGGATGAAAGTGCCTTAGGCTGTTTCGAGAGGAAAGTTCTTCGGGTTATCTTTGGCCCCGTGTGCATTGAAGGGGAATGGCGAAGAAGATACAACAGCGAACTTTACGAATTGTACAACGACATGGACCTAGCCAGAAGGTTTCAAGGTCCAGAGACTCAGATGGCTCGGTCATTTAGAGCAACTGGACACCAATGCTCCGACCCGGAAAGCCTTCGACACTATTCCCGAGGGACGTAGGAGGAGAGGAAGACCGCGACTCAGGTGGCGCACTCAAGTGGAAGAGGACCTCAATCAACTTGGAGTGCAAAACTGGAGACGACTAGCTAAGGACCGAGCTAGCTGGCGGAGACTGTTGATTGAGGCCCAAGTCCACAACGGACTGTAGCTCCACCTTAAGTAAGTAAGTAAGTATGTTTACTCGGTTTTTTTGCCGAGTTGGCAAACTTAGTTGACCAATCACTTTAACTTACTAGCTCGTTATTCGACTCTGTTTATAAATATGATCTCAAGAAAATTGCAAGTCGCTCTTACGTCGGTCGCTTTAAGTCTTATTTATGGGAAAACTAACGTTTAAAAAAAGACTTGACTCTACCTACCATTTCATGTTATTCCTTTGTGTCTCATATAAACTGTATCACCTCTATACCACACAACTAAATCACTGACAATAGCTCAAATGCCCTCTAACAAGATCATCCACACCAAACCACCAACAAGCCACCTTCTCCTTTAAACGTTTTGGCATTCCCCAACACTAAACGACTTGATTGCACAAAATTTAGTAACAACGACGACGAACAAAAAAATAACAGTCCAAAACAAACTGTAAGAAAAAAAAGCCTTTCGCCATAGCTAAACTGAAAATAAAATCGTTACCACGTCCAAAGTTTAACAAAACGACCAAAAGAGGAAAAAAAATCTGAACAGTCTAATTTCACGTGGAAAAACCTCACACAACAAGCAATTTTCCACTTCAGATCAAATTACACAAAATGAAACCAATATCTCTTTAGTCTAATTCACCTCACCTCGATCTTAAGTCAGAGCAAGTCGCTCTCTCGTTTGTCTTGAATTCCTTTCGGGTCCTTTGTCGAAGCTATTTATAAGAACCGTGTAATACTGACACGATCTATTTTCTCCCCCTCTAAGGTATCCTCCCACCAATTATCATTCAAGAAAGGTAGTTATACCCACCAACCAACATTGGGATGCATCTCGCGAGAACATGAAACAAAACCGAATATCAAATCAACCCTTTCTCAGATCAAGTCCGTCATCGTTTTGTTGCTTGAGCCTCGGAGCTGATGTTGGTGCGGTTCGCTTGTTTTTTTTTTTTTGTGAATCCACAGATGGCTTGAGAGAAGGCCACTTCTCTTTAGGATACAGATTCATTCATTCACACTTCCATCCTCCAAAACAATTGCGGTCTCGACTGGCTCACACTGCTCGCTGTGCATCCAGATCCATCTAATCGCATTTTTATTGCTCCTTAATAACACCCCGGCCCGTTTGGTAAGCTGTTGCTACAGCGGGCGGCGGCGCGGCGTGCGGAGCGCTCAGTCGCGATGTAATTTTATGTTCGAGCAAAAGTGGAAATTCATGATTTGGTGATGTTGCACGAATACCATTGTTAGCCTCATTAAAAACTCATAAATAAATTGAATGATCCGTTTTTTTTTTTTTATTTTGGTTGAAGGATTTAAGTTTTGGCTTGATTCCCTTGTACTCAGTAGAGCCGATAGCCGAGAGCCCTCACAGCCAACAAGAATCTCTGCACCTTCACAGACAATTGACATTTTTCCCTATCCGATTTATTCCAACAATTTTGGATCTCTGTTTTATTTCGGCCCTCCTCTAGGTGAGTGTAAATATTATGACGCGGTCCATGGGGATTATTAAAATTTCAAATCACCTTTTTTTTTTCTCCTGGAGTCGGAGTGAGTATTGAATTCCCTTGCCAATAAATAATAGTTTATCGATGGCAACAATGGGGATTGGAATGTCGAATTTTAAGAGCTGAGTTGAAGAAGATCGTTTCTTTTAAGAAAGGATTGATATTGATAGTTCGGCTATTGTTGGTTCGACTGCCCAGTGTTCGGCTTAAAATAGAAAGTCAAATCTCATAAACTGGAAGATATCGGTCGACATTGTTGGATTTGGTTCGTTTTTTCTCAAATGACATGATCTTAAATAATTTGGGATAAACATTCAGAAGTGCCTTAGAACAGAATTATGTTGAAGTGGAAGAATTCAGAGGAGAGAAAAAATCAATTTTTTGATGTCAATAACTTTGGATGAACAGAGGCGAGATATATACTTTTATGGGCTTTTTACTTTTTTGTGGAAAAAGTTCTTAATTGAAACTGTTCTTCATAGGTGATCAATGAGATGAAGTTCAAGCCGTCATCTGACTCTTAAACTTATACTGAACTTTGGCAGATACATAACTCAGGCTTTGAGTGGCTCTGTTTACATCATCATTTCAGCGCAATTTTGGTCTGCGTCGTCGCCCCGAATGTAAGTATGGTGCGTCAAAAGACTTTCACTCATTGCAACGAAATTTTAAGGCCATTGAAATAACAACGAAATTACCAAGTCCGGTCATCCTGCAGCAGGTTATTCTATACGTATCCCGATTGGTGTCCGACAACACCAAGGCTTCGGGGTGAATTGTACCGCAAAGTACTTTACGGGCCGGTTCCTTTTCGCTAGGTCCTAGGTTTCCAGGCCACCAGAGGCTACTAAGCCTAATTTCTGTCATCACGTCTTTTCCTTTTTATGGGTAACATAATCGTCCAACTACTCAAGCAATTGGCAAAATTGTGAACAAATTTGAAGAGAATGGATTGGTTCTACGAGCTCCTTGATAAGACCTATGAGCAATTGTTCTTGGAGATTTTAATGCCAAGCTTGGTAGAGAAGAAGTATTTGCTGGAATGATCGGGTGACATAGCTTACATGCCACCACCTCCGATAACGGTTTTAGGCTAATCGACTTTTCTGCAGGTAGAGACGTAATGGTATCAAGTACGCGATTCCCACATCTCGATATCCAGAAGGGGACATGGAAATCTCCTGATCAATCAACCGTCAACCAAATTGATCACATTGCGATCAACGCACGACAGTTCTCTAGCATGCAAGATGTCTGCCATTCCGATGGGCCAACATCAACTCGGACCACTAACTTGTACGAATGCGGATATCCCGTTCAAGGCCAACACGAGTTATATGCTAGAAAACCACAGTCAGTGCTGAGGATATGGAAAGACCTCTTTTCCAATCTGTATAATGACGATGACGAGCAAAACTTCGCCAGCAATACAGAACCATTGAATTTGGGTGCAGAAGGCCAAAAATCCACCCACCCGAATTTACGAAGTGAAGATAGCGATATCCAGGAGGGTCATTCCGTATCTCGACTATCGTCAAGACGATATCGTCAAAACGATGGAATTTGAACGACAGCTAAGTAGGTATCGTTTTTCATACATTTGAAGGTTAAAAGTCAAAATGTAAAACTTGTAAGCGGCTGTAAATTGAAATATAGCAACTCACTGTAATTTGTGTGTCAAATTTTGTTTTGTGTTGTGTTTTTTAAGTGCATCAAAATGTTTCGTCGAGTGAATTTACTTGTGATGTTAGAAAACCAAAATAATGAGAATGATGAAAAAAGACAACTCATAAAAATGCAAAGACAAATCGAACCGATTATCTTCCCAAACAAATGTAAGTAACAATGATTTATTTGCTTACAAAAAACTTTGTTTTCATAAAACTATCATAGATTTGTTCAACGGTTTCGAGTATCCAAGGAAGCATTCGCTTTTATTTTGGAAAGCTTAGAATTATCGCGCGGTATCCGGGCCACATACATTCCTCCTGTAATAATACTCGCAGTAACGCTCGAGAGGTGGAGGATACCAATGGCTCACAGGGAACGATTTTGGAATCGCTTTGGGTCAAAGCACTCTTTCAAAAATTGTTACCACAACAGTGCACATTTTGGAAGAGAAAATATGTCTTTTTGGATAAAATGGACAGTGAGCGACGAAGGAAATAAGGCTGAAACCAAACAGTGGTTTTATAGATATTTTTCAATACCTGGGGGTAAGATGATATTTGGATTAAAAAATTACAATCCATTTAACTGTTTGGTATATTTAATTTTAAGTTGTTGGTTGCATTGACGGTACCCATCTCTTTATGCAAAGACCGTCAGAGAATGAGCATCTGTATTTCAATCGGAAAGAACCTAGGACCGGCTGGTCCTAGGTTCAA
>CAKKXW010000004.1:21153835-21169609 GCA_920937365.1 Sphaerophoria rueppellii | reverse complement strand
GCTAATCAACTGGAGGCAATTTGAATCATTTCCTTTTTTTCAAACAAAAGCCCAAATGGGAACTCATTTATCTTGCAAGGAAATCCAATTTACCGGAACACAACTCGCTCTTTCTCTCTCTCTGTCCTGAATTCTTAGCAATCAATGTCATCTCATAAATCGGCCTTTGTGTCTGGAATCTGGATCAGGGTTCGTCTTTTGAATTCCACTAATGCATGCCAAATTAAACTACCAATGCCCAGACACAGACAGACAGCTCCCCTCGCTCAATGGTGCCGAATTATTATTATTCTCAAGGCCTCTTCCATTCAAACGTGGAACTAATGCCCCACATAATGACGCACGAGGATCCTTGTTCTTTTCTGTCAGTGACAGATAGGGGCGACCTGAAATTCCACCACCACACATTTAGGGCGACAATAGGTGTCAGACATTAACATTGGCCCACATTGTTCTTCTTGCATTATTTGGGCACTTCTTTAGGACCGACACAGAGAGACTACTGCTCGGTCGACCCTCTCCTGTGTGGGCATACAAAATGTCACAATTTTTCACACCAGCAACTCAAGTCGGCCGTCTTTCAACTATTCTTATTCAAATTCTTGATGTGCGCTAAAGAGACTTTGATCGTCCTTGTGTCCTACATTTGCAGCAAGGTTGATACCTGGGGTTTCAAAGATGTCCTTTTTTTCAACACTTCACTTCACTTTTCTTTTTTTTTTTTTTTTTAATGTTTTTTCCTCACTTGCTCCCTTGTTGCCGCTTTAGGGCGTAACAAATTTGTGTCACATTTTTTGTCACTTCGAGTCGACTTCAAAAGGAAGTCCTTTTTATTATTAAATCTCTCGTATGTGTGACTCTTTTGCATGAGAATTCGTTACACTTGTTTCACGGAGGCCTCTCTCTCCCTCTTTGCCACCCATGAGCGTTTAGAGATGAATTCACTCACTAATTCGTTCCGAAAATGTGCATTTTTAGGCATTGTTAGGCTCTGGCCTGTATAGTCCTTTGTTTGAGGATGTCCTTTTGTGCAGAATTTCTTCTGTTTTTTGTTGCACTTGCAACCGCAAAAATTATCTAGGAGGTCTTTTGTTTGCAAGGGACCTCCAATGAGGTGTCAAAAAATGACAAACAAAAAAACATGGAATGGGTAAATTGATTCGGCAAGGATCTACGCTATGCGATAGCGAGTGATTTCTCGGAAAATCGTTGCATGAAATTGTTTGTGTCAGAAAAGCAACTGCTTCGAGTTCGATTTTGTGTTTTACTTAATGAGAGCGGGAAAAATGAATAACACATGTGAGTTAATCAAGGACGAGGTTTTGTTATGACTTATTTTTGGGTTCAAATTAACATGGCTACAAATTGGAGTTTAAAGCGGTTAAATGGATGTTAGAGCGTTTAATTTTTAATTGAAGTCAGTTGGGAGAGAGAGGCGTGAAAAATTACATTACATTCAACTAACCGTGGATATTTTGAGGGCAAGGTGTTACAAATTGTTTCAAATTAAGAAGACTTTGGTGAAAACCTTCGTTTGAAGAGGAACCGCAAATATAAAGGCGTTTTAATACCGTTCACGGTGATATCTGTATTTTATTGTCGACCGTCAAAAATTGAGTATCTATGCGGTAGTCGAACGACTACATGAGTAACGTCCTCGGTAACGGTAGAGTGTAACAGCAGACCACTAGTTGAAATTGCGCGAGATTGCCGAGACAGTAGGTATTTCAAAAGGCCTCCCGCATTAAATTTGGGCACCTGTGAAAAAGCTGTATGGCGGCGGCGCGCGGTGCGATAGTTGCCGCGTTTGCTCACACTGGACAACAAGCACAACTGTCACAACACTTCAGAACAGTGTTCCAGAGAGTTTTTGTGTCTTTTTGCGACCGTCAACGAAACAGTGATCAAGTGGTACATACTAAAGACCCAGGAATAGTCGCAACAGTGGACTTCATTTGGTTAACGTGCTCCGGAGCAGGCGAGGATTGGCCCATCTGCGGAAAAATTAGTTAGAAGAGGCAAAGTGGGCACAGAGTTGTACGATGCCGAATTTAAAGGCCTACACGAATTCTAATTGAAGAATACGCCTGACTTGGCGAAAAAATAAGTGCTCTTTTTGATTCGTAAACTTAAGTAAGCCCTCACTCGTTTTTTAGGTGTTTTCGAAATCTATTTTCCGGGCAATTATGGTATAATTTAAAACGAAATGTCCCTCTGGTGACATAGATTCGTACTTTATCTCTCCATTGAAATATTAATTGTAAAATTTCATCGAAAAATATAGGGTTTTTCAATAGGGACGCTACAAAAGTAGAGCAATAGGGACAGCAAACGACGCCATATTTATTTCCGTTTTCATAACATTTCTCTTCAGTAAGGTTTGCCATTTCATCATGGAAAGGTATACGATCCAACAACGAGTCGAAAGTCAGTGGTCAACACTTTAAGAGCGCTACGTACAATTTATGGTAGTCATACTCGTCCTGCCAGATCAACAATTGAGTTTCTAGTGGAAAAATTTGAATCCACAGGCTCAGTACAAAATGTTCCCGTGCCAGTGAGACAAAGAAGTGCCCGTAGTGACGATAATATTGCTGCAGCTAGCGCATCAATTGCGGAAGACCCAAATCAGTCTCTCACACGTCGTTCTCAAACGTTGGGCATCTCTGTGACGTGCGTCGTTGTGGCGAATTTCGCGAAAAGATCTTGGCCTACATCCTTACAAGATCAAATTGACGCAAGAACTGAAGCCGCTTGATCACCAGAAGCGTCGTATGTTCGTGAATTGGGCTGAGCATTAACTTGAAAATGATCCGGATTTTCATCGAAAAATCATCTTCAGCGATGAGGCTCATTTCTGGCTGGATGGCTTCGTCAATAAGCAAAATATGCGTTATTGGTCAGGCAGCAATCCACATGTGCTTCACGAGGCACCATTACATCCCGAAAAAATCACTGTTTGGTGCGGTTTACATGCTGGTGGTGTCATTGGGCCGTACTTCTTCCGTGATGATCATGACCGGCACGTTAAGTGAATGGGAATCGCTACCGCTCAATGCTAACCGATTATTTTTAGAATGAATTGGATGATATGGACTTGGGGACGATATGTGGTTTCAACAGGACGGTGCTACATATCACACAGCGGGCCAAACAATCGAATTATTGAGAACGAAGTTCGATGTGTGCATTATCTCCAGAAATGGACCTGTGAATTGGCCGCCTCGTTCATGCGATTTAACGCCGTTAGACTATTTCCTGTGGGGCTACGTCAAATCTATGGCTTATGTCAACAAGCCAGCGACGATTGATGAACTTCGTACGAATATAGAACGTGAAATTGCAGCAGTATCGGCCGATTTATGCTTGAAAACCGTCGAAAATTGGGTTCAGCGTCTGGACTTCTGCAAGCGTGCCCGTGGTGGCCATGCAAAAGACATCGAGTTCCATACATAATGGCATCAAATGTACTTCCACAGGAATAAAGAATTTCATTTTTGTTTTATTTAAGAAAACTTTTGTAGCGTCCCTATTGAAAAACCCTTTATTTCGACGGATTAGAAGCCTCATTTTTTCGATCGATCTTCGGAACAATCTGGTAACATTTAGAATGAAATATTCCTCTGGCGACCTAAATTCGTACCTTAACTCTGTATTGAGTCAATAAATGTCAAATTTTATCAGCGGATGGCAAGGTATTTGCCGGATTAAAAAGTTTATTTTTCAGTTTTTCTTATGATAACACACCGACCAACAACCATGCCATCGCCACGTTCTATCTTCATATGGATTGAATTGGGCTACGAAATGCTGCTTCATTCACAATATTTTTGAGATGGCCCCGACCCGAGTGACATTCTGCTTGTTTCAAAATTTTATACTTTAGTGAAATTAAGAGGTCGTCACGGCCACAGAGCCCCACAGACCTCGTGAGCACTTATATTTTATTTTTATTAGACCGCCAAGCCAATTTTATTTAAGAAAGGTCACAAGGGGCTTGGTCAAGCTCCTGTTCGTACATGTGCCGTTATCTTTGATTTTATATTTAAACTTAACCTTTTTCTCACACTTGCTAGCTTTCAAACTTCACAAACGATGAAATTATAAACGGTTTCGTGTTTATTTCTTTCCAAGAAAAAAATGGCAAGAAATACAACTTTCGCAGTGATAACTATCATACTTAAATTTTTGCACAAAAAACAATAAAATTTTGTTTACGATGATCTGAAAGTTTTTTGACCCCATTAATTAAAAACGATTTCAAAATCACGAACCTGCATCGAGTTCATCAAATTGAAGAAATAATAGAAATCAAAGCCAAGCCGAAAATGATCTCTTTATTTGAATTAAGTTTTACGACCTCCTAGCACTTAGCTGTTAATTAAAAGTCTAAACTCACGGTTTTAGAACGTCATGAAATCAAGGAGTCTACAAAATGTTAACAGCAAAATTCATTTACCAAACTGTGCCACCTTCACAGACAAGTCCTATCGGCAAAATCAAAACAATTACTACCCAATTAGTCATAATACACTTTTTAACGTCAGGAACCCAACTCACATCAATAGGAACCGACCAATGTCGAACAAAAGTGCAATAAAAAAAAAAAAAGCCTTGCTAAAATTCCTATGCTGTGGGAACAATAATTTTGTTTTCACAAAATTCTTCCCACCCTCATTAGATGTCACATAATTGAGCATCTACCCTTAGGCTACTTTCAACATTTAGACCATGTGTGTGGCATATTATCTCCTCTTCCACATTGACACCGAAAAGATCAAAGATCGTTCTCTTTTCACTTCCCATGTGGCCCACACAATGTCTCCTTTGTGACAATTTCATTCATTAAGAATTTTACAATACCTTTTCGGACAAGATCACAAGCCACCTGTGAAACTGGTCACTTTGCGCATAAACACCGACCGATCGTAGGTTCAAAAGTCTCCGCAACTATCATTTATGTCACATACTCTGATATTTAACAAGAGGAGTGCGTTCAATGGTGTAACAATGGCTTTATGTTTTCGTCTCAAGAAGCCGCCTGCCCCTTACCACAATCAAGTTAAGTGTGGTCTTCCGAAGTGATCTACCACCACCGATCGAACACACATGGTGTTGCCAAAATAAAAGCAAAAAAAAAAGAGATTTTTTGGGGCTCCGAAGGCAAAAGGTTCCCATGATTACGATTTCGAGCATAAATCACCATGAAGGCGTAAGAGGATCATCGCATGATCACTGATCTTGAATCAGGGCACACACAAAAAAAATCACCTTCGAAAGTGTAGAAGAAGAAAAAGCGACTCATTCGATCGACAAGATGTCCATCATCGTTTTGCACTGTAACACTTAAATGACTCGTGATCACTCCTTATGGAGATCATATCCGAGACTAAGCTTCGGATGGATTGTTTCGATAAATTTTATTGCATCAACCGCGACCGAAAACGACGCCAATCAAAATGCGTGCACGTTTAATAAAACCTTAAAAGAACACTCTCGTGGTCTTGTGGGCTCAATTTAAGTGGGTAAAAGCTTGAAATTGCCATAATTACCTCCACTTAAAGGTGTTAAGACCCGAAGAAGATCACATCTCGTTTCATCTTCGCTTTTGAGTCATTTTCATGAGTGTTTATCGGCAATTCACCAAACACCTCATCTCTCGGGGCTTGGAAAAAAGTGTCAAAACCATTTTAAACGACGCCAAGCAAATCTTCAAATTTAGTACCGCACATGTTCAAGACAATGGAATCAGATTATTTGGTTCGTAGAGATAACAGAAACCATACAAAATGGTAATTCTTGACAAAACTCCTCTGTATAAACAAAAATATCAAAAGTCGAAAAGGCGATTATGAGAATTATTTGGCATTTTGTTGACTTTGGAATGTTAGCTTCGAGCCACTAAGTAGACAATTCAATTAAGCTGCGGGCCAAATCCGAATCAGATTTGTTTTTTTCTCCATCGCGTTGTCTTTGACACTTAAAAGCCAATTTAAATACCAATTTGATAAAGTGTCCACGTAAATAGCTCGCAGCTTAAGCTATCGATCTGGCTTCTGATTTCTGAATGCATTTTTGAATGCCTTTGAGGTGTAATTAGTTACGAGAGGTCTGTGGCTTTTGTTGCGGTATTAAGGCACAATGGTGCAGTTTGATGGTTTATTGACACGTGCAGGTGTTAGGAAAAAAGTATAAGTTTTAGTCGAAATGAAGAGAATTGACAAGATTAAGTCGTTGGAAAGATGTCTTTCAATATTTAATCAACATTGTTAGCATAATCAGGCAAAAAACATTTGGAAATGCGAGAAATGCAGCTAAGCAAAAGGCATACAATGCGAACAAGAGCCGCTCGTGAGCTCTTCGAGCAAAAGAGGAGAGAGGAAGCCGGCTTCTCCGAAGAAAAAAGAGAGGGCATGAAAATCGTAAGATCAAAGAAGTTGAGAGAGCCAACAGCAGGAATGAAGTTCGGTGACTTTATCTGGAGGGTAAGACGGCTGGCTCAACCGCAATATCACGTCTAAAATCCAACAATGCCGCTGGAGCAGATGGACTAGCTGCTGAGTTGTTCAAAGCAGTATACGCGATGATCTAGATAGGGGCATGCACCAAATCATCTGTAAGATATGGTCAGAGGAATGCATACCCGATGAATGGAACCTCAGCATTGTTTGTCCTATCCTGAAAAAGGGAGATCCTCTAAACTGTGCCAACTACAGCGGAATCAGCCTATTTACCATCGCCTTCAAGATCCTCTCTGCCGTAATATGTGCACGTCTGAGGTGTTTTTTCAACAATCTGATTGGTCCTTATCAATGTAGGTTCAGACCAGGAATGTCCTGGAAAAAACCTATGAACTCCAAATCGATACCCGCCACCTTTTCATTGATTTTAAGGAGGCCGCGTATGACAGCATCTATAGAGAAGAACTGTCTAGTTTTGGCATCCATGCCAAGCTCGTTTGCTTGTACACTGTCATGCTATTTCCTTGGCATCGTTCTTGAGAAGATAGTGCAATACTCCACCGTCAACACCAGAGGAACTATCTTCCAAAAATCTGTTCAACTTCTCCCGTACGCCGCCGATGATATTGATATAATGGAAAGAACACAGCGTGATGTCAATAGCGCGTTTGTGAGAATCGCGACAGAAATGCAATATATAGGGTCTGGTCGAGAAAGGATACCCAACACCGACAGGCCTTACAGAACGGGTGGATTGATGGGGAATGGAGAAGAAGATTTAGCAGCGAACTTTTCTAGTTGTAACACAACACGGACCTAGGCAGAAGGGTCAAGGTCCAGAGACTCAGATGTTTCGGACACTTAGAGCGAATGAACTCTAGCCTGGAAAGCCTTCGAGACTATGCCCGAGGGACGTAGAAGGAGAGGAAGCATCTCAGGTGGCGCACCAAAGTGTAAGAGGACATTAAGCAATTTGCAGTGCAAAACTGGAGACAGCTAACTAGGGACCGAGCTGGCTGGCGGAGACTGTTGGTTGAGGCTTAAGTTCACAACGGACTGTTGCGCCACCTAAAGTAAGTAAGTAAATGTGAGACAGTCCTAGTTAGGTTAGGTTTGGTTATGAGGGGTGTGCACAGCGCAGACACGGGGGCCTATTGGTCCATTGTGATCCCCTATAAAAATAAAGGTTAGCATCGATGCTATTCAAGTTGTCGATTAAGGTAGACCGGCTCGTTAATGAACCAGCCTGTGATATCTATAAATTTCTTCATATTTGCCATTGAGACCTGTGCTAGATCATCCAGTTCTCCAACAAAATGACGGATTCGGTTGGTTTGGAGGTTCGGATAGTCACAGAGCAGGTGTTTAATGGTTTCTATTTCCTCCTCATCCTGACAGCTCCTACAGAAATCGGGTGCAAAAGCTTCTATCTTGTTGGCCTTTGTGCCAATGGCGCAATGACCCGTTCGTACACCTATCAGGATTTTAATGTTCCTTTTACTCAGCGATAAAATATACCGAGTTTCCTTTTCATTAATGTTAGGCCATAAACTTATAGAGATAACGCAATCGTCCCTGGATTTCCAGGAGTTATTGATTATCTCTTTTGATTTAAGGTCTATCTTTTTCTTGAGTACCCCAATCGGGACGATTGAATGGTCACTACTACTTGTGTCTGCTTCTGACCTTTTCCTGGCTAGTTCATCTACTTTTTCGTTCCCTTCTATATTGCAGTATCCAGGAACCCAGCAGAGCTTAACTCGGTTAGTGCGGCAGATTCTATTTAATTCTTTCCTACAGTTTAAAACTGCCTTTGATCTTATGGTCTCACTGGCTAAGGCTTTGATGGCAGCTTGGCTGTCCACGAAAAAAGTAATCTCCGAGGAGCTTAGCTTTTCATGATGTACCAATTCAGCTGCTTTTTCAATGGCATAGATCTCGTCCTGAAAGACACTACAGTCAGCTTGGATTTTATAAACCTCTCTGATGTTGAGAGATTGACAAAACACTCCAGCTCCTGTTCCTGATTCCATTTTCGAACCGTCAGTGTAGAAAGGGATACCCTGTTCACTTATAAGTGAATTAGGATCCCATCCCTGTCTTTCTGGTATGCAAATAGAAAATTTCCTGTCAAAATCTATTAGAGGGGGGATGTAATCGGTGGTCTCCATCAGTCTTGGAATCATGTTATATCTTTGTAGGATTGACCCGTGTCCATAAGTGCTGTGCTTCCAAAAACTCAGTTCTTTTAAACGAATTGCGGTTTTGGCTGCCGTGCGCCTTATGAACTCATCCAGAGCCGGGAGATCCAGGATGATTTCCAACCCAACCTGTGGTGAGAATGGGGCTGACAATCGCTGTGTACATCCATTGGATGACTTGCGGTCGCATACCCCAACGTACACCGAAGGTCCTTTTGCATGTGTAGAATGCACATAGTGCTTTTTTCATTTTTTCCTCAGTATTACGCTTCCATGTAAGCTTGGGGTCTAGGATCACCCCTAGAAATTTAGCTTCCTTAGAGAGTTTTAGAGGAATAGATACCATTTAATTTAGGAGGGTTGAAGCTCTCCAGTTTCCGATTTTTTCGTGAACAAAACTAGCTCTGTCTTGGTAGGGTTGACCCCAAGACCGTTCTTAGTTGCCCAGGAAGATAAATCTTTTAATGCGTTTTCCATAATGTTTCCGATGGTGGCAAGGAACTTGCCTGATACCAGAACCACTATATCATCTGCATATGCTACAATTTTTGTGCCCTGATCTTTAAACTTTGTGAGAATTTCGTTTACTACGAGGATCCAGAGTGAGTGAGATGACCCTTCCCTGTGGTGTGCCTATAGTAACTTTTTTCTCAATAGTGCTAGATCCCAATTGAGAGTTGACGATTCTGCCATTTAACATGGTGAAGATCCAATCGACAATGACAGATTCAACTCCAACTTCAACTAAGGCGGTTTTGATTGATTCCGTTTTTACGTTATTAAACGCACCCTCGATATCAAGAAATGCCGCCAGGGTATACTCATTTTGTTCAAGGCTTTTCTCAATATGTGAAACTACCTCATGCAAAGCAGTTTCCACTGATTACACAGTCCTAGTTAGATCAAGGACTCATTGGCTTTGGCAGCACGGCATGCGTTTTGATCAAAACAAAAATGGCCCAAATTCCAAAAATATCGCTGCCGTTTTGGTGTCAATAACAAATAATCCACATCAATCAATTTCACGGCGTTCTCAAGAATTGGGCCTCGCTCCGATTACTTTTGGTCCGAATCGGAAGATGTTGGATGAAACATGGTTTCAACAGAATGATGGCACAAGCCACATAGTACACCCTACTATCGAGTTATTGAAGAATGTGTTTGATGAGGCGTTCTATCTCAAGAAAATGACCAGTGGATCGGCCCAGTTGACTCCTCTACACTAGACTTATGCCAACAGAACACCGACCACTACGACGTGCGTTGGAAGAACTCAAGTGCGTTTTTGCGCTGACGATAGTTGACTACAGTTTTTATGTCAAAAGGAAAATGGTTGATGTGTCATAGTTGAAATAGTTAGAAATAGTTGAAATCATCCAAAAACGCTGTCAAATCAGAAAAAAAAATCTTTTCGGTTAAAATTTTCTTTTCTTTTCGTTTGATCATAATAATTGAAATGGATAAAGAGACAACAATTTTCGTAGCTCTATATTTATTGCAAAAATTCAAGAATTATCTTGATATGGTAAGATTTCAAAGACAAATGAGATGAGAACATATTTATTTATTTTTGAGCAACCCACAGCAAGAAAAGAAAAGTGAAAGAGACTGAAGACCACCCTCCATAAGGAAATCTTCAAGCTGTTCCAAGTAAGCCAGCTCCTGATATTCTCCTAATTGCGGCTCCCAGATTCAGCGAAAAACTATCAAAACCAAATCTAGTTTGCGATTTTATATAAATAAACGAAAAAACTCTTTATTCTCTGAAACTAATTAAACATTTTTTATTGCTGACAGACAAACATAAAATTAATTTATTCAAATATGTATGCCGATTTCGTCCTTCATTCATTGATTTGGGTTTCCTTGACTTCTGTGAGAGCGTCATTGAGCTTCCTCTCCGATGATCTTCGTGATCTTCGTAATTTCCTCCTGAGCCAGCTGCGTCAATTTCTTCTCATGCAGAGCAACTTCCATTTGCCGTTCGTGCTGACTGACGTTCGACAATCATTATGCTCATGAGCAGTGGCCAACTTGTCCTCCAAAACCATGTCCATGTCCTCGAGTTTTTCGATGACTTTTTGTAAATCAACCGTACGTAGACACTGACTGTTTTGGCCATCTTTTGCGGCCTGCCAGTCGCCACGCAGTTGCAGTTGAAATAGGGGTGTTTGCGAATTGCAATAAAGCTAATTCGATTGGAAGGGTTTGTGACCGGTGATAGAATGAGATTCTTGAAATTGGCACTGAATTTTAAGTCAATTGGAAATGCGATAATTTCCTTGGTGTGTATCTCCTCGTAGTGACTGAGGATTTTCAGTTTGACTCGTGAAGCTTTAAAATTTGTAAGGGGAACCATATTTTCTTTATATTTTTGTAATGAATTATTTTTAACTAGCTGTACCCTGCCACGCTTCGCAGTGGCACATGTGAACATGTGATTGGATGGTTGAGAAATGAGAAACAAAACAAAAATTACATTTCATATAAATTTAATTTTGCAATATTTTTTTATTTTTCTGTCTGCGTAGATATAAAGACTATCCGTCGCATCTAAATCTAAGCCACACAATTCTAAAGAATGACGTTGAGCTTCATTGATTGTGATTACAAATGCTATAAATAAAAGACCTAAACTGCTATCCGTTTACCGCAACCCCGGTACCTCGTTACTCGCTATCCTACCCTAAACGCTAACTGCTACCCCTTTGCCCTCTACATACTCCTGTCACTCCGCTACCCCGCTACTCCACTACCCTGCTCATATGTCATTAACGACTTGGTCGATTTTTCACAAAATACTTAAAAACACATTCACGCCACTACCGAAACATTCTGTCAAAATTCGGTACACTGCACTGGTACAAAATAAGTGAGTCGAACTTAATACCACAGAAACAATCAAAAATACATGTGCATCACACAATCCGGTAAAAATTTGAAATAAACTCTACAGTACGAAAAATTGAAATTTTCATGACACACGATATGAAATGACCTGAATCAAACCACATAAACATTGTACAATGAAATTTCACATTTTCAGTCATTTTCCAAACAAAAATAATCTAACATTTTCAGAGAATTTACAAATTAACCAGTCTATTCCTTGCTGCAAGCAGTTCAACTGTTCAACTAATCGAAAGCAACAAATCTAAAAAAAGCAGACCTAGCAGACTTTGTACTTCCTCGTTTGATAAAAATAAGACCTTAACTTTTGTACACCGCTACCACACTACCCGCTAAACTCTATCCACGGCCCTACTACCCTCTACCTATTATCCGCTACCCGCTACCTGCTTTCTACCACTCGGTACCCCGATACCCGCTAACCGTTACTTCTACACGCTACCCGTCACCCCACTACCTGGAACCCACTACCCGTCACCCCACTACCTGCTACCCACTACCTCGCTACTCCACTACCAGCTTTCCTTTATATATCTCATAAACGGCTTGGTCGATTTTATACAAAATACTTAAAACTCATTTACGCCACTACTCAAACGTTCCCTCAAAATACGATGACAAACGCTCCACTGGTACAAAAGTAGTGAGTCGAACTCAGCAACAAATCTAAAAAAAGTAAAAATTCGACAACTAAAAATGTCAAGTGTATAGTTTTTTTTATTGTCGATGAAAAACAATAGGTCCGTTCGCGTACCCTCCTAAAACAGTCCAATTTTACGAAAAATTACGAAATTTAACCAAATCTTGTTCGCGTACTCAAAAATTTCGTAGTTTTTCGTAAAAGAGAGCACTCACGAGAGAGTAAAATATTTCCCTACGAATTTTAGCCCAAGAAATTTCTTTGGGCTGATTTGTGAAAAGTGTCAAATTTGATTGAAAATAGCAAATAAATAAATAAATTCAAATTCAAAGTCTCAATTTATCATACAAAAAAACTTGACAACTAAAATGTGGGCAAAATTTGTTGTTTTCCCGTTCGCTTACTTTTTTGTATTTTTGTTTTTCTGTGAGAGAATTTTACCCCCACTCCTTAAAATGTCTCGTCTTACGAATTTTAGTGCAGAAAGTACGCGAACGGACCTAATATTTGACAAATAAAATTTTTCTTCACTGACATTTTATTTATTTATTTATTTATTAATTTTTTTTTTGACTGAAATCAGAAAATAAAAATATTTGACGAAATCGAATATTCGTAGCTATATTGATATAATTTTGCTGAAGTGAGAAAAGCATTATTTTTTAACATCTGCACCGTTTGTGATTGAAAAGTTAACATTTTTTTGTTAACAACCTTCTACCCTTATTCCTCTTTAGTTTAAAACAAAAATTAAGAAAATCGATCAAACGGTTGTTGATTTTTTCGAGCGTACACAAACCCACATAACATTTTTATATATATAGATTGAAGACGAACAGAAATTCTTTAATTGGAATTAAATTTGCGACAGCACGGATACGGACAACTACGACGGTAGAAAATGCACGAACAGTATTTTTTTTTTAATTCCAGATTGATAGTCAAAAAAAGACTTTGACACATCAACCATTTTCAACTCACCTCCTGAGTAGAGTTGGGAATAGTTAGAAATAGTTACGATTTGACACTTTAACACTGACCGCAAAAACGACAATAATTGTGGTTACGAAACGGAACGAGAAATAGTCAACTATAGTCAGCGCAAAAACGCACTTCTCAGTCAGAGCCAACACACGAAATAGCGGCCGCTATCATCGAACACGAACATTAGGTCCAACAAGCTTGATTGCGCTCAACATAAAGCAACTGCGAAATCAAGACAATTCTAATAGTCAAATATTTTCTTTGTTTTTTCTTCTTCAATGAATTCAATTTTTCTGTTTGGCCAAGTACCCGACAATAGTCACCCTACTTGTTTATTTTCCTTAAAAAACATTTTTTCATGAATATGAATAATAATTTGCAGCAATTTTGTTTTGTTTTGCTAACTAAACTCACTCAAGGTTCTTCCATGAAATAAGACCAAACTAAGAACTTTGTTTCCGTGTTGTTGTTGTTTTTTTCTTGTTTTTTGAAAAAAATGTAAATAAAACGAATTCTTTCTCCCCTTTCTATTTATTTAACGTTTTTCAACAGTTTATTTGAATAAATTTAATTTTTCATCATTAAAAATCAACGAAGCAAGGCCGTTTCAAGTGTTCCAACAACAACAACAACATTTTACCTCTATTCACTCGTCTAGAGAGGGTAAGAGCAGAATAATCGCGTTTTTCGTGTTCTTGGAATCAAGCGTTTTCTGTTTCTTTCCTCTCTTAAGTAGATACTACCATGGTGCGGTGGAATTTTAATCAAGAGGCACAATTATGTGATCTATATGCATGCAGTAGCTAGCGGCCCGGCGCAGAGTAGCCAGTTGCAAATGCAATAGTCTGTTTTTGTTTGTTTTTTCTATTTTCTTCGCCTTCTACAGTTGTTTGCATTTCAATTATTTATAACCCAGTTAATTTGAAAAGGTCGAAGAAAGGGTAAGAACGCGAGAGGGTTGAATGCAGGCAATGCTGTTGAAAAGATGATTTTCGTGGGTATACCGGAAAAATGAAAAATAGAAAATTGTATTAAACATTTTCCAGACACTTGAATAATAAAATAATATTTTTCGTATGTAGCATTGGAGTGCAAGGAAGCTCGTAATTTCATTCAAGTACCGCCGCAATGTACTTGAAACTTATTGCAGCTGAAAGGATGAGTTCCTTGAAAATTTATTCTATCAAGGTTATTGAAGTTAGTTCTGTGGAAAAGTATTTGAAACAACTGCTCAACTAGGTCACACGAACATTCCTTGTCAAAAGCCATTAGTCAAGGTTAATAGGAAGCTCATTAAAATTTTCGAAAAATTTCCTCCTTTTTGATTTTCAAGGCCATTTCGAGCCACGCGTACTGAACAGTTAAATCAGCAGCATAAAGTAGCAGAACGTCATAAATTACTCCCAAATTCCAAAAACCTTCCTGAAATGTGTTCAAAATTTACGACTGCTATAAAACTGCCATTTTTGCAGAATTTTACTGTCCTACCTGGCCTGCCGTATTCGGTTGCAATCCATTTTAAAAACGTGCCAGTTCCACATTAAAATTTTAGTCACACGACATTATCTCTAAGCACCCACCTGGAAGCTACGCCTATCATTCGAATTAAGTCCTTGACAGAATCCTTACAAATCAACTCCTATAGATGCATCAAATTCCAATGCACACACAAAAGAGCGAGAGGAAAACGAAATTTGTTCTGCATCAGGACATCGATAATAGTCACATGATCATTCCAACAGAGGATCCTTTGCTTTCGAACATTTTTGTTTGAGTGAATTTTCAACGGCCTGGTGCTGCAGTCGAAACTCATTTCATGGTTTTAGAAAATCACTTGGGCATAGCAAAGCGGATGCAAATCTGAGCGTCCGTGGCAAATTTCAATCAAGCATGCAATTTGTCCTTTCAGAACGCTCTGCAAGGAGTTTGGTTGAGTGCGCAGATGCAACTGAATGCAATTTCTTTGATTTCTAAGAAAATCCTCTGCACACATGTTTGATGTTTGGAGGGATTAATTTAGGCTAAACGAGTTCAATTTGGCGGAAAAGGATCCTAAAGACCTTCATCAATAGCTGGGGATTAAACAAGGATCGTTCTCATTCTCCTTGTGATTTTGTTGCGTGTGAAATAATATCCTTTGATCAAATTCCCATCATGCAATAAAAGTTTCCTGATCCCTGCTTAAGGCAAGATAAAGTTAATTTCAAGTGCGGTAGGTATAATTCTGCTCAATTTCGTATTTCTCTTCAAGGATAACACAGAAAGAAGGTCAAAACAATATTTGTTTTTAGTTGAACACAAATGAGGAGATTTGGATTAAGATTATTTTGCCTGTTCCTTTATTTTTTTGCTGTTTTTGGATTGAAAATTAGGAATTTATTGTTTGTTGTTGTTTCAAGTGTCCTTTAAAACTGTTTTTATAGGATGCAATTATTTCTGTTCTTTTTTTGCAAATAATAGTCCTTTCTCGAAAAGAAAAGGAATATTTTGATTCCTTTGAAAATGATTGGGCTTGAATGATCTTTTTGCTGAATTAAGCCAATGAGTGGCTAAGTTGTTGTTCGTTCATGTTGTTTGA
>CAKKXW010000004.1:21116689-21129868 GCA_920937365.1 Sphaerophoria rueppellii | reverse complement strand
AAAAATGTTCCTGTAGAAAAACGAAGTGTAACTTAAAGCAGGACTTGGTCTAAAGTCGTTCACACGGCCGACCCTGCTGTTCGATTACCTGACCTATTTGTGTAGGTGTTGTCATCAGTTGTTTGTTGTATGTTGTTATTGCTGATGTTGCTATTGTTGGTTGGTTGGTCGATGCACTTGCATATGTTACTCGCGCGAATAGCGCACAAAAATCTTGCAGCCAATTAAATTCTTTTGACAACTTTTTTTTTGTTACTGTCGATAAGCATCAGCTTCAATAACTTTCAGGCTTATCGTCCCAGCCGGCACACTTGCTGAAATCTGGTTCAGGACGAAATTCAATGTGAAGCAAAAAGATGTCCTTGTAAAAATTTATTATTATTATCTGTGACATGACCTTACTTCCTCGGGTGCTTAAATAAAATCAATATGCAGCTGTAAGGAAACTCAGAATGTGGCACACGCCCGGAACATACCTGTCGCCGTCGTTGTCGCCACTATCTGCCAAGGACATTCTCTCCTTTTCTTTCTATTTAATTTACCGTGAATATTTTTTCATTCTCTTCCCATTTCATTGATCATTTTCCACGAACACGGACAATCAATAAGTTCCGTCCCCGGTCGTCGTCCTAGTTCACGTGCCTGTTTACTCAGAACTCTATGGAAATATTTTCATTAAGAATGCAGCGCGCGGATGGCTGCCATTGCCAGAGAGAGATAACAATGGCAGCAGCCAGCGTGAAGGTAGACGCGACAGGACAATAATGCCGACAATGTCCACGAAAAATTCTATTTTCGTTAGCCAAAGTCGCCTATAAACAGAAGATACCTGTTGCGACAGCATCCTCCTCCGCATCGTCAGACTCTGAAGCCTAATCCTGAGCATAAATATTCTTAAAATATTTATGTCCTCTCGTCCTATAGGTATATTGGACGGTATCCTACTTTACAGACATTATTATTATTCTTTGCAAAAAGATGACAAGGACTTTCCTACTTGCTCCGATGCTGGCTTGTGTCGCTGGTGGTGGTGGTGGCTTAGGAGAAACAGAGAGAACCAGGTAAATTATATTGTAATTTTGTTCGATAAGCTCTCAAGGTAGCTAAGACAAGTTCGTTGTTTTTTTTTTTTTTTTTAGACATTGCGCGGTTCTTCTGCTGGCTTGGGATTTATGAATTTTGCCTTCTTGGTTCGGTAAGTAGGTAATCGGATTACTAAGTGTGCCAAGGTACGAGGTTTTTTGGTGTGTCTTTTATTTTTAAGGAGATGAAAAGAGGATAAAAGATGTTGAAGCAATTTGTCGCAGTTGTTATTAGTTTTTTTTTTTTTTTGCATTTTTTTGTCTTCATCTAGTCTTTATGACAGGAATTTGTTTAAAGGACGAAAATATTGTGGTGGAAGTCATGAAATATGAACAGTTTATTTTTTGAAGGAGAACAAAATGGGGGTGATATTTTGTGATTATTTGAAGAGAGATTATTATTATTGAATAACCGTTTAATCAATGAAAACTCATATACATCATCTGGTTTTTTAAAAATGTCAATGATGAGGACGATCGTTTATGGACACTGGCAACGATCAATAAGTTCGTTCTTTCTTACCCAATCTGTCTAATTTCAATCTCCCATGCGATAAACATCAGGTTCATACAATTGCTAGTGTTTCAGAAATGAGGTTGGGGTATCAACTATCAAACCAAGTGGAAGATTTTTGGGAGCACCAAACGAGAGAGCGAAGAGGCACTTGCAAACTTAAGCAGAGTGCATGCAGTCATTGAGATCTAGATAAAATGAATACCTGGGTCCGAGTAAAACAGTCAGAGTTCAGGCCTTCATAGAGCGATTAAATCTGTTTCAAGAGATTGTTTATTCCAGGAGATTTCTACAAACAAGTTATTTGATGACGACCCACGAGTCTCGGAAATCAACATACATAATCAAATAAGACCCTTTACATGCAGCCGGACGAAGAGCAGAAGCTGCAAAGTTGATCCGAGGAAAGAAAGTTCCGAACGGACCCCAAATGAGGTACCTAGGTTTGAATTTCGAGTCTGGAAAATATCTTATCTGTGCTAAAACTATCGATTGAGCGATTAACTGTCAAATTTCATCAGCGGCTGGCAAAGACTTTGTCGGATTACTTACTTACTTACTAGAGGTGGTGCTACAGTCCGTTGTGAACCTGGACCCCAACCAACAGCTCAGCTAGTTCTCTAGCTAGCTGTCTCCAGTTTTGCACTCCAAGTTGATTGAGGTCCTTTTCCACTTGTGTGCGCCACCTGAGTAGCGGTCTTCCTCTACTTCTACGTCCCTCGGGAATAGTGTCGAAGGGTTTCATCGAAGTTATATGCGTCTCTTGTGACGTTCTGTCCGAGCCGTCGGTGTCCTCGAATTCAGCTTCTTCGTTTTGCCCTCATTTACCGCTAAACCCATTTTTTTCCATGATCTGTCGCAAAGTGAAAGTTTGGTCGATGGTTGACTTTCGTGGTCTGAAGCCACATTGATAAGGACCAATCAGATTGTTAATGATAGGCTTCAATCGTTCACATATTACAACAGAGAGCATCTTGTAGGTGATATTAAGTAGACTGATTCCTCTGTAGTTGGTGCAGCTTAGAGGATCTCCCTTTTCAGGATCGGACAAACAATGCTGAGGTTCCATTCATCGGGTATGCATTCTTCCCACCTTATGAGATGATTTGGTGCATGCTCCTATCTAGCTCGTCGCCTGCTGCTTTGAACAGCTCCGCAGCTAGACCATCTGCTCAAGCGGCTTTGTTAGATATCGCCGTGATATTGCCGTTTTCACTTCTTCTAGGTCGGGTCCACGGAATCGTTGGCTGTCATGATGAATAGCTCCTGTTTTACTGCGGAATTTTGTTTATACTGTCTACAGAAGTAATCTTTTTAAAACCCCAGCATTGACTGCGATTTAACTATGATCTTCCCTTGACGAATTTAAAACCTATTTTTTCCATTTTCTTAACTGTTTTCTAGATCGATTTTGAAAGCAATATGGTAACCTTAACAACAAGTTATTTCTCTGGCGACCTAGATTCGTATCTTATCTGCTTAAGCCATTAGCTGTCAAGTAAAGGGTTTTTCAATATGGACGCTACAAAAGTTTTCTTAAATAAAACAAAAACAGTTTTGAATATCAATGAAATTTCTTATTCCTGTGGAAGTATATTTAATGCCATTATGTCGATATTCGATTTCTTTTGCATGGCCATCACGTGCACGCTTGCAGAAGTCCAGACGTTGAACCCAATTTTCGACGGTTTTCAAGCATAAATCGGCCGATACTGCTACAATTTCACGTTTGATATTCGTACGAAGTTCATCAATCGTCGCTGGCTTGTTGGCATAAACCATAGATTTGACGTAGCCCCACAGGAAATAGTCTAACGGCGTTAAATCGCATGAACGAGGCGGCCAATTCACAGGTCCATTTCTGGAGATAATGCGCTCATCGAACTTCGTTCTCAATAATTCAATTGTTTGGCCCGCTGTGTGACATGTGGCACAGTCCTGTTGAAACCACATATCGTCCAAGTCCATATCATCCAATTCATTCCAAAAATAATCGGTTAGCATTGAGCGGTAGCGATTCCCATTCACAGAAACGTGCCGGTCTTGATCATCAAGGAAGAAGTACGGCCCAATGACACCACCAGCATATAAACCGCAGCAAACAGTGATGTTTTCGGGATGTAATGGTGCCTCGTGAAGCACATGTGGATTGCTGCCTGACCAATAATGCATATTTTGCTTATGGACGAAGCTATCCAGCCAGAAATGAGCCTCATCGCTGAATATGATTTTTCGATGAAAATCCGGATCATTTTTAAGTTGTTGCGCAGCCCAATTCACGAACTTACGACGCTTCTGGTGATCAAGCGGCTTTAGTTCTTATTGCGTCAATTTGATCTTGTAAGGTCTTTTCGCGAAATTCGCCACAACGACGTCACAGATAATGTTCAACGCTTGAGAACGACGTGTGAGAGACTGATTTGGGTCTTCCGCAATTGATGCGACAGCGGCAGCAATATTCTCGACACTTCTTTATCTCACTGGCACGGGAACATTTTGTACTGAGCCTGTGGATTCAAATGTTTCCACAAGACGCTCAATTGTTCATCTGGCAGGACGATTATGACGGCAATAAATTGTACGTAGCGCTCTTAAAGTGTTGACCACTGACTCCGAATTTCGGTAGTGAATTTTAATAATTGCAACTCGTTGTTGGATCGTATACCTTTCCATGATAAAATGGCAAACCTTATTAAAGAGAAATGTCGAGAGAGCGGGAAAAAATATGGAGTCGTTTGCTGTCCTTATCGGTCTACTTTTGTAGCGTTCCTATTGAAAAACCCTTTATCATAAAAACGTAATTTTTTTGTTTTTTAAGTGTTTTCTAGATCGAGTTTCCGAGCAATCCACTAACAATTGGAACGAAATATGCTTTTGACGACCTAGATTCATACCGTGTCTCTCTATTGAGCCATTAGCTGTCAAATTTCATCAGCGGATGGCAAAGATTTCGACGGATTTAAACTTTATTTTTTCTGTCTGAACTTGTTCGCCAGTGTAGTATGGCGATGAATGATCTCACGCTGTTGTTTGCGAATGCTGCTAGAAAATATTATCTCGACATCCATGGCTTGAACAAAAGTCCACCACAGATGGCCTTAGATTCAGCCACAGAACAGTCACTCTTATGTTTGCTTTAGAGGCATTGACCAGATATTTTTGTTTCGTCTACAGGAAAGGAAAATAGTTACCAACGAAGATCTTACGAAGAACTCTAGATACAGCCTTAAAGGTGATATGAACCATATGACTGAGTCCAAGACTAAATTCGTGGAGTACGTCAACTTACTTGGTTTGTGATCTTGACAGAAATTTGCTCAAGGAGCAGAGCTGACTGTAGACGCTTGTGAGTGGGTAGGTACAATTTCTTTGTGAAAAACTTCAATATCACAAACATTCATCTCCCAACCTTACATAAGTGTACGAGTTACTCGAAATTAGTTGAAAAATGTATATAATTTGGCTTCCTTTGTCCTGTCTTAATGGCTTTTACTCAAAAATCAACCTGAATTCGGTTATTCAAAGATTTGTTATCGCTCTGTGATTTCAGAAGAAGAACAAAATAAATGACTCACACAATTTTTCATCAACACACTTTCATCCCAACACTCTCCAAGAACAACAGCCAACTTCAACTACACAGCAGCTAACATTATTTAATTTAATACAAAGCGAAAAAGGTGAATCTTCCATCATCTCGCCATAAGTGCAGAGCGCTGCGCACAGCCTCTGGGCCATCCAACTATATTCGAGAACACACCTCTCCATTAGTGCAGACATCTTGCAAAATGACCCACAGGGACCCTCAGTCCCTACTATGGGGGTACCATAATGTAACAATGTGTTGTCCGGTATAATTTTCGTAAGTCGGTCATCAGAGAGTTTCAAAAAAAAAAAAAAGAGGAAACAAAAAGAACAAAACGTACTTAATGGGCACACAATAACCATCGACTACTGACTGCTCAATTACTCTTGTACACTTTTTGAGCACTGCGAGTATGTTGTCGCAAGGATTAACCTTCTCATTTCAAAAAGGAAAAATTCCTTCTGGCGAATCTTATTGCGACCAAACACATACGATATTCCCAGGAAATTGGATGGTTAGTCGAAAACTGGAGCTACAGCTCGTTCCTGGAACTCGTTCGAGTCATGTCCCACACCAACAAAGTAAATGACGTTCATTAATCTAATGATAGCCTTCTGCGCCCAGTTCTCTCTTTCTCTGTGGATCTCTTTGATGCACAACAACCTGTCATTCGAATTGACCGAAAAAATTCAGAGAAAGACTCTGACGAGAAATCAAAAGTCCGCCAACATCCCGAAGAGTGTGTGGATATCAAAAGAATCGATTTGGAGCCACTGATGCTCCACCAACTGATATCTTCGTTTTTTTTTTTGGTTTTGTGACAAATGAGGATAATTTATCAAATTGCTATCTGACATGACTGTGACATGGGACGAGGCTTAAATGATGTATTTATCGTTACATGACGCTCTCTTGTGCATTGTGGCATAGTTGTGTGCCCCAAAAGAGGTGTGAATCTGGTTTCATTAGTTGCATACAGACACCATGACTTGATGCACATGTTTGATGAGTGTCACACAAAAATGTGACATTTTAGGCCATGGCGATGGGTTCCTTAACAATTGAAAGCTTTTTGTTTGACTTCAAAAGGGGTCTCCGTTAATATGGGAGAATTTGGAACTATTGTTTGCAGAAGAATGTGACACAGAAATGACAGATGACTGAGAGAACAATACACCTGACAAGACTTGGGTGATGGAATGGTGTATTTAACGGTATTAGGCTTACTAATCATATTTTAACTTTTTTGTGTTGTAAGTCGAATTCCAGAGGGAAAATTGAGATAACGTTCTTGGAATTTGTGATTGAGGAGATCCTGGGTGGGTTTTGGTTGCTTTGAAGTGTGTGTGTTCCTTCGTCATGACAATAATCCTATTGTGGGCGGTTTGGAGATTACAAGATGTCAATTGAATGATTTTTGTTGGGGCTTCTTCTCTTCTGGGAAGTGGACACTTTTCAAGATTTTCTTAAACATACTTTTTTAGGAATTTTAAACAACCCAAAAATATAAGAACAAAATGTCAATGCCATCATTATGTAAGCAAGAACCAGCTTCACCCTTCAACATGACGCTCTCGCAATTGCTTACACAAAATTTATCATTCCCAAACAAAAGACATCCATAAATCAGACTTCATAAAATCCCTTTTCCACCAATATATCTCTGTTTAAATGTTTATTATTTTGTAGGCAAACCCAAAAGAATTAAAAAAAAAAAAAACAACAACACAAATAGAAAAATCCTCCAGTTTATAGACTTTTGCCACAAATCGTGACCAAATAGAAGGCAAGTCGTATCAACAACATCCATCCTATTATCTCCGCCTCTGGGTTTGTGTATGCCTAAAACCGCACATATTATGTCCAAAACGACTGTATAGTCCCATGGGTACAGAATACATAGAATACTCAACCCTATACAATATCCGTAACATTAAACATCCTTTTTTGCTATAAAATAGGATCTAAACTCGGTTGTATGGGAATGATCTCGTGCGTGGGGTCCAACATTTGTCCGGATTAGAATGTGTGGCACTTCATTTTAGTACTTAGATACTAGAGAGATACCCTTGACTCGAATTGAAATAGATTGGAATTCAGGGCGGATTTTGTGTTTCATGAAAATTATATTTAAAGGGCTCTAGTTTGAGGGGGCGCTATATGTCAATTGTCAGGCGTTATTGAATTGCCTTATATTCGAATTCCTATTTTCGAAACATGAAATTAATAGAAATCAGTGTGAAAGTTATCAGATAAAATTGATTTTATATTTATAAATTATAGAAAAAAAGTTTGCGTTGTTAAAATTTTCATTTTCGAAAACTGGAATTCAAAATTTCGAAGTACTAGTCCTAATTTGATTTCGAAATTATATTTTCGACTAAAATGTGATTCCGTAGTTGATTGTCTCAACGAAATGTTTTATTTTGAGAAAATCTGACAGTCTTAGCAAGTTATATTATTTTCGAAAATTCGATCTTTGATTTTCGAAGTTGCAAAAGTTTTTTCAAGGTATATCAAGTCCTCTGGATTATACCTTCAATGTAGTTAGAATAAAAGCTTACTACTTACTAACTTATGGCGGCGCTACAGTCCAGGTCGGACCAGGGCCTCACCCTACAAACTTCTCCACCCAGCTCGGTCCCTGGCATAAGCTGTCTCCAGTTTCACACGCCAAGTTGGTTCAGGTCCTCTACCACCTGTATGCTTCACTGGAGTCGCGGTCTTCTTCTTCTGTGACGTTCTTCCGGGTTGGATTCGAAGACTATACGAGCCGGAGCATTATTTTCAGTTCGCTCAACATGACCCAACCATCTAAGTCGTTGGACCTTAACTTTTCTGGCTAGGTCAGTGTTGCTGTACAGCTTGTACAGTTCTTGGTTGAATCTACGTCTCCATTCTGAATTAATGCAGACAGGACCAAATATCACTCGAAGAATTTTTCTCTCTTAGCAGCCCAAAGCGTTTTCATCAGATTTTGTCATAGTCCATGTCTCTGCACCATACATGAGGACCGGGATGATGAGGGTTTTGTAGAGTATCACTTCAGTTGCGCGGGAGAGGAAATTATACTATTCAATTGCCTTTTAAGTCCAAAGAAGCAGCGATTGGCAAGAGTGATTCTTCCTTTGTTTTCAGCGCTGGTGTTGTTGTCTGAGTTGAAAGCGGATCCCAGGTAGACAAAGTCCTTAACTACCTCGAAGTTAAATCTGTCTATGTCGACGTTTGCTTCAAGACGTCGATGTTGTTAGTCCTTTCTTGTCAACAGCATTAACTTGGCCTTGCCCTCGTTAACCGCTAGACCCATCTTCCTGGCCTCCGTCTCAAGACTCAGGGACGTCCACTGAAATCACGCTGCGTTTTTCCTATTATGTCAATGTCGCATCGCCTTGTCTAAAACCTTTTTTGACATCGAAAGCGTCCGTTGGGTTTTCCATTTTCATCTTACACAGATGGATGAATTTTTCTGGGATGCCAAAACTAGAAATTGTTCTATATTGTTGGTCTCTATGGACGCTGTCAAACGCGGCCTTGAAATCGATGAAAAGGTGATAGGTATCGATTTGAAGTTCCTGGGTCTTCTCTAAGATCTGCCGTAGAGTGAATATTTGATCGATGGTGGACTTTGCGGGTCTGAAGCCACACTGATAAGGACCTACCAGGATGTTGACGAAGGGTGTCAAACGTTCACACAGCATGGCAGACAAGATGTTATACCTCTGTAGTTGGTGCAGTTCAGGGGGTCTCCTTTTTGAGGATCGGGCAAACGATGCTGAGATTTCATTCATCGGGCGTGGTTTCCTTCGACCAAAAAGCTTGTAATGTAAACATTTTCATTTTCGAAAAATGGAACTTACAATTTCGAAGTTCGCTAATTTTATTGAACGTCTCGCAGAAGTCTCAGTTTGATTTCGAAATTATATTTTCGAGTGAAATTTAATTTTGTAGCGATTGTCTCGACGAAATGTCTAATTTCTCGAAACCCTGCCAATCCTAGCAATTTATATTATTTTCGAAGATTCGATCTTAAATTTTCGAAGTTGCTTAAATTATTGAAAGCTTTTCCAAGTCCTACGGATTAAACGTACGATGTATTCGCAAAAGTTAACATTTTTTTTGTTCGAAAATTCGACCTTAGAACTTCGAAAATTTGATACATACATACATTTTTTTTTAATTTTTCGATACCTTTTTAAAAGTTTATTGTTTGACTGCCATTTTCTGAAGCTTCTGGTGGGCAAAATACCATTTTGAAGTTTTCCTAATTTAATTTCGAAAATCGAAGTGCTTCCGATAACCTTACATTTGTTGATTTATTCAATATGATCAAATCAATAGTACGAATTGGATTTATATTGTTCTGTGCTTTCAGAAGAAATCTTAACATCTGAAATTGTAACACAATTCGAAAACTAACATTTTCGAACTAAAAATTTCTAATTTCAAGAACCGTGCTAAGGAATAGGAATGCTGCTCAATAAATCCTTCGAATTTTAGAGAAGTTCTTTAATTTTCGAAATTACCTTATTTTCGAACTTAATTAAAATTCGAAAATTTTTTTTCATCACCAGAAAGTGCAACCTGAATTTTCGAATTTTATTGAAATTTGTTCGAAAAATTGTGTCACCTTAAATTTAACAAACAAATTCGAAAATGAAAATTTTCAATTTCGAAGATTCGATCATAGATTTTACGATTTTGAAATTGAAGTGGTAAATAAGAAACCAAGCCTTTACAATTTCTCTGGAGAAACAAGGAAAGTATTCTCCAACGAGCAACGACGATGCACGGCCTATTCAATTCAAATGCACCCCTGTATTTTTTGTGGTATCTAATAGCAAGTAACAGAAAAACCAAACAGCAACGTGCGTGCTGCCTCCATAAGTGTCAATTTACATTCATGGATTCATGCGGCCAAGGCTAAAAGCAAATTTTTCATCATTAACAAAGTAAATGGCGGATTAATCAGCATCTGTGTATTTACTCCTTTCGTCCGTGTCGTCCGCTGCATTAGATAGGTACTCCATTCGAGCAAAACCAAACTAACCGAACAGACAGCCGAACGTGATGGTACCGGCTTAGAGCGTCTTATAAATATAGTAACTCGACATAAAGGTGGTGCAAAATGTTTCAATCGCTCAATAAATGTGCAAAAGCATTGCTTTTTGCTTGCTAAATGCAGAGGAGTTGGAGTTGAGAGAGTGTGTGTGTATTTGGAAGCGCAACCAATAAGGATCTTTTTTTCTTGACGGAGGTGTTTTGTGTGATTTTGCTTGAATCAAAGACAGGTGATAGAGGTCAAGCGTACGGATTGGTCCCATAGCATCGAATTTAATGCGTCTTTCTGTACGACATGGGACTGCTCTCTAACAGCTCACAACTCTCTGAGATACGCTTAGGAAGGAAGTTCTTAATAAGAATTAATGGCGGTATTTATTGGACGACCATAAACAATGTGATAGGCAGGGTATTAAATGGTAAAATTAGTACTCCTTTCGTACAGCAGCTACTAGAGGCGATTATAGGGTGCAGCTAAGTAAGAATGATTTTGTGCAAGTCAAGATGCTCGATTTAGCATCATTGGCGATGATACCTGGTCAGTGTGAAGATGTTTGTTTGGAGTATGGGGAACATCCTGTTTCGTTGTCTTAATCCCTTTTCGACATGTAGCGCAATAAATTTTGATCTTTTGTTTTAAAAAGTTTAACGACAAACTCAATCTATCAAGCCTTGGTGCGAGGGATGGTATGAGAGTCATCTCATGACCCATCAAGTTCATATTTTTATCGCACTCGTCAGATCGCCACATCTAAAAAACAATCTCTCAGTCATAATTCACACAATTTTATTCACATCCAAAAACATCAGCCAATAAACATTTCATAAGGCGTCAACAAATAAAAATCTGATAAAAATATTTTGAAAATTTTTCAACAAAAAAATATCAAATTTCCATGTCAACCGTTTTGTTCGAAAAAGAACAAAAACAATCCCAAAATTATTATTCCCATAATATTCATACACAAAATCATCAAAATCCGTGATTTATTGTAATGAGATTACAACAACAACACCAACAGCTCTTGCTCTCACACAATCCGAGTTGAAACGTCAGAATTCTTTCATTTCATATTGTAACCAGCATTTTTGGTCGTCGTCGTTGTTTCCATCTTGAACGCCAATTATATTTATGAATATCCAAAACTGTTTCTCATGTTACATTTTTCAAGATGTTGATCTTGAGAGAGGCCCGAAGGCACACCAAGGCTTTAATCGTAATTAATTTTCGAACAATCGAATTAGAAACCCCATCGAGTCGACAAAAAAAAAAAACCGCAACTTCAAGTCAGCAGAGGCTCAAATTACGACTTTATGACTGAGCCTACCTGAAATACGTACAACAAGTCTCCAATGTACCAAAAATTGTTACCAAAGATTGAGATAGCCGGCTTTCAAGCCAACCGAAATGTCCCTTTGTTTGTGTTCTGCTCGAAGCGATGCCCAAAAACTGATAGCGTCACAGTCCGGTCGATCCTCCCGCTTCGACCAGACACCAGAAACGTCAGAGGAGAGAATTTCTCTCTCATTATAAATTCGGTAGAAGTGGAAGCAAGAAAGTACGGTGACAGTTTCGTTTTTTTGACTCTCTGACGTCGACATATCTGATGGACCCTAATGAAAAATTTAACGATAAGAAAACTTGACTAATTAGTGTTGATGACCGTTTGGGCAGTTGGACAAAAAATTTGAATAAATTTCGGTTTCGATGAAAGCAATCAAAAAAGTCTCATCCGGTAAAAGAGCTGAAAATTTAATTAATTGCTTGTTATGGACTACCGACTCGACTGATAACGACGACCGACGACGTCGACTCTCATGATCTAGTCGACCTTCATCTTGAAAAGTAGCGACCGACCGAACTTTAGTGTTTGGTCATAAATTTGACAAACAAAAATCTTTGTTTGTTTTTCTCTCTCCTCCAGAATTTTTAAGGATTGACCAAATCTCCACCGCAAGATCTCAGATAAGACAATTTGATTTAGACCGCACCTTGAAAAAGTCTCATGCAAAAACGCGAAATTCTTGCAAACTTGTTTGATCAATTTTTTTTAACGACTTGTATTTCGGCTTCTTGAACAAGCTTCTGGTCGCATTTGGAGCTAAAAATCAACAAAAGCTGAATTTAAATTTTATTCAAATTTGATTGCAATTTGTACACCAATAAATTTTATCGTCGCACAAAAACATCTTGTCGAATTAATTTTTGCGGACATTTTGGCATGACCACAAATGGCATTGTCAAATAAATTTTAAATCAAATATTACTTTTGGACAATCGGAATTAAGTAATCAATTCATAAAGTGAACAATTGTGACCGTTTAAGATGTTAAACACAATCGAGCTGCTAATTTGAATTAGTCAGCATCGCTTGCCGAAAAATTCGGAACCGTTTTGGTTCGAAAAGTTATGAGACAGTTGAGATGACATTTTGGCAAGCCTTGGCGATGAAATTTATGGTATGCGCGATGGGAATAATTTTGCAACAAAATATGTTCGTGTTGAATGTGCTGTCAGAACTTTAGTTTTTGGAGGAAGACAAAATTATGACCGAGTGGAGAAGTGGGAAATTCTGTTGAAAACGGCTTAACACGGCGATGAGTATGTTGGAAGGCTTTGAGGCTGGTGAGTGAAATATTTATGATTTGAGAAAGTGCCATGCGAAGGCTTAAATAAAAAACACTTAAGAACACACAAAATGAGTTTGTTATTCCATCAAAATCCTTGCCATCCGCTTGTAAAATTTGACAGTTAATGGCTCAATAGAGATATACAGGCCCGTAGCCAGGATTTCGGTTCGGGGGGGGGGGGGCTTGTTCAATTTCGAAGAAGTAATTCTATATATTTTATTTTTGATTGTATTTTTTTTATTTAACAGAATAAATAGTTTGGATTTTTACAGCAATAAACGCCTTCAGTGGCGTAGATAGCTTTTTGC
>CAKKXW010000004.1:21071286-21091136 GCA_920937365.1 Sphaerophoria rueppellii | reverse complement strand
GAAAAAGTCTGTTGTTATTGCACCAATCCCTAAATCTAATTAAATCGTCTTGCAAAAGAGTACAGTCTGTGTCGAATCTTATTCTTTTGTAAAGTTTAATGTCATCGGCATAAATAAGAATATTGGAATTATGAACAGTTGAGACGACATCATTAATAAAAAGGATAAACAAGACAGGCCCTAAATGGCTACCTTGGGGTACACCTGAATTTTCCGATCTGTTATTTGAACAAACATTACGAAAAACTACACGATAATTTCTATTTTTAAGGTACGAAGAAATCCATTTAAGAAATTGGGTATTGAAACCTAGTTTGTATAATTTATTAATAAGGGTGTTGTGACACAGTGGCCTTACTAAAATCAGTGAAAATACAATCAACTTGATCATGCTCTTCAAAAGCATCTAAGCAAAACGATGTGAAGTCAAGTAAATTAGTTACAGTGGACTTATTTTTGACGAAACCATGTTGACTACTACATAAAATAGATTTACAGTGAAAAGAGAGGACATTACACACAATGGACTCAAACAGTTTAGGAATAACAGAAAGTTTTGCAATGGGACGGTAGTTTTGTATCTCCGATTTCAAACCCTTCTTGTGTATAGGAGTTATGAAAGCACTTTTCTAAAGATTGGGAAAAATAGAGCTACTCAATGACTTGTTAAACAGAACATAAAGTGGATAACTCAAATGAGAGACACATTTTTTTAAGATAGATGCTGGAACACCATCAGGTCCCGGACAGCATCCTCAGTAATGTAAAAATTTATTGAATTGAGATGTGTAAACTGGACAAAAGAAGAGATATTGGAGTCACAGATAGGGTCAACAGGTTCATCAAAAGCATTCTCAAAAAAGTCCGCAAACATATTAGCAATTTCTTCGGAATTTTGTCGCGTAGAATTCATGTAAGTCATAGAGCTAGGAAAGCCACCATTATTTCGTTTTGCATTTACTAATTGCCAAAATAATTAAGGATTTATTTTTAACTCCCTTTTTGTCTTTGCGGTATAATCTTCAAATAAAAGGTTGTGGTAGTCGAGAAAAAGATTTTTCAATATTAGGAAAATATTATAATCTTCAACTGTCCTTGAAGCATTAAATTTTAACCAAGCTTTGTTCCTTTTGTTTTTTAAATTCTTTAAATGGCGGTCAAACCATGGTCATTAGAATCGTTATAAGATGTCTTAAAAGGTGTCGTTTGAATAAATATCTCAAATAATAGTTACTACTTTCCCCATTCACTCTCTATACATTTAATTTGTCACAATCTAATTGAATCACTTAAAATTTCATGTCAAATAATAAAGTCAATGATAAAAAGCTACCGTTATCGATCATCTATATTAAAACCCGACCATTATTCTAATTCCCAGCAAATTACTTACATTCTATCAATAAACAATAAATTAACAAAACACACAAAAGAATTGGAAAAAAAAATGTCTCTGTCATAAAACACAATAAACAAATTGTCAAAACTATTGTTTTGTTAATTCAATGACAAATTAACAACCTGTTGACCAGAATTCCAACTCAATGGGATGCCATACTGCCACAGTGCCACTGTTCTGCCATGCCTCGCGCCGGTGTTGCTGCTGGATGCTGATGATGACCTGGGCGATAGAACATTCATTCCATTTAAAAATTCTTTTTATATTTTAATTAGACCACTCCTCTGTGTCTTTCACTCCGATTCTCGACTGAGCTGTGTGACATTTGAATGAAAATGGAAAAAAATACAAGCAAGTCCCATTTGTTTAAATTAATTAGAAAAGAAAAATCTGAAAATCAATTTCAAACCGAATAACGAAGAGATGAGAAAAAATTGACAAAAAATCTATCTTTGAGATAGATTCAGATAGAAAGTGCAAATCTATCATCCGATAGATGAATCTTCAACAAGAGAACTCTCCAAAAAAAAGAGATTGGATGAAAAGTTTATGACATATCAATGTCCAATCGAGACAATTATTATTGCTCTGACATCAATAGATGTGTATCTTTTGCTATTGAATTGAATTGTGAAAGTATCTGAATGGCATTAAACCATCTTAAATGAAATTCTCAACAGTCTATTGAGTGATAGATACATGTTATCTGTCTTTTAAGTAAAAAAGATACTGGCCAACATTTAATATACTCTCAGCTGCACACAATGGTATCTCATTAATGCATCAATTGTGAGCCAAGTGTATCGAAGCAGGAAGCATCTGGAGTAGCGTGATCCAATTAATTTTTTTTTCATCTTTTCTTTTCGTTTTTGGGAGCCTCCGCATTAGAAAGACACTTTATTTTATTCAAACAAGAAAAACGGGTATCTTTGAATGCAAACAAAATGAAAAAAACTTCTAATGACTCAGCATGCAATTCCTTGACAAATTGCCACGCGATAAAAATATGACTTCATCATTACAGAGCATGGTCTGAGGGGCTGTCGTTTGAGTCGAGTTGAGAGATCGCTGGTTGATGGAGTAGTTTTTTGTTGCAAGAGAGTTGTTGTGTATAGTGTCGTGACGATGTCGCGCCCAGGATAAGAAGGACTCATTAATTATCAATCACTTTTCTTGGGCTCTTTTTTTCGTCGAAGTGAAGGCGCCTTTTTTGCATTCAGATTCGATAAGCTTGCCCGGACTTGGGCCACTAGTTTACTGGATGAATGGGTTTGCAGAAGGAGAGTGGAAGTCGACGAATATGTTTAAGAAGAGTTCCTTCCTGGTTTGATCTTCTTTTTTGTACATTTTTTAAAGTTTTGTTCGTCCTGATGCTGTTGGACCCCACTGATAGAATCTTCTTGCTTCTTCTGTATGACATATTCTCTCTTGGACAAGATGATTTATTATAGTGTCCAGCCTTTAAGCTGTTTTTTGACAAATTTGTTACTGCGTGTGACTTGATGGATACGAAATGCATATATCTAACGAGGGAGGGGGAAATTGTGTGCTCGTTTAAATGGGATCACAAATCTTTCGATCGGGAAAAATTGCCTCATCCAGGCTGAACTACCGGCAGATTGAGTAAATTATTGGTGGCACTTGAGAAGAATTATGTAGGAACGGGCTCAAGAACAAAATGTTTTAAGGAGCTTAATGGTTGCGCAGGGTCTTTGACAGGTAAACTCATATGAAATTGCATGTCAGTAGGAGCATTGCGGTGTTTTTTACATAAAATTTGATCGAAAAGGCTTTTTTCGTGTCCGATGACTGAAACTAATGAAGACCGATGAAGGCACAAAGTTGAATTAATCTTCCGGAATGGCAACAAGCTTAAGAAAGGGATTAGGTAAGTGGTTTATCATCGTCCAGGGGAAATCACATTTTGAGGGCTTTTGACGATGACATCTTGATTGAGAATTGAAAATGTTTGGCCTGGCGGTATTCATGAAAAAGGAGGGAGCATGAGAGGCGACAGATCGAGGATATAGAAAGTTGGCTCTCAGGAATGAAGCTTAGAGGTTCTACTGGAAGATAAAACAGCTGACTCGAGCAAGAACCGATGCCTGCAGAGATAAACAAGGGAACATCGTAGTGAACCCGACCCAGAAGAGGTGAAAACGGCAATATCATGACTGAAATCCAACAAAACCGCTGGAGAATATGGTCTAGATTCCGAGTTAGATTAGGAGCATGCACCTCATCACTATTGCCTGATCCTGAAAAAGGGAAATCCTCTAAACTACAGAGGGAGCAGCCTACTTAACACTCTGCGGTTATATGTGAACGTCTGATGCCTTTCGTCAACAATCTGATTAGTCTTATCAATGTGGCTTCAGACCAGGAAAGTCAACCATTGAACTAGATTTCACTTTGCGGAAGCTCCTGGAAAAAACCTATGAACTCCACCTTTTCATCGATTTTAACCCGCGTATGACGGCATCTACAGAGACGAACTGTATAAAGCTATGTCTTGTTTTGTCATTCCTGCCAAGCTCGTTCGCTTGTGCAAAATGACGATGGAGAACTCACGCTGCTCCATCGAGGTTGGCAACGAGCTAACGGAGTATTTCGACGCCAAAAAAGGATTCAGACAGGGCGATGCACTGTACTAAGTCTCATCTTCTTTTTGTGGTATAGCCAAGTAGGTTTTGTCCCGTTATCACACCTATGAGGCATCTTAGGGACGGCTTATTAAGGTAAAATCTTATTTGATTTTTGCTTGTCGTAATGAGGCCAGACTTTCCTGGTGTTACCGCAGGTTTCTAGTAGCCTCCACTACCATTTGCTTTCTGAATGATATTGTTTCTAATGTTTCTGTTTGATTCGCATTGAGGGATTCTGATGTTATGGTCTATGAGAGAGGGATCAAGTACCTTCTCTTGCAAACTCATCCGCTTTTTCATTTCCTGGCACACCACTGTGACCGGGAACCCAGCAGAGTCTTACGATGTGCTGCATACCAAGAATCCTTAGCTCTGACAGCAAGAAACAAGCTTTGACTTGATTTGCGTGGCAGAGATCGCTTTAATTGCTGCTTGGCTTTCAATGAAAAAAGGTGATATCAGCGTGTTGTACCGCCATCATGGATATTTGGAAGACACTGCTATGGTCGGGAAGTCTGAATGAACTGGCAAGGCTAAGATTTTCTGAGAAGAAACCTGCCCCTACTCCAGTTATCATTTTCGAGCCATCGGTAAAGATGGTAAAGTTCGATTCATTAGTGTAGGGTACACTGATTTCCCAATCTTCCCTATTAGGGAAGCTGGTAATAAAGTTTTTATTGAAGCGTAGATAAGGGGACATGTAATCAGTACGAACGTTATTGCCAAATGTATTTTGTAAGGATCGTGGTATGGCCATATTGACTAGATCTCCAAATATTGGTCTGACTAAGTCTAAGAGCGCTGTTTGCTGCTGATTCCTGTGCAAATAAGTCTATGAGGGTGAGATTTAGGATCGTTTCGAGACCCGCTGTTGGGGTGGTCCTCATTACCCCCGTAGTGCTTATGCATGCCATTTTTTGTACTTTGGTAAGGGTTTTAAAGTTCGTGGATTTCTCCAGAGCTTGCCACCAAACCAAACTGCCATAAGTTAGAATGGGTCTAACTATGGCTGTGTACATCCACATGATTATCTTAGGATTTGGTCCCCAATTTCTTCCAAAAATTCTATTACACGAGTAGAGTTCAATCATGGCCTTCTTGTATCTTTCTTGTATGTTAGGACCCCAGTTGAGTTTCTTATCCAAGATAACTCCAAGATATCTCGCTTTTTCTGAGAGTTTAAGTGGGGTGTTTTCAATTTTTGGTAGTTCGAAAGAAGGGATTTTCCTTCTATTGGTGAAAAGTTCCAGTTCTGTTTTCTGGGGGTTTACTTATAGACCGCATTTCTTGGTCCAGTTATTGACCGTAGTTAATGCGTTTTCTAATTTTTCGCTTACGGTGGTTAGGTTTTTACCTGTCACCAGAAGCGCTAAATCATCGGCATATGCTACAACTCTAACACCACTGTTCTTGAGTTTGATGAGAATTTCATTCATCACCAAAGTCCAAAGAAGAACCCAGTGGGGTTCCTCTAGATGTGTACATTTTTATATCAGAGTTACCTTATTTAAAATGGATTTGTCTGTTTTTCAACATACACGTAATCCATCTTATAAGTGGGGGTTCTATTTTAAAGTCAGTGAGTGCTTTTGGAGGAAGCTATTGTTTGAGGCCCAAGTCAACAACGAACTGTAGCTCCGCTTTAAGTAAGTATAAGTACCAAATTGTAAATTATATTACTAAATTATAGATTTTAGTTTTAATTTTTATTTAAAATCTTAAGGTTAATGAATTTAAGTTTAAGGTTAATATTCAACATTTTAATTAAATTTTAAATTCTTAAACTTAAATTTTTTATAAATTATCATATTTCTCATTCAAATTTTTAAATTTTGGAATGTGAGTTTTGGATTTTTAACCTTAAAAATATTTAATTTTTGTTTTTTTTATTTATAACTTATGTTTTAAATTTAATTTTTTTTATTTTAATTTCTTTTATACATTTTCAATTTTAAATACTCAAGTTTTATTTTTTTATCATAAATTTAAATTTTTTTTAATTATATTTTTCAATATATTTCAAACATACCTACATTTGTATATTAATTATTAATTTAAAATATTGGCTTTTGACATACACCTTAAATTTTAAATTATAGATAAAAGCTTAATTTTTATTTTAAATCTTTAACCTCTTACTAAATTGTTTAATTTTTACTTTTATTTTACTTTAAATTTATAATTTTTATATTTTAAATTACAATTTGTTGACATACAAACCTGCGGTGAGTTTAAATATTCACAAATTAGTGTTAAAGACAGTTTCAGGTACCAACTTGCCCTTTCGTGTTTAATAAAGAAATCACCCTGCCCCTTAAAAAAAAAAAAACGAAGTAAAGTGACGAATACAAAACACTCTCCTCAGACCAACTAGCAGCTGCATGGCCACCAACTCTCCCGATTGTTTTTTTTGTCATATAAACTCAACTGCAGTTAAATTTGCAACGGCTGAATCTTGCCTCAAACGCCGTTCCTCTGTTTCATCATCACACCTTAGCCTCTTACCACCAGAAACCCCCTGCTTCCAAAACAAAACAAAATTTTTATATGAACTTTAAAACAACATGCAACATGACTAAATGGTACTCTCAAGAGTGTTACCCACTTGTATCGAATGTAGAGCTACTGTGTGGCTTGCTGTCGAAGCTCGTTACCTTCTTTGTTGTTTCAGCTTTTGTTTGCAGTCAAGAAGCGGGCGGCGCAATGGCGGTGAAATGGTGAAACTATTAAAATTTATACTTTATTCCTTTTTTTTCTTGTCTTTATATTTCACCATCGATCCACAAATAATCAGCAACACCAACACTCACTCTGCTTCGTTTTGTTAAGAAATTTATGCAAATATGAAATTTGAGATCCAACAAGAAGGTACTCAGAGGTCTGTCTGGGCACTAGGACAGAGGATCTGTTTGACGACCAATATTTTCATTCCCATCCATTGGCTACTTTGTTCGACATTAAGGAACGGTTGCACCTTTATGTGGGATCCAGAGCACTCTTCAAAAGATTTTTATGTCACATTGTCTCTTACCAATGGACCCAAAAGTGTGGGTTAAGCTCTTTGGATAGCTGTTATACTATAAGAAGAAGGATCCAACGAGAGTAATTAAATCTAAAGCTACTTACCCAAACGGTTTTATTCATCATAACAGCTTGCTGGAACCCCATGCCTCCATCAAAACAGACGTTCAAACAGAATAAAACAACTCTCCACACACCATTGCCTTAATTTATCTCAGAATTCGGACCGCAACCGCACAATGAAAACTTAAATTGGCCAAAATGAATTTTGCTAAAATAAAAAAGATACACCCAAGCATTAAAAAGATACTTTCCGCACTCGGGAGCAACTAAAACCAAAGGTACAAACAATTAAAAAGCATAGGTAATATCGTCAACGGACCATCAACTTTAGTCCACTGGGGTCTTAAAGTTTTTATTTAGTTTTTTGAAAATTTTAATTTATACAGCGCCGGGGAGGGACTCTTTGCTGAACGGATGGCACAATTGGCAGGCTTAAGAGTCCCTCGATATTCCAAGTTTTGTGTGTCGGGCATTAGCCAGAGGAGCCAGCAAAACGACAATTAAAAACTGAAAAAAAGGAGAGTAAACATTTTTCCAGTTGTTCCTGACTCGCTTGGGTCCCAGTCCTCCGTCTTCGGTCGGTCGGTCCTCCAGAATGTGAACTTTGAATTCCGTTTTAATTATATAGGAATAATATTTAAAACGAAAACAAAAATGGCATAAGCAAGTTGCTGCTTGACGGCGCGGCGGCGGTGGGGGTATTATCTGCAAATGGTTATGGTAATTACGGTATTTTGCAGTTCGCTAGTGATGGCTATGGCTACCCTTTTGTGTAATAAGAAGAGCAAACACGTCCATATATGTTTATGTTGTGTTACTATGGCAGCTCCCATTGTATGGCGGCCTTTGATGTAGGTTTTGTAAGCTTGCTGGGTAAGAAACAAAAAATTTAATAAAATATTATATCAAGGAGTAAATGACGCATGGTGGACGATAACAAGGCTGCTTGTTCTCTTTTTGCAAATAAAAACAACAAATAGGGTTCTTATTGCGATAATTACATACACAAACGCGAAAAGGAAGGAATTAAAATTTAAAGCTTCAAATGCACGAATGTGGTGAGTGAGTGAGTGCTAAGCCTTGTTTAATGTCAGCTGACATATGCGAGTGAACTTTTATGACCTAGTTGGATTTGTAAAAACAGTGGAATGTGGGTTGGGTATCATTTTAACAACAAAAATGTAACAGTTCTTGTGATTTAAATAGGTAAAAAAGATTAGAATTCACGAATTAAGGCCTTCTGGCCTAATTTCAAGCTGAATCAATCCTAAAAAAGGTGCGCCACTTTTCATGTCGGTATGTAAACTCTTAATAACTTTGACATTAATCAACCGATTTACATGATCGGGCATGATTTCAAAACTTTAGTTTAATACAATTTTTTGTATATGACTTTGGTTCGACATGTACATATCCAGCGCAAGAAAAAAAAAAATTTTGAGTCAAATTGTCGCAAAATACGTCTTTTTTTCGAATTTTCATAGGAATCATGTCTACCACAACACGACTACTTCAGTGTTAACATCAAAAATCAACTCCGATTGCATGTTCATTTGCACTATTAGACACCTCAGATCATGCATCGTCACCGCATGACCTCTTAACTAACATCAAAACACCTCTGACTGTCTCTAACTTCCAAAGGTGTCTTCCGAAACGACAAAAAAAAATATCTAAAACGCAACAAAATATCATCATCTGTTTGCTGCTTCATTTCGTTTCCCAAAGCACTGCTATTAAATTGCTGCCGTGTAGATGCAGCAAAGTGATTCTTCTTCTCTGCCGCGGTCACGGTGTATGGTGGGACATCAAACGATGAACTCAATTAATCGTCGATGGATATTCTTCCTGCATTCTCGCTACTGTTATGTCGAATCCTCTCGAAAACTATTGATTCTCGCAAAGCATTTTGTCACGAAACTGTGCGGTCTAGTCTGGTCATGTGGTGCATGTTTTTTCCGTAGAATGATGAGAAGACGAGACTTTTTAGAGAGATGCGTGTTGTCTTTGTCGTCCGGGATTGATATAAATCTCCACTGACTTGCCAGTCAGAGAATCCAGGAAGGAATATGACTAGTAGGCCACAAATGCACCGCACTGCACTGTGCTCGTATATATCAGCACGTATATGTCACGTGGGTGTTTTTTTTCAGTCTAAACTCCATTTCCTTGGGGAACATGAAATTGAAAATTCTGCAGAAGTCGAAAAAACAAAATAACTACTTGTCACCGTTGCCACAATTACGAGCAGGTATACCCGAACCCGGCTTGTACACACGTCATGCTCCTGAAGAGAAGCGAGTGAATGAACTCTTATCTCACCCCCAGAGAGTGTTTGTTTTTGTTTCTTATTTGAAACTGCCTGCACAACATGGTGCAACAAACACTGTGGCACCTCAAGAGGTATAGAGTATTAAGCAAATATTGAAAGGAGCTATGCGAATTGTCTACTTCCCTTTAGGATTGCGTGCGAGCCTACAACATCGCGTTAAAACGAAATTGAACGGTTGCACTTGGCCCCTGGGTATCAACTTCTACATATCCAAACACTGGCAGAACTTTTTTATGGGCGATTTGCACAGTGGTAGCAATTTCTTTTAGAAATAGGGTGACCATATTTCTAAGGATTGAGTAAGGTCAATGAAAATAAGAAAAAATGATTTTTTTTTTAGTGAATTTGTATTTTTTTTAATTTTTAATTTAATTTTTAGTTATACGCAAAAAAATAGAATTTGAAAAATTTCATTAAATTTTGGAGTGATGAAACATTTTGTGACTTTCTGTCAAAAATCCTGCATTATTTTGGTTTGGGAATTGTTTTTTTCTTAGGTTCAGAGTATTTTATTTTTATTTTTGACAGCTGTTGTTGATTTTCAAAATTTTTGGCAGTTAAAAATTTGAGTGCGACTCAAGTTTTGTGTAGGTCTGGTCACCCCATTACTATAGATTAAGTGATTGCAATAAACTCTCTTTACCCATTTTATAGGAGTACACCTCATTTAATTCTCTCCCTCCCCCCACTTCATCACAAGCATTGACTGACTTAAAAATTTCCAAACAAACGAACGAATAACGAAAAATCCACTGTATGTTGTGAAATGAAATTGTATCAATATTTGCATAACTAAAGTGCGCATTGGGCTACCTGAAGCGCCCGAGGTTTATATAAATTATAAGAAAGGGGGAAGCTCCAAACAACACTCGCACACCACCTAACCATAACATAAACTATCTATGCGATAGGAGAGCCTATGGGCGTCAGAAAGTTAACTAGCCACAGTCAGCATGCTGCATGTTTGGCTCGTACTCGTAAAGAAGGCTCCAAATGAGGTGTTCTGTGGACGGACGGTGTTGTCACTCATGTATGCAATCGGAGTACGGCGAGTTCTAGAATTAGTGACACGCAATAGTACCTGGAACCTCTCTGCATATGCCCTATAGGGTACTATACAAACAGCCAAACACGCATGTTGCCTTTTCTTTGTTTTGTTTTGGTTTTCTTGAACTCTTTGACAGTGTGTTTCCTCTTTCAGTTTTTTTTTTTTTTTTTTTTTTTGATAGAAGTGTAAACAAATATGGAAAGAGTTTTTTTTCGTTGATTTTTGTGTGTTCGTTGCATTTGACAAACCAAACACCCTTTCAATGGAAGTAAGGCTCCGCGATTGTTTGAAAAGATGGAAAACACAATCGCCTGGTGATGAATGGAGTAGTTTCCTGTTGGAATGTTTGTTTGAGTTTTTTTTTTTGAGCGATGCTACGATGATTAATGAAGACATTTGTGGGGCAATGGACCGGAATACAAATTGACAGAGTCAAACTATTTCGGGAGAAAATGTAACATTCTTCCATCGCAAAATATCGACTTCAAAAAGGACTGTCAAATTTCTCATCATTAAAATTGCGCACAAAGCTATTAAAGCTGTGTAATAATTGCGACATAAAAACCATAAATTGTTCATTTTTTTTCCCAACTTCAAAACCAGGTATTCAATGAAAGTTTAGAGAGCGATAATTTCTCTAAAATGCTTTTTAATGAAAACAAAATTAAAATAACAAAAGAAAAATTGTTATTCAACGGAAGCATCATTAACAAAAGTTCCTAAATGAAATTGATGCGGAAAAAAGAATGCCGACAGCTGACGCCCGCTCGTTTTGACTTTCACTTAAAAGGTTTAGGTATCTAGAGATAAAAAACGAAACAACTTCAGGCCTCCTCTTCGGCTAATTATTGGCCCATTAATTGTTTAAAATGTTTATCTTGCATTGTTCGCTAACTTTTGATTTCACAAAGTGTAGGTAATTTTTTTTCTTTCCCTCTCGGTCTCGATGCTTCTTTTGTAAGGAAAATGATTGGCAATGATTAGGTATTATTTCACTTAGTGGATCTTTTTCAGGTATCATGCAATATTTCTGTTTTTTTTTTTTTTTAGTTTTCTGGCACAAGCCTAATAATTCCGAAAAATTAAAAACTTGTTACGATAATTCATGGACATACTTATGAGGCAAGTGAATAGGCATTTGATGGGTTCGATGGGGTGAATGGGATTTCAAAAATCTACTATCGAATCAACTGTATGGAAAGTGTTATATGAGCTAATTACTTTCTTGAAGTTTGCAGAGAAATAATTTGTATGGATTGTCAAAATCATATTTCGCAAACTGTTAGTTGAGCTTTTTAGAATGGCAAGCATTTGTTGATTGTTTTCTATTGCGTGAGGACCTTGAGCAGTTGAAAGAAGAAGATGAAATTATACACACAAAGACCTGAACGTCTTCTGTCAAACACTGAAAACTAAATTTGCTTATGAGGTCTGGTTTCTGAGTTATGAACTCAAACAGAAAAATAGTGGTTTTCGTTTTCACACTTGTTTTTCTCAGAATTTTCGGACACTTCTCACATGAAATGATACACAAAAAATAAGGCCTGATTGTCCTCTGTCAAACACTGAAACCCAAATCTGTTTACGAGGTCTGGTTTTTGAGTTATGTCTTCAAAGAGGAAAATACTGGTTTTAATTCAAGTTCAAATACCCTTTGAGCAAATATGTTCTGATGCAAATATCTCGGCAACCAGAGCTCGGATTTTAGTCTGGTTTTCAAAAACATACTAAGCTTTGTGGAAACAAAATAAAATCTATTTCTTCGCGTTTTTCGTCAAAAATCATATTTCTCGACGAACATAAACATCAAATTGAACTTTAAAAGAATTTAACACTCGTATTTCTCTGAATTCTCGAACATGACTCACATAACATTATATACACAAATAAAGGCTGAACTTCTTCTGTCAAATACTGAAAACTTAATCTATCTGTGATGTCTCGTTTCCGAGTTATGCCTTCAGATAGAAAAATAGTGGTTTTCGTTTCAAAACTGGTACACATGTTCATTAGGCAAATATATTCTGATGCAAATATCTCGACAACCAGAGCTCGGATACAAGCCTATTTTTCAAAAATATACTATAAGCTTGGTCTGATCCATGAAATATGTGAAAACTAAAAAAAAATCTATTTCTACGCGATATTCTTCAACAATCATGTGTTAACCCCTTGTACTATTTCATGGTATTGTACTCACATATTAAGGCCTGATCGTCTTCTGTCAAACACTGAAGATCAAATCTGTTTATGGGATCTGGTTTCCGAATTATGTCTTCAAAAAGATTTATACTTTTTTTTTTATAATTTGCACCCACTCAAGGGATTTTTATACCCTTTTTATGCCAGAGACACAGTGAGTGCATTTGGAAAAAGAGAAGGGGTTGAAAAGGAGGTGTCTTAGATTCTTGAACATTGTAATGACTGGGAAAGACAGAGTGTGGAAGAGAGTTCCACATTCGCGTAGTACGGCTAAAAAATGATTCTCTATACTTAAGAGTACGTCCTAAGTTGGGCTCGAGGGTAAAAGCGCGAGTATTACGGGCGAATTGTTTGAGGGGAGGAATACAACTGAAAGTAGCGATAGAACAAGGAGAGACACACTATGTTACAGCGGTGGTCCAGAGGAGTGAATGCGTCAGTGATCTCTCTATCACCAATCATTCTTACAGCTCTTTTTTGTATTCCATCCAAGAGGCTTAAGTAAATAGCTGGAGCACCAGCCCAAAGGTGGGAATTGTACTCAAGCTTTGGACGGATATAGGTTTTATAGATAGCCAGATCAGATGGGGAGAAACATTTCTTGCACCGTCTTAAGAAACCCAAACATCTTGCGGCATTTTTGGCGACATCGCGTATGTGCTCGGACCACAAGAGATGGTCAGTGATGCACATACCGAGAATCTCGAGATTTTCGGTCTCATCGATGCAAGTGCCACTCATGGACAGTGAGTGGCAAGGGGGGTATATCGTATATCTCGCTTCAACGATACAAGACAGCATTGAGTTTTTGAAGCATTAAACTCTACACGATTTTTGATTCCCCATTGTACTATGCTGTTTAAGTCAGAGTTTAATGAGCTTATCATATTTTGCCGTTGCAGTTCCACATCCGAAGAGGAGAGATGTGAATCTGGGAACGAATATGAGAAGCTAAGGGAACTATCGTCAGCGAAACAATTTATTGGATTAGAAGTAACAGACAGAAGATCATTAATAAAAATGAGAAAGAGTGTCGGAGACAAAACGGAGCCCTGCGACACACCAGCATTTATGTTGTGGGTTTCAGACTTGAATCCGTCCAATACAACTTGCATTGAACGATTCGAAAGAAAGTTTCTAATCCAACGAAGTAGGGATTCATCGATTCCGAAGGCACGCATTTTCGATGAAAGAGCCGGATGCCAGACTTTATCAAATGCCTTTGAAATATCAAGTGCAACAATCTTACTTTCTCCAAAACGATGTAAAGATTTGTTCCACTGTTTGGTGAGATAGACCATCAGATCACCAGTGGACCTGTTGCTGCGAAAGCCGTACTGCCGGTCATTAAGCAGCTTTCGCTCTTCGAGATATTTCTTGAGCTGATAGTTTATCAGCGTTTCCATGACCTTAGAAAGAAGAGACGTAAGTAGAGGGAGAAGATGATTCGCCTGTTTTTGGGATTGGCTGGACAAATGCTGTGTTTCAACTGCTCGGAACGAGCCCAGAAGAGTAGGATAGATGGAAAAGCTTACGCAGGGGATACCAACCGGACCAGCGGATTTATGTATGTTGAGATCCTTTAATACTCTCGCCACAGCACGAGTCCGGAAGAAGATTTGTCGCATGGAATCATTGACGCGCTCAAGAACTGGAGGAGTCATGACACTCTCAGGCAGCGAAGAGTTGGCGGCGAAATGCCTAGCAAAAAGGTTAGCTTTCGCAAGCGAACTAACAACTGGAGTGTCATTGTCAATGAGCGTAGGAACCAAGGAAGAAGAAGAATTCTTCATATTTTTTTACAAATGACCAAAAATTCTTACTGCCTTTGGGACATTGCAGTATTTTTTGCCTCAATTTTTGGTCGTGTAAGAATTTTGTCCGCCAAATAGGGGCATTGCAGGCCTTCCTGGCTTCTTTTTACACTTGTTCCGGTTTCCCTCAGTTGGGTTGGATCTAAAACACCGGAACTTTACCTCTTAAACCCTGATAACGTCTTTACAGCTTTTATCAAACCATGACTCTCCCTTGGGTCTGATACTTTAAACCCTATTCGGGATAAAAGTTTTCATTCACAAGACAATCATATTAGTAATCATATCTGCGCTGGAGTCTACGTCACTATCGAGGAAGCATAGTGACCAGTTAAAGATCCGGAAAAAATTGGCTTTCTCGTATTGCCACACGGTTCTCTTCGGAGCTCTTTCTCTAACTGACTGGATTTGCTTGACACGAGAAATTTGCAGATATAATACTATTCTCTGATCTGCCTAGAGGTGTTAATACACTGATAGTGTATTTATCAGGGTCAGACGTAAGAAACAAGTCAAGAGTATTTTCCGCTTGGTCATTGATGTCCGATATTCGAGTGGGCTCGGTGACAAGCTGAGTAAGGTGGTTAAATTCAGCAAAGATCTCAGCACACATACTGGTCTTAAAATAACTTCTGATACAGATATCTTGGCAACCAGAGCTCGGATTTAGGTCCAGTTTTCAAAAATATACTAGGCTTTGCCTGACCCATGAAATACGCAAAAACTAAAAAAAGCGTTTCTTCGCGATTTTCTTCAAAAAAAAAATCTTTTTCGGGATCCAATCGAGTGATAGGTACATCAAATGAAAGGTCTTATCGAACTCTATTATCAGAAAGATGGAATTCCTTTTTCAGGTAATCGGTTAGATAAATATTTGTAATAATGACTTCTATTTTTTGCCATTTTTCCGCTTTTGATTCTCGATGTTAAACTTCAAATTTCCAATTCCCAGAATTCTGAATTCCATTTTGAAAAACTGAGTAACACTCCTTTACTTCAATAAAGGTTGCAGAACAGCACCGACCCCAGGCTTTTCTCTTGCCTTGCAAAAAGAAAAGTTCATTTAATTTCCTTGCTTCATAAAATTTCATTTATGTAACTGTTTTTTTTTTTTTAATTTTAAAGGTGAAGTATCCATAGCAAATCTAATGCACCATCGTCAAATTAAATTTCACAGAACTCAACAGCTCTGCTGGCTTTTAAGAAAGATTTGAACTCTTAACAGTGGCATGTCGACTGAATACCAGAATCCCACACGTTCTCACATCATAACTTCAAAAGCGGTCCATCATCTAAAAAAAAGGTCCATGAGTGGGCCATAATAATACTTGACTTCAAGCGGGTCATCAATAAACCATAAAGAGTGTCAAATAAAAGAAACTCGTCTCCATAATTTCTTTAATTATTATTCAAGCGGAAATGGTTGCAGTAGAGAGAAAAAAAAGTTAATTACGACGGATACAACCAGAGTATCTGTGTCTAATGCAGGGGTCAATGGATTTGCATAAAAAAACACCGATTGATTGCGGCCACTTGAAATTTCAATTTTTATATTTTATTCTGTCTTAGGGGCTCCTTGGGTTTGGAACAACAAAATGCGTCAAATAAACAGCAATTTAAGCTAAGATTGAGACACAACTGGTTTGGACCCGACTAGGGTGTGGCGGGCCATGCCAATCTCTGTGCCTAGCACCCACCTCCCCGCCACTTAAAATACCTTCAAGTCCGAATTAAAGTGTGATTTTTAATTACACTTACACTGGTTTGTATAAATGACACGTTAAGGCAGCATTCGTGAGACACATTCAGCAGCTGCGGCCAATTTGTCTAAAAATATGCTTCGACATAAAAGCGCTTAAACGAGATACTTTTTCTCCAATCTGACTGATTTATAGCGCGATATTGGCAGCCAATAAACTCTGCACTGATTCTGTCAGTCAGAATCAGGTTTTAGATTTGAGTGTTATTGGTTTCGTGGTTTCTGTTTTTCTAACAATAATTTAAGAGAGAGTCGTAAAAAGCTTTTAATGATGATGACGACGATGATGTGGACATGAATTGACTTAATTTCCCTATCATGACCCACACGGCCAACGAGCGACAACCCCTTAAAAAAACCAATAGGACTGCGATAAATCAATCGAAAAAACAAGAACATAAAAAACTAAACTGGATCTTGCTCTATTCAGGGCACTCTTGATTTTGTGAGGTTTTATTTTTAGTCGAGATCTTAAGTTCTATTTGTGGATTCGTCAAATAAAAACTTATAAGAGTTCTAAAAATTAGTGAATAAGAAACGACAAACCACAAAACCTACGTGACAAAGTTTTTTTCCTTCGTCTCGTTTTTTATTTGTCGTTTGAAAGTGTTAACTCGCAGTTATTGTAAAGCATCAATCATTTTGGGATTAGAGAAGAAGTTCCCAAGTTTTTTTTTGTTAAGTTAGTGTCGTTTTAAGCCGATTGAAATTTTTTAATGATCTTAATTTTTGTAGATGAACGTGAGGTTGAGGCATGATTACTTTTCTGTGGGAAGGAGTTAAGATTTTTGATGAGACTTTTGGGGGTGACTGTGTGAATTATTGGTAAAGGTGTTTTTAATGAGAATATTAAAACGTATTTTTAAATTTTGTGATTTTTTCAAAAAGAAATAAATATGAGAATTTTGTAAGATTAATGGTGTTTCTCGGAATTTCTGTTGAATTGTCGCTCTGCCTGATCGATGAAGTTATTATCTTCATCTGAGCCACAATCCGGATCTCATCATACATAAATCCGCTGGTACGAATGGTATTCCTGCTATTTCTCTGAAGAGGTGTTCTTCCACTCTGGAAAAACCCTTGTGTAAGTGTCGTATTCTTCTGGGCTCGTTCCGAGTAGTTGGAACACAGCATCTGTCCATCCGTTTCCAAAACGGGGAATTTTTTTCTCCCTCAAATTATCGTCCCATTGCACTTACGTCTTCTCCTTCTAAGGTCATGGAAACGCTGATAAACAGCAAGCTCAAGAAATATCTCATAATCGAGAGCTTCCTAATGACCGACAGTACGGCTTTCGCAGCAACAGGTCCACTGATGGTGATCTGATGATTTATCTCACCGAACAGTAGAACAAGGTCTAACATCGTTTTGGAGAAAGTAAGATTGTTGCATTTGATTTTTCAAAGGCATTCGCTCTTTTATCGAACATGCGTGCTTTCAGTATCGATGAATCCCTTCTTCGATGGATGAGAAACTTTCTTTCGAACCATTAGTACGATTTGTATTGGACGAATTCAAGTCAAGACCCATAAAATAAATGCTGGTGTGCCCCAGGGCCCCGTTTTGTCTTCGACTCTCTTTCTCATTTTTATAAATGATATTTTATCTTTAACATCTAATCGAGAAATTTTTCGCCGATAGTACTTTCAGCTTTCCTTTTTCGCTTCCAGACTTACATTTCTCCTTTTCAGTTGCAGTTCCATGCAACTGCAAAATATGATAAGCTCTGACTTAACAGTATTGTACAATGGGGAATAAGAAACCGAGCGTACAGTTTAATGCTTCGAAAACCTAATGGTGTCCTGCATCGTTAAAGCGAGATACATAATATACCCTCTTTGCCACACGAATGTGGAACTCACTTCCACACTTCCATATCATTGCAATGTTCAGGAATTTATGATCAATGTACATGTGTATACGGACAACTCCTTTCACCTTAAAAGGGGGCTAATTATAAAACAGAAAAATGTGGTCCGGCCTACAAGGCTTCATGCTTCCTGCTCTACTGCCGCGCTGTCTTCTAACATGAATTGTGCTATATTTCTCTCGCGGTTCGTATTCTTTCATGTGAGCTAGGGGTCCAATCCATTGGATTATTCTGTCTTAAATCGTCAATACATTTGCTTTACTGAAGATTTGTTATAGCTCGTTATTAGATCGTCTTCGGAATCGTATTTTAATAAAAATGAATCGCAGCTATGAGTGCAAAAACAGAAAAAAAGTAAGAATGAAAAGTACGTTCTCCTTCTTCTTCTTCTTCATCTTCTTCCACATTGTTGACGGCTGCTTCTACTGACCCAAGGTATTTGAAGAATAGCAATTCAAAGTAGTGCTATTCTACCCTGATAATATCTCTTCGTCTTCGTATGCAGTCTAAGGTTTTTCACCGCTTTAGTTTTCTGGATAAATGAGGGTTATACAGCTTGGTACTTCAAAACATAGTCTGTATGAAACAAAAAATTGGGTTGACTTAGCGACGATATGACTGTAGATGTTCCAGCTCCAGCTTAAATATAGGCAGATCAGTCCAATCCCTTGTGGGTTAGAAAAGAGCACGAACCTCAAAACATTGACAAAAGTAGACAAAGATTTGCGTTCACAGGCAATGAGGGATAATGAGATCCACCCTAACTGCGGGACTGGAAGTTATGCTCGAATTAAAACCCCTAGATCTCTTTATGTAAGAGTCTGCTAATGTACAACAGACCGCACTTGATTTTAACAAATTCCAGGCTACCATCCCAAGCAGTGAGAAATGGAAAGATAAACATACCATACTGCAGTGAGTCGTCAATAGCTACTTATATGTACTGATAGCTTTAAGATTGATACCGCTGGTGTAGTTGCAGGCTTGTATTCTGAATCTCTCAAGTAAACAGACTCGCTTAGGCTTGCAGACTACAGTAAAGTCTTCCAAGCGGAGGTCCTGGCAGTGACAACAGTTGCTAAGCAGAAAGGTATTAATGATGCCGATACCACGGGCTGATATCACCTTTATAGTATTGATAGTCAAGCGGCAATAAAAGCGTTTACTGCAACTGAGGTAAAATCAAAACTTATTTCATGTTGCCGGCAGTGAAGATCTAAAGGTTCCTGGCGCACAGCATAAAATAAGACTTTGCTGGGTCGCAGGCTACAACGGTACACCACGCAACGAGAAAGCCGATGAATTAGCAAGAAAAGGATCATCGCTCGACGCAAACCAATGTCAGCTTGTCAGCACTCTTTCCTGTTATTTAAAACAGAAAATCTAAAAAAAAAGAAAACGATGGGAATCAGTTCAGATGATGTAAAGGGTTTTTCAATAGGGACGCTACAAAAGTAGACCGATAGGGACAGCAAACGACGCTATATTGACATTTCTCTTCAGTAAGATTCCATCATTTAAAATTATTAAAACTGAGCAACAACCTAGCATATGGAAAGGTACTACTTTACCGCTTAGAATGACTTCTCTTTACAGTTATATCGCAGCAAACGACAGGGATAGCCAGATGAAAACATCGCAGGGATAACTTTTTGGGAAATGTAGTAGACTTGACTAAGGGTAGCAAAAGAAAAAAA
>CAKKXW010000004.1:21020907-21064528 GCA_920937365.1 Sphaerophoria rueppellii | reverse complement strand
TAATTTATGACCACCACTTTGTTTTCGCTCTCTCTCGACCAAAAAAAAAAACATGGCGTGTCGTTAATTTATTTATTAAACCACCTCACACACACACACACTCAGCAGCTGGAAGAAAAATCGTTTAATGCACATTGTCGCACCAATTGGGTGATTAATCGTTCGGACAGGACGAAGGACATGTAACCTCGTGTGACATTAATTTAATTAAAATTCGCATGCAACTATTTCTCAACTCGTTCCATCTCCCAATCCGCCACCAGCTGATGGAACAAACGACAAAGCAACAACAACAAAAAATCGCTCAACCGTCAAGATAAAAAAGAATGTGTAATCTATCTGAGTTGAATATAAATCTCGCGCAGAGAGTTGCTGCTGTCCGTCCGGCTCAAAAACGACAAAAAAAATGAACAAGTCAAAACTAAGTACAGGTACAGGTTTTGAAATTAAATCGAACACGCCTTTCAAGTTGCAATGCAAACTACTTGCAACTGAAATAGTTCTCCATACCTATTGAAGTGCAGCTATCTGCATTTTGGTGTGTGCTTTGGTGCGCTGGCGACAAATGATTGCGCAGCGAAGCAAATTCAGCCCGAGGAATTGGAATTGAATTTTGGGCTTTTGTTGTAGATTTTGAAATTTAAATAAATAGAATTATTTCATTTTCGGACCAAAACAGATGAATGTTGGTGTGATATGTTACTAATGGGGTTATGTCAGAATAAGACTGACAAGGCGAATTGTGGCGCGGTCGCTGGGGTTGGCATATCAAGCTGTCAGTTGGACAAGGTGTTTGGCTTTTTGGATTTGGAGGTTTATGAATTAATTTCGACACTAGCTGAGGTTTTTTTCTGACTTCATTTTTGGGTGTGATTAGGTTTCTTTTTTTTTGGCTTTTGAAAAGTTAATGGACATAAGTCGAAAGGTTTCTGGGTTGTTGTTGTTGTTTTCTTTTCTTTTGGCTGATTTGTCAGACTCAGAACAATAAAGTTTAGAATGGGTCTGGTGGTGATTCATAGACAGCAAAATGGAACTCTTTAACTAATGAACTGTCATGAGCGGTTGTAGTTGCGGTGAAGTCTTTTGATGGTTTCGGTTTTGTGCTTAAAATGGAATTCCATAACTTTGGAGCTTGACAGCTAAATCAAGAGTTTTGAGACATTGATGGTTAAGTATAACTACCTGTAGATTACTGTACCTCGTGTTGGGACGGAAAACAAGTGAGGTAACACGTCGAGACTCTTTCGTACCTGAAAACGTATAAGACTGAAAATTTAAGGAATCAGAAGATCTATGCTTCGATGTTAGAATAACATCCCTCAAACCTCTCAAAAATTGACTATTCAGCCCAAGCTTCTTCGGGTCTTTAATTGAAGTCCAATGTTTTTTGTCCAGATGACAAGTGGCTTGTCTACGTCCAGAAACTACGTGTTCATTCAAACCGGAAAGTGGCATTAGAAAAATCAGAAAAAAATTAACACAAGAATTCACACTTCTGGGGAAAACAAATGATTGTCTTTGACTCCTTAGAGTGAAAGAAAATATGCGGGTCCAGTATATTCAATGTGCAGCAAGCCAGCAAGTGTTTATAAGGTCATCTGAGTCACATGAGAGACCATTAAGGAAGCAATAATCGTCAAACCTGATCGCCAATTTCAGATTCCAAACACAACGTATATTTCAAGCAATTCAAATTGACACCATGCCTTTCAAGTTTAACATGATCAAAAGTTCATCAACAATAAAAACAACCAACTATTTTTAGAACTCTCTTGGTGTCGCGACATTATTTACACTCATATTGACCGATAGACTTTATAAGACCCAAGGTCTTCTGTTTTCATTCGATCTCTTGGAACTGCATCACTCTACTCGACCACAAGGGAAATCTTGTGCCTTATCTTCAGAATGGGATTTTTTTGTTTGCTTCCAATGAAACGTGCTTAATCGAGTGATTTGCTCGAAATATTGACATTGCAACTTGATCTGATTTGAAACATGCAAGATTCTGCTTTCGAAACTTAATCACTTTTATTATTAGTTTAGCTTTAATGTGTCTCAAAGTCTCATTGCAAATATTTGCCTTGTGTCGCACATTACTCTGACATAAGTCATAACCATATCTTGTTGCAAAGCAAATAATAAGCATTTATGAACACATATCGACAGTGGTTCGGCGGCGGCGCGCGCGGCGGGATATAGCATATTGACCTCGCCCAAAGTAAATTATTCTGAAGCGGGACAGGGATTTCTTATCTTCGTGTTGTTTTTCTTCGAACTGATTTTTCGCAATTGTTCAATGAGATTTGAGCAAACAGCAAGCAATCAGTATTGATGCGGTGATCTCAATTCTTGTTGTTGTTTGTGGACATAGCACATGGGCCGACCCAATGGAACTCCCCCGACAAAGGAAAAAAGTCACGCCTTTATGTAGATAAACCATAATAACTGAGGTCCGATTGTGGCAAAAAAGTTACATGGAAAGCGAAAAATCTTATCGGACTTTGTTGTGATAGTTGAGAGGTGATGTAATTAGTGTGACCGTGTGGTGACAACTTTGTACCACATACGAGTTTGCTTTTTCTGCGTCATTGGCTTAGCATAATTAGCAGTTCAACATAATAAAACGATCTGATTTTTTCTCATGTTTTAAATTTCTAGGTGTGTGCTGAGCTTTATTGATTTGAATACAAACTAACTTTCACCTCAACAGAAGCAGTACCTCATTCACTTGTACAAAGTATAGAATGTTTCCAAAATGAATGGTTTTCTGTTAATCTTCCAAGATCAGGAAAAATGTGGAGATCCAGCTGTTCTTGCAAAAAGAGATGAAGAGAAAAAACTTCAAAATAGGTCTTTCGATTTTGCCAAAAGGCAAGTGGGTTTGAATTGGGTCTTTTCCAATAGTGATTGCCCCGAAAACCGATCAAGAAAACACTTACAATATGGAAAAAATGGAAAAACTAGAAATAATTAAGTTCTTAATCCGTCAAAATCTTTGCCATCTGCTAATGAAATTTGACAGTTAATAGCTAGAGAGATAAGTCACAAATCTAGGTCTACCGACCTATTTGATATTTTGTTCTATATGTTACCTGATTGGCCTGAAAATCGATCTAGAACGCATTTGAAAGGCGGAAAAAATGCGGTTTTTAATCTGTCAAAATCCTTGCCATCCGCTGCTGAAATTTGACAGCTTATGGCTTAATAGAGAGGTAAGATGCGGACCAAGCAATGCGGTCTCTGAAAACAGAACTGGTACTTTTCACAAACAGAAGAAAAATCCCTTCTTTCGAGATGCCAAAAATCGACAATACCCGACTTAAACTCTCAGAAAAAGCGAGATATCTTGGAGTTATCCTAGATAAGAAACTCAACTGGGGTCCAAACATACAAGAAAGATACAAGAAAGCCATGATTGCACTCTACTCGTGTAATAGGATTCTAGGAAGAGATTGGGGTCCAAATCCCAAGATAATCATGTGGATGTATACAGCCATAGTTAGACCCATTCTAACTTATGGTAGTTTGGTTTGGTGGCAAGCTCTGGAGAAATCCACGAACTTAAAAACCCTTACCAAAGTACAAAGAATGGCATGCATTAGCACTACAGGGGCGATGAGGACTACCCCAACTGCGGGTCTCGAAGTGATCCTAAATCTCACCCCCATAGACTTATTTGCACAAGAATCAGCAGCAAATAGCGCTCTTCGACTTAGTCAGACCAATATTTGGAGATCTAGTCAACATGGCCATACTACGATCCTTACAAAATACGTTGGTTATAACGTTTGTACTGATTACATGACCCCTTATCTAGACTTCAATAAAAACTTTACTACCAGCTTCCCTAATAGGGAAGATTGGGAAATCAGTGTACCCTACACTAATGAATCGAACTTTACCATCTTTACCGATGGCTCGAAAATGATAACTGGAGTAGGGGCAGGTTTCTACTCAGAAAATCTTAGCCTTGCCAGTTCATTCAGACTTCCGACCATAGCAGTGTCTTCAAGCGAGATCTTGCAGTGAAAAACGCTGCTAATCAAATATCCATGATGGCGATACCACACGCTGATATCACCTTTTTTCATTGATAGCCAAGCAGCAATTAAAGCGATCTCTGCCACGCAAATCAAGTCAAAGCTTGTTTCTTGCTGTCGCGAAGAGCTAAGGCTTCTTGTATGCGCCACGTAAGACTCCTGGGTTCTACAGTGGTGTGCCAGGAAATGAAAAAGCGGATGAGCTTGCAAGAGAAGGCTCGGTACTTGATCCCTCTCTCATAGACCATAACATCAGAATCCCTCAATGCGAATCAAAAAGAAACATTAGAAACAATATCATTCAGAAAGCAAATGATAGATGGAGGCTACTAGAAACCTGCGGTAACACCAGGAAACTCTGGCCTCATTATGACAAGCAAAAATCAAATAAGATTTTCCTTCTTAATAAACCGTCCCTAAGATGCCTCATAGGGTGTAACGGCAAAACCTACTTGACACGGATGAGTTATACGGACGACATATGCAGAGGCTGCGGCGATGAGGAAGAGCACGAAAATACGGCTCACTTCCTATGCCACTGTCCAGCACTCTGCCGTCCTTAAATCAAAATTCTTAGGCAACTGTTTTTTCAATGAACTAGAAGACCTATCTGAACTCCCAGGCAATCGCCTATTGAACTTTATCAAGTCCACCAAATGGCTCGATTAACCATAGAATTCATAGGTTAAACCACTTTTTCAGAAGTTACAATACTTTAGGATATCACAAGGGATCTTCATTGATCTAAGTGTGACGGTAACAATATCAACTGTCAGCCCATATAACCTAACCTAACCTAAGATGCGGTTGTAGGTCTCCAGAGAAATTTTTCATTCTCAATGTTACCAGATTGATCTGAAAATCGAAATCGGAAAAAATAAAGTTTTTAATCTGTCATAATCCTTGCCATCCGCTGTTGAAATTTGACAGTTAATAGCTCAATAGAGAGATCAGACACTAGTGTAGGTCGCCAGATGTATATTGTATTCTAATGTCACTGGGTTGTCCGGAAAATCGAGCAAGAAAACACTTAAAAATTCGAAAAACAATGTCTCTAGGCCGTCAAAATCTTAGCCATCCGCTCGTGAGATTTGACAGTTAATGGTTCAATAGAGAGATAAAATACGAATCAAGATCGCCAGATTGATATTTTGTTCTTAATGTTACCGGATTGATCTGAGAATCGATCTAGAAAACGCTAATGAAGTTTTAAAATTAGGTTAATTGCTTTACAAAAGACAGTTTACTCGAGTTAGCGAACCGAGTTGAACCATCATAAGTTCTGACACCTTTATCACTTCAGGATGTTGCAAGCAAAAAGCCCACTATTTCGGTAGCTGTTACTTTTGAAGCTGTCATTTTTTCACATTCACAAGTAGAAACTACGCCATTTATAAAAATACAAGCTTCAACATCGAAATTATTAAAATTCACTATAAAAATGGTGAACATTTGGCAGAGACAGTTCGTAAAACTAAACCATTTTTGGGTCGTCGTGAAGCACCTTGTCGGACCGCAATACAGAAATTGGTGCACAAATTCGAGCTGTTGGGACAAGTAAGTGATGTGAAGAATAAAACCCGTGCACGTCGCTCAAGAACAACTGAGAATATTGCTGTTGTAGCCCAAAGTGTTGAAGAAAACCCAGATTTGTCCATTCCTCGTCGTTCTTTGGAATTAGGCATTCCACAAACGTCATTACACCGCATTTTGCATAAAGACTTGGGTCTTAAGGCTAATAAAGTTCAGTTAACACAAGAACTCAAGCCGGCTGATCATCAACAACGTCGTGTCTTTGCTGATTGGGTCCTTGAAATGCATGAAAATGATCCGGAAATTCATCGAAAATAATCTTGACTGATGAGGTCCACCTCGGAGGCTACGTCAACAAGTAAAACTGTCGCATCTGGGGCACGGAAAACCCAAGAGTTATTGTTGAAAAGCTTCTCTATCCTCAACGCGTGACTGTTTGGTGCGGTTTATGGTCCGGCGGGGTCATTGGCTTACTTTATCGGTCAATGGATTGCGCTATCGACAGATGATTAATGATTTTTTGTGTCCGGAATTGGATGGTATTGATCTGGACAACGCTTACTATCACACGATGGCGCTACGTGCCACACAAGCAATGAAACCATCGATCTTTAACGGGAAAAGTTTCCGGACCGTGTTATCTCTCGAAGAGGTGATCACAATTGGCCACCGAGATCTTGTGATTTAACACCTTGCGACTTCTTCCTTTGGGGCCATGTGAAAGATAAGGTCTACGCCAATAGCCCAGCGTTCAAGATCTCAAAGATGGAATTCGTGAGACTATCGAGGACATAGGGCAGCCACTTTGCGATTTGGTTATGGAAAATTTCATGAAAAGGATATGGTCCTGTAAGCGTGGTCGTGGCGGCCATTTGGCTGTGTTTTGTGTGTGGCATACCTTCCTCTTTATAATGAAGTAAACATCTGATCATTTATCTCAAAAAATGCCATTTTTCTTTGAATATCAAAATAATACCTCTTATTGGAAAACCCTTTATCTAGCCCTGAAACCCACGTATTCTTGGTTCTACAAGATAACCCAACAGTCCACTTAAAGCAAAGGCCTTATCCAACGAATATCACCAGCCAGTGTGGTCCTAAGCCTTCCAAGTTGGCTTAGCTTTAGACCTGCCTTACCACTTGCGCACTTCATACAACTAGCGGATTTCCACTTTTTTGACGTTAACCCCATATCGTCAGCAGCGCTGCCGGAACTACTACCATGGGAGTATTTGTACTCCCTTTGCATTCAGTGTACTCCCATACTCCGCTATACTCGAAAATACTCCCTTAGCGCCTGTTTCACAATATACAAGTAGAGGTCCAGCTAAGCTACTTGGAAGCTTAAGCTAACTAGCAGTTAAAATTCAAAAAAGCGTTTCACAATATCTGAGTAGAGCTTACTAGTAGTTAAAGTGTCAAGTAACTTATAGGGAGGATGAAGTGCCCTATAAAGTAGTTAACTGGCAGTTAACAGAATTAAAAGTCTGAAAAAAAAAAACAAGATTTGCCTTTTTTGTCAATTAAAATAGAATTAAATTTCTCAAAAGCAAGGATTCGTAAATAATTTTTCATTTTTTCCAGTAAATTGGATATTCTTCTCGACACGATGAGTTTGATGAGTTTTTTTTTCGCGTTGTGGAGTCACCACGAAACCGCGTTTTTCGAGTTAGAACGCATGTCATGGAATCCTTGGACAACATAAAATTCCCAAATTAGAAATATTCGCAATATTTTCTGGTTTATTCAAAATAGTGCATGGTTCGATCGATTACATTCCGCAATACGAAATATGATTCGATTGATAATCGTGTATTGATTGATTAAGATATGGCCAACAATCACAAGTCAAACGAAGAATTATAATTTTTCAAAGGCTGGTATTTATTCATTGAACGCTATTAGGTCATTGCCGTAGATTAGTTCTGATTTCTGAGCACCCTCAAAAGTTAATAGTGGTTCTGACCTCTATTAAGTTGAGAGCAAAATCTACAGGAAATTATGCGGAGTAATTTCCGAAAGAACAAATATCCTTTTGATTTTTGTTAATTTTTTTTCCCGCTTTGTTGTTGTCGTTGTTGGAATAACTGGCAATTAGTTACCAAAAACAAAAATATATTAAAAGGATGAATGTGAAACGTAAACTCATTCACAGGAGGATTTAACTGGCAGCTAATTAAGTGCTGGTCAACTAATCAGAACTTTACTTTTACATTGTGAAACAGACGCTTAGAAACTTAAAGGAACATTATATTATATTAACTACCGGGCTTACATATATCATACCATTGTTTGAGCGAACTCAATTAGTCTAGTGGTGTTAAATCGCACGAACAAGGCGGGCAATAGACACCTATTTCTTGAGATAACTCACCCATCAAACCTACTCTTCCATAATGGGATTGTGAGGTCTGCTTTGTGGCTTGTTGAAACTACTTGTGGCCAATGTCCATATAAATTCAAATGCGAGCCAAAAATAATCGGTAATCATGATGCGATAACGCTGGCCATTCAGAACGCCATGGAATTGACTGATTTGGATCATATATATAGGTTTAATATGCTACGAACGCCTGAACGGCAGCCATATTTTCGGCGCTTCGAAAGGCAACATTACAGAAGGAATACACTGACTCAAATTTTTGGACTCCACTTGTTATTACCGTATTGGAATAGTGTAAGCTGATAGTTGATAGTTAATACTCAATTATCTCTTCTTTTTTTCCTGAATTTGACTGCCAACTATCAAAAATCAGCTTACACAATTCTACCCCCCCCCCCCCCCCGTACTACTAGGGTGAGAAATACGAATGAATTTGTGGTCATCCACTCCGCATTTCGACAGAAAGCCGTTGGTAAATTTTCATGATGAAAATGGATAGTGATTCATTAGTGAAAATGTGCATTCACAAGTTAAATTCAAAGCTGACAAACTCGATTTTTTTCTCTTCTACCTAATCAAAAAGAGTCCCTGTTAAAAAAATCTTTGTTTGTGTACTCCCTTCAATAGCAAAATACTCCCCTCTAGAACTTGAAAATACTCCGCTGTTGAAAATTCGAATCGGCAGCCCTGATCGTCAGTCATAATAAGAAAAATCGGGATTGAATGCTGCCCGCTTATGGAAGCAGTCAGTTAGACTAGTACTCTGGTCGAAAATGGCAAATAAAAGAATCGCTCACGTGAGTAATGAATGGAGGTAGGTTGCTACTTGGAAGACGTAAGTCTACTTTTGTACTTATCCCCAATTTCAAGGAAGGTCTGACTTATTGTCAAAGAAGTTGATGATTCGAGTGTCTTAAGCATCTTAACCCTTTTTTGCTTTTTGAAGGTTGTGGTAGACACATTTCTGCGATAAGCAAATTGAATCAAATTGAACCAATATTGAAGGTTTAACCTGTTTCACCGAAGAACCGTAAAATTCCGATTCAAACAATAAAAAATGTCTAGACATATTTAACCCCAATAACCCATAAATCATGAATCTCTGCACATTGACTTTGATCTACGACTAAATTACGTGTGAATGTGAACATACGATCCCCCGATACAAGGTTAGTGATTAAGCGAAGACCACAAGTCACCAGTAAATGCTAAAAACAAAATGATTGTCTCCATTATTGTTATGAACATTTTTACACCAAACACACTTTGTTTGCATATTAATTTTGTGTATTTCTCTTCTCTTGATTAACTGAAACCGTACGAAGTCACATTTTTTGTCGATAAATTTATTTGAACAACAAAAAAAATGACTTTGTCACCAATTTTCCAATTAATCGGACACATTGATGTATTGCCTGGTGCTATCAAATTACCGCCTCTCAATTTCACTAATCGGTTTGTTCGCAGTCCAAGCAGTGAGAAGAAGAAGAGGCGTCCATGGTTCATCATTAAATTTGAAAAGTTAAAAAATCATCATTAGCTGAAAGCAACAGGTGAATTGGATAATATTTGAATACGAAGCTTCAATTTACCTCGAGGTGTGGATTAACCCATTTAACATAACCCTCTCTCTCACTCTCTCTCTCTCTGTTTAAACTGTGAGAACGTGAATTCAAAACTTTAACCATAACCGGGATGTCACGTATCGGGCATTAGGTTGTTGGAGATTGAAACAAATTGTTGATAAATATTTTAGTTGCGCACAATTCACAAAAAATAACACTGTGATTATTTTTTTTTCATTTTAATTTTATGAAAGAAAATTTCCAATCAATTAGAATGCAAATGTGGGGAAACCTTCTTGGAGTAAAGTTTAAGCCAGTTCGTCCATAGAAGCGTATGTATGACATTCCTGGTGCATTTGTCGAATCGGTAGAGGCACCTGCCTCGTACCAACAACTAAATTACCGTTGACCAATTATTATATTGAGGATATCTTTTTATGCTTGTTTGTTTGGATAGTTTTTGTTTAGGGAAATCTAGTGAGCTGAATTTTTAATAGGAAAAATTATATTTTGTTCAAATAGTCGGACAGGAGCGGATTTTGTACTTATCTTTCTAGTTCTCTGACTGACAGTCTAATTATGGTCACCGGACTTGATTAATAATTGAATTTCCTAAAACTGCAATAATGAGTGAGAAAGGGAAAGAAAGGTGATCTACATTCGCGAAGTACGGTTAAAGAAAGAATCGCTGCACTGCAGTTAAAGGAAAGAAGATGTAAAGAAGAGGTGTCGGTGTACATTGGTTTTGAACTCATGAATATTACAGAAGACAGAGTGTGGAAGGGAGTTCCACATGCGCGTAGTACGGTTAAAGAACGATTCTCTGTACATGATAATACGTCCGAAGATGAGCTTCAGGGTGAATTGATGGGCACTCCTGGAGGCGTGGGTTTTATTTTTGAATATGTTAAGGGGAGGAATGCAACTGGCTATTTCTCTGGAGCACTTACCGTAGAAGTAATGATGAAGCAGAGAGAGGACCCGAAACGTTACGACCACGGTGGTCTAAGGAAGTGAATGAATCAATAATGTCTCTATCACCGATCATTCTTACGGCTCTTCTTTGTATACCATCCAAGAGGCTTAAGTACGTTTCTGGAGCACCAGCCCAGAGATGAGAATTATATTCAAGCCTTGGACGGATATAAGTCTTATAAATAAAATGGCCAGATCAGGCAGGGAGAAAAAGTTCTTCCACCGTTTTCAGATACCCAAACATCTTGCGGCATTTTTGGCGACATCGCGTATGTGCACGGTCCACAAGAGGTGGTCAGTGATGCACACACCGAGAATCTCGAGATGTTCGGTCTCATTGGTGCAAGTGGTACTCATGGACAATGGCAAGGTGTGTATATTTCCATTCACCGTTACAAGACAGCATTGAGTTTTCAAAGCATTAAACTCTACACTGATTCCCCATTGTACAATGCTGTTTAAGTGTTAGTTTAATGAGCTTATCTTATTTACCGTTGCAGTTGCACATCCGAAGAGGAGGGATGTGAGTCTGGGAAAGGAATAATAGAAGCTTAGGGTACTATCGTCAATTTATTGGATAAGAAGTAGATAACAGACAAGAGATCATTTATGAAAATGAAAAAGAGTGTCGGAGACAAAATGGAGCCCTGAGGCACGCCAGCATTTATTTTGTGGGTTTCAGAACTGAACCCGTCCAATACAACTTGTATAGAATGGTTCGAATGAGTGACTCACCAATATCGAAATGCGTTTTCAAATAAGAGAGCCTGGTGCCAAATTCTATCAAATGCCTTTGAAATATCAAGTGCAACAATTTTACTTTCTCCAAAACTATGACAAGATTTGCTCCACTGTTCCTACGGTGAGATAACCATAAGATCACCAGTGAACCTGTTTTAGCCCGGTCATAAAGAAGTTTTCGGTTTTCGTGTCGTTTCTTGAGCTGATAGATTAGCAGCATTTCCATGGTCTTAGAAAGAAGGGACGTAAGTGTAATCGGACGATAATTGGAGGGCCCTTCTTGGAATTGGCTGGAAAAATGTTGTTTTCCAAGTGCTCGGGATGAGCCCAGAAGAGGATAGATGAAAAAGCTCACGCAAGAGTTTTGGCAGCGTGGAAGAAAACCTATTCAGAATAATAGCGGGGATACCATCCGGACCAGCGGATTTATGTATGTTGCTATTTTTCAGGACTCTCGCCACAGCACGAGTGCGAAAGAAGATCTTCCCCATGGAATCATTGACGCGCTCAAGAACTTGGGGAGGCATGATCACTCTCGGCAGCGGTTAAACTGGAGGCAAACTGCCCTGACAAAAGCTTATAGCTTTCGAGTGAGAGCTAATAACTTGAGTCATTATCATTGTCAACGAGCGTAGGGACCGAGGACGATGAAGAATTCTTCATATTTCTTTTACAAATGACCAAAAATACTTACTGCAGTATTTTTTGCCTTAATTTTTGTCCATGTCAATACCCAATCAATGTTACCTTAAGGAGGTTTTTGTTTGTGAGAATTATCCAAGGCGCCCTTAAAATTGACTCCATCCCTGATACCACTTAAACCTAATAAGGAAACAATTGATTAAGAATATTAAGTACTTTCTATACTAAGTAATCTTTGAATATTGATTGCGCCAACAGGCACACGTGTTGCTTCCTACCAATCCATCGTGCATTTTGAAATAGAAACCCTTTAACCTGTCATTCCTTTTAATAATATCAATCGTCACAGCTGTTTGCGCCTAGGTGTCGCATGTATCTCAATCTAAATGCCTTAGCAACCTCTCAAGACATGCATTATTAAAATTCATAAAACGCACCAAACACCACGGCGACTCTGTCAATCCTAGCTAACCATTCCAATGAATCCAAAATATAAAATTTGCAATTTATATCTCAAACCAGCTCACTCAACTAGTCCTCCATGGTAAGTCCTCTGGTATGACGATGACGAACAACAAATGAGTATTATTCAAATTTGGCGCCGATTAATATGCCTTGAGTATAAGCCCGATAAGCGTGAGAAGTTGTGCGATGAATGAAATAGTTTGGAAAATGCTCTTCTCCCCCTACCCCCCTCTGATAGATGTGCTTGCATTTTTACATTTTTGAACGAAAAAATAAAACAAACCCCTGATAGCTATGCAAATTTTTGGAGAATCATTTTAAAGCCCTGATTTTATTTTTCGGTATGAATACATGCATGTTGTGTTATCTTCCTGATTTTATGCGATTTTTTTACATTTTTATATTTCAGTTGTTTATGTTGGTTTTCGCTTATAACAAAAGTTAATACCTTGACTGAGAGTCGATGGCATGAGTAAAGGGAACAAAGAAGTCAAATAAAAAAGCCAAATCGGTCGCGGACCGAAGCTCAAAACTCTGAGAAATGGGGTTTCGCCAGTACTTACTGCTGTACTGCCTGCTGCTGCTGCTGTTGCTGGTTTGCATATGAAATAGGAAAAAATTTCATATCTGATGGCCGCGGGCGTGGTGTGTAAATCCTGTTTGGGTATAAAATAATAATAATCGTAATGTGAAATTCACGTTATTTATTGCGTGCAACGTTTTATGATGTTTTCCTTTAGTTTTTTTTGTTTACCGTGGCACATGATTCGGGTGAGTAAATCAAATTGATTTGTTGTCAACAACTTTGCAGGATTGCTTATATGGTTGCGAGTTTTTGTTCTGCTGATGTGGAAAATTCATTTTTTGCAAATGTGAGTTGATTTCTTAATTTTTCGGAATGCTACATGTCAGTGGAATTTTAATTTGAGATTTAAATAGATATTTAGGGAAATGTTGAAAATCAATTTGAGTTGGTTTTTGTTGTCCTTAAACTATTACAGATTTTGGTGGCTATAACGTTTATACTTACTTATAAGGTGGCTACTACAGTCCGTTGTGGACTTGGGCCTCAATCAACAGTCTCCGCCAGCCAGCTCGGTTCTTAGCTAACTGTCTCCAGTTTTGCACTCCAAGTTGATTGAGGTCCTCTTCCACTTGAGTGCGCCACCTGAGTCGCGGTCTTTCTCTCCTCCTACGTCCCTCGGGAATAGTGTCGAAGGCTTTCCGGGCCGGAGCATTGGTGTCCATCCGCTCTAAATGAACGAGCCATCTAAGTTTCTGGCTTCTGGCTAGGTCCGTGTCGTTGTACAACCCGTAACGTTCGCTATTGAATCTTCTTCTCCATTCTCCAATCAATGTACACGGGGCGGAAAGCGGAAGATGATCTGAAGAAATTTTCTCTTGAAACAGCCTTAGGCACATTCATCCGCTTTTGTCAAGGCCACACGTCTACACCATACAGCAGGACTGGGATGATGAGGGTGCTGTACATTTTTACCTTAGTTGCTCGAGAGAGGGCTTTTGCACTCAATTGCTTTCTTAGCCCAAGAAACAGCGATTAGCAAGAGTATCTTGTCTGATCTCGGCGCTGGTGTTATTGCCCGTGTTTATAGCGGAGCCTAGGTAGACAAACTCCTCTACTACCTCGAAGTTGTATGCGTCTATTATGACGTTCTGTCCGAGCCGTCGGTGTTGGGTCTCCTTCCTTGAAGGCAGCATATATACTTCGTTTTTCCCTCATTTACCGCTAAACCCATTTTTCCCCTTCTGTCTCAAGTCTCAACCCGTGGTGTGATGATGAGGAGGCGCGTTATTGAAAAGAGAAATGGAAAATGCATGTTTGCAGATGCTGCAACGGAAAATAGGAGCAGCAAGAGAAGAGTATCGAACAAAAAGGAAAAATGAGAAAAAGACCCTGTGAAGGAAGAAAAGAGCATCCGCAGTTTCTCAGCTCAAAGTCTGAAGAGTCTCGGGCAAAGAACAAAACCCGGCGTTTCTTTAAAAGGTCGAAGCAATTAGCTCCTGGTTTTAGAACCGGGACACATGCTCTTCGAAACAGTGAAGGAAACCTAGTCACCGAAGCACAGGAAATTGTAGATGTTTTCCAGCAGCACTTCCAACAGCTGCTGAATGCGCATAATGGCGATCGAGCCAATGACGGAAAGCAAGACCAGTCAATGAAGGCCCAGTCTCATCCCCCATCACAGTAAAAGAAGCCATCCAAAAGCTAAAAAATAATAAGTCCGCCGGGCCGGATGGCATACCTGCGAAACTCAGTCACCGAAGTGACTGGAGGAAGTAATTTGATGAACCACGTGTACCAGGTCATCAACAAAGTATGGGAGGAAGAATGCATGCCCACTGACTGGTCGATAAGCTCCATATGCCCCATCTACAAAAAATGCGATCCGATGTCATTTAAAAACTACCGTGGCATATCCCTGCTTAATGTTGCATAAAAAATCATATCCAACGTACTGTGTGAGCGTCTTAAACCTTTCTGCAAAAGAATAATCGGCACGTACCAGTGCGGCGACGAATTTCAAGTCGAAACCAACCATCTTTTCATCGACTTTAAAGCTGCGTATGATAGCATCCACCGCCAAGAGCTTACGATGGCGATGTCAGAATTCGGGATCCCGAACAAACTGATATAGCTGTGCCGTATGACGCTTAACAATACGCACTGCAGTGTGAAAATGGGTAACAGCTCATCCGAGTTATTCCAAACATGCGCAGGGTTTAGACAAGGAGATGCGTTGTCATGTGACTTCTTCAACATAGTCCTGGAGCAGGTAGTTCGCAAGGCAAGTGTTAGCACGGAAACCACTATCTTCAACAAGTCCACCCGACATAGACATCATCGGCCGATCCAAGAGAGTTGTGCTTGAGGCCTTCACAGCGATTGAAGAACAGGCAAAAACTCGTTGTTCTTGAAGTGAATGAGGACAAAACAAAGTACATGCTATCAACAAACAAAGCAACATCTGCCTACCGCCTAGGACAAAACGTCACTGTTGGTAGCAGCAATTTCGAGGTAGTTAAGGAGTTCACCTACCTTGGAACAAACATCAATCCCACAAATGTCACCTAAGAAGAATTACCCTAGCAAACCGCTGTTGCTCAAAACTCTTCACTCGAAAGACAAAGTGACTGCTATACAAAACTTTGATTTTACCAGTCCTATACTCTGCGCCGCCGAATGCTGGACGATAAGTAAAAAAAGGGAATTGATACTGGGCACTTTCGAGAAAAAAATTCGTAGACGGATTTTCGGTCCCGTTTGCGACGATGGCGAATGGAGAAGAAGGTTCAACCGAGACCTGTATGAGCTGTACCAAGATGTGGATGTACTCCAGAAGGCCAAGATAAGACGATCATATTGACTGGGCCACATCGAGCGAATGGACGACAGCGCTCCAGCCAAGAAATTCTTTTCATCCCAGCCCCCAGATTCTAGACGACAAGGAAGACTGAACCTACAGTACAAAGACCAAATGACTGCGGATGCCAGACCGCTTGGTTTCGGCGACTGGAGAATGCATGCGAGAGACCTTCATGGATTGTGAGCCGGATAAGTATGTAAGTAAGTAAGTAAGATAAGGTTGCATGTGTCTGTTTTTTATTTGCATGTAAAATCAGTCACTTAAAAATCGTAGCTGTTTTCCAAAAAAATATGTGTGTTAGTTGATGTGTTTTGTTTCGTTTATCATTCTGAAAACAGGGCTACAGATGTTTTAGCCTAAGAACTAAACAGGATTGTCCTTCCTTCCAAATGTTGTATATATTAATCGTTATTTTCATTTTTCATTCATTTGCATTGTTTAATTCTTATAAATACTAAAATATTTTCTTTTACTTGAAACAAATACGCAACCACTGACTTTAAACCGAAACCCGAATGATTGCTTCGACAAAGAGCAAGAACTTGATTAAGGATCACTTCACCCCTACCAATTCGTTCACGAAGCACATTTCCATGTCAACAACTTCTCGAAACACATTTATCCAGCTTGTATATCGCAAATACCTTTTCCAATCATTCCTCCACATCCGCAAAGTCAATACCTACTCGACTAATAATTTACATTAAGTATATGCGATCGATTGATTAAAAAAATATTATTGGTTTATTCCACACAACAACAATATCGCTCTGCATGATAAGTATGTTAATATGCCTCACCTTCTCCTCACTCTATATTCACCTACTAAAAGGTTTCAACACTGTCGATGTTTTGCCATGATACAACTTGGCTCTTTGAATAAATCGTGACTTTGGACGACAAAACTGAAAACTAACTCAAAAACTTCCAACGTTCATTATGTCTCATAATGTGTTTGTATGTGATACGAATGCGTTCTAAAAATCAAAAGCGTGTTCACACTATTTCGTGACCAAAGTATTAATTTATATTGTAACTGATATCAGCAGAAATAGAGGCTCGTCAAACCAGAAGCAACATCCCAGCAACAGTAACTTGTTGACAACCATTTTAAGTGCCATGCCAACGACCACAGAGTACCAACAATCACAATCTGTATTAGGTCTCAATATGGCGGCTTTTAATTAATTACTATCTCTTTATTCACTGCAACAGAGGAGCGAGTAAAAGAGCCTGTAGCGCCATCTAGAGGAACAAATTACCAACAAACGTTTTTATATTTTTTTCAATTAAATTTTATTTGATTTTTTTTAGGATTTTTAATTTTTTGTTTCTTTTTTAAATATTTTCTCCTTCATTTTAAGTTTATGTTTTAGGATTTAAAAAAATATTAAAGAATACAATAATCTTTTAAATATTAAATTTTTAAATATCTATCGAATTATTTTGTTTTTATTTTTTTAATTTAGTTTTAAATACTTAAACACTATTTTTTATAGAATTTTAAGATTTACAAATATTTTAAACAAAAAACAAAAATTAAAAGAATTTATTTAATAATAAAGTTTCTAGCTACTTTTAAAATTAATATTATTTATTGTTTTATAGTTTTTTATTTACAACATGCGTTTAATAGTTTTTAAGTATTTTCTCTTTTTTGTAAATTTTATAAAAATATTGTTTATACAATTTTTTTTAATTTATCTTTAAAAATTCTATCAGTCCGCGTTTTTTAAGATTTTCAGTTTTTATGTCTCGCATGGAAGTATTTACAAGAAAATTAATGACACAACTTAAAAACATACAATGAATATAATTTTAATACTACTTTAGAATAGAAATAGTTTTTAACAATAATTTTTAATACATTATTTAATATCACATTGATTTTGTTTTTAATTTTATAATTTTTAAGGAAAATTCAAAATGTATGTAGTTGTTGTTGTTAAACTAGGAACGCCTGGTTGCCGCCATTGGTGTTGTTCGAACTCGGAGCTGGAGGAGCTGATGCTACAGCTGCGGACGAGACTTGAGGAGCTCCCGAAGCTGGGACTGAAGCAGTTTGAGCCTGTGGCTGTACCTGAGTTGACTGTATAGCTGCCGAAGTGGACTGGGTTGAAGTTGAGGCATTACTCAAATTGCTGTTGGTTCGGAGATGCACTGGAGCCTGTTGGATGGGGCGCCATTGTGCCGACGATGAGGGATGATGGGGATTCCTTAGATTATGCTGTCCACCGCCAGACCGAAAGTGAGGATGGCCGAGAAGCTGCTGCTGACCACTTGGGATCATAGACAGATTCTCCTGCTGATCGTAGGCACTGTACTCTGATTCGATACTCGAATAGATGTGTTCTGATGGTGGTCGCATGGCAATGCTCTCACATGGACGAGCAACATGTCGGCTGGGGCGAGGGCTTGGAGTAGCAGTGGTTGCCGATGAGTAATTGGCTTCCAAGTCCTCCTGGTAGTAAGCCGGAGGAGGTGGAGCCTGGCGGAAGATCACTCCAGGACTGACGGGCTGCTTGAAACGTTCGTGATGGTCTAATGTGTAGTTGTTGCCACGTGGTGATAGCTCAATTGGAATGGCATAGCGCAACTTCTCCCAGAAGTAGCGATCGCAAGTAAGCAGGCGATTTGATGGTACTGCCTTCAGGTAGGGAGCCAACTCGGGTACTTCTTCGGCTTCGCCGCTGACAGCGGTCTCTTCGATGATCACCAGCTTGCTGGCCAGGCCGCGGAGTGCTTCGTGGAATGCATTGCGGAATTCGATGCGATTCCATTCGGTCTGGATGAGATTTCGTGTTAGAACGAGTATGATTTTTCGGGAAGCTCGAGAGGCCTCAACAATTTGCAAATGAGAAGCCTCTGGAGGGAGATCTCTTTGTTGGATGCACAGCCTGAATGGTGGACGACCGTGCTCCAACTCGGCGGCGATGTTACGACAGACAAATTCGTAATCCTTCGCGGAATGCAGAATAATGGCATCGTAGAGCTTGCCAGCGTCTTCAAATCGTGGTTCACATACGCGAACACCATAGTGAGCGAAAAGCCACATTCGCACCGATTCCCTGAACACGAACACCACGATCAGTACAACGATGAGGAAGATGAGCACCAGAACTGCAGCCAGAAGTGGAACGTAACCGCCATTGATGTCTTGTGAAGCGAGATTGCTGCTGTTTTCAAGGAGTTCACTGCATTCAGCTTGGGCAGTGAGATCCAGCTCCCGTTTGACTGCTCCATCAACACAGTAGATTTCCGACGAGTCCTTGATGATCATGGCATTGTCGGAGGCGAATTGTGAGAATTCTTGAAGGAAGCGGCAACGACACGACCATGAGTTGCGTCCAATTGTCAAAGCTTCCAGACCATTGCGATATTGCAGATTTACGAACTGTGGAATGTTGATAGAGACTAGACGGTTGTTGTCCAAACGCAGAACCTTCAATGACACCAAAGGAGCAAAAGTGGCATTGCCAATCTGGGTAAGAACATTGTTCTGGAGATAGAGTTCACGCAGCAGTGACAGTTGTCCGAATTCATGGCCTACCAGGGATTGAAGTTTGTTGTTCTCCAAATGCAGAACTTGCAACATACCAAGATCACTGAAGGTCCGGTTCTCAATGGTCATCACGTTGCTTGAATTCAAGTAGAGAGCTCGCAGGTTCCTCCTGGCTTCGAAAACGTGAGAATGTAGGACAGGAAGGTTATTCCCATCAAGATACAAGTCGGTAACATCGAGAGGCAACTTATTGGGCAGATTGTTGCGATTCTGCTTGCCACAGTCGACAATGTTGGTTGACCATGTGGCGTCATGGAAGCACGAGCAGTTCTGTGGACACTTCATCTCACATTGGCAGGCTTCAAAGTCACAGCAGTGGCAAGATGTAGGGCAATGGGACTCGTACTTGCACACGAAGTCCTGACTGCTGAGTGAGGTTAATGGGCGAATTGGAGAATTTCGGCTATGTGGCATCAAGCACTCAATGTTGGTGAGATCAATGATCTTCGGGTGCTGTCGGGTGGTGAGATTATTGATCCTCTGTAGCCACTCCATGGAGCAGTCACATTCGAAAGGATTGCCACCCAAGTAAAATTCAGGAACTTGCTTTTCATTCGACACCGGGGCGACACGAAGCGAATTCAGTGGGATCTTGGATAGGACATTAGCGTAGAGATCGACTCTGGCTAGTTTGGTCTTATCGACAAAGGTATTCTGTTGAATGGAGCTGATGATGTTGTTGTTGATGAAGAGCAGCTCGATGGAGTTAGGTACCGCCATGGGACCGATTTCTGTGATGCGGTTGTGACTGGCATCCAGAGTGGACACACGGATCTCCTCCTGCAGTTTGTAGTAGTTCCCAAGAGCTTCAATGTAATTTCCATGGATATCCAACCATTTCAAATTGCTCGGAATGAAGGCATAATCGAACCAAACCAAATGATTTTCGGACAGATTCAGCCAGAGTAGTGATGCCAGCGTTGCGAAGATCCCATTGATATCAGTCAAAAAGTTGCGATCAAGACGAATGGCCTCGATTTCAGTATTCTTGTCCAGAGCACCTCGTTCAATAGCTTGAATACGATTCTTGGCCAAATTCAGCACACTCAGTCGTGGCAGATCAGCAAACATGTCTTTAGTGATGTTTCCGATCCTGTTGTCGATCAATCGAAGACCGGTCAGTTGATTCAAATTGCGGAATGTACCGTTCTTGAAGTCGGAAATCTGGTTCTCGCCGAGATCAAGGGTTTTCAGCACCGTCAGGTCTTGTATAGCTTCTGGGACCTCAGCGAGTTGGTTCGAACTCAGATCGAGTTCCTTCAGATCGGAGCAATTGCGGAAAGCTTGTCCCTCAATGATGCTAATGAGGTTGTTGTTCAAAGTCAGCTTGGTCAGGACGTAAAGACCATTGAAGATGTGATTATCCAGAGTGTGCAGACGGTTCTCGGCCAAATTCAAAGTGTGCAAGTTATAGAGTGGCATAAATGCACCATCTTCGATGTGACCAATAGAATTGTTGCGCATATCAAGGATCTGCAGGAAATACAGCTCCTTGAACGTCTTCGAACCGATCCTCGTCAAAGCATTGTTGGCCAGACTCAACACGATCAAACGGATCAAACCGGCAAATGTGGTATTATCAACGTGATGACTGGTCAGCTGGTTGCCAGACAAATCCAGCACCAGCAACTGCTCCAAACGGTGGAAGATCCCCTTCGGAAGATCATACAACTCGTTCGATTGCAAATGGATCTCCCGCAGTTCCTTATTGTTCGCGAACGCATCGATCGGCAGAGTTTCCAAATGATTGTAACTCAAATTCAGTGTGCGCAGACTCGTCAAACCCGAAAAAGCATCAGCAGCAATGCTAGTTATATTGTTATGTTGCAATTTCAACTGCTGGAGACGGCGCAATCGCGACGCACCCCAATTCTCCGGCAACGAACGGATCTCATTCGAACTCGCATCGATCACTTGCAATTCCGATCCCGAACCCTGCATTCCACCGATCGAACACAATTTCTCCGAAAATCCCAAATTGTCCGCCGATCGAATTCGATTCGCTGTCAAATTCAACACTTTCAAACTATGCAACGGACACCAAACACCTTCCGGCAATTGTCTAATATTATTTTCACTCAATTCGAGGGTTTGGAGATCACGCAAACCGGCAAATGTATTTGTCAATATGTCCAAACTCTTACCCGGACCCCAAATCGAATTGCGCGTACGAACGGTCAGTTTTTTCAACGACACCAAACCTTCGAAGGCGTTCTGTTGCAAACGTTGCAACTTGCACGATTCCAATTTCAGTTCGGATAGCTTTTGCAAACGCACAAAAGCATTGATTGGCAATTCACTCGCGTATAGCAGATCATCGGCGCACTGTATATCCAAATTGTTGGCCGTTTCGGCCACTTGCAGATCTAATCCATGGGGGGTGGCGTCGATAATTCGTAGGTTGCACTTGATATCCATTGTTGTGCGTACGAATTCCCACGAGCATTGCGCAAACGCACTTGCGATCAATGTTAAACAGAGGAATATGATTTGTGACATTTTTTTTTTTTTAATTTTTTGTATCGGAAAAAATGGGAAAAACACTTTTTGGGCCCAAAATTATTTTTTGGATCACGGACACTTTTTTCTATCGCAAATTCTTTGGGAACTTATAGTTTGCGATTTTTTTCTTCATCAAATTTTCAAAAACCTGCCAAAAATTGACATCTTTTCAAACACTCGGTCATACAACCCCGTGTTGCATCTTGTTCGAGCACTTTTCTGCGATTTCAAAAATTTTATGATATTTTCCTAAGTCGATGGAGATTTTTTGCTTTCAAGTTTCAAGTTGCGCGGCGGTATTAAAAAAAATGTATTAAAATATGGAAATTATAATTATACGGTTCGACAGTTTCTTAAATGCATGATAACCGCTCAACGATCAAACTCAAACTGATTATTCGGTTTGCTGCTCTCGAATCCATCGACTTGGTCTTCTTGGATTTTTTCAAGTAAAATGTATCTCACAGATACTGTATCCATAGATGCACAAATACATTAACGACAGGAGAGAAACTGTGTGTGTCCAGTTCCAGTTTAGCTTGCTGGTTTCGAAGACATTACAAACACAGTCTCAAACTGAAGGGTCTATAAGTGTCCACATCGTCTTTTGTCGAACTTATAAATTCGATTGTCAAATTGTCCAACAGGCAAACTTATTGAGAATAACAAAATGCACAAATTCGTTGGTCACTGTGTGTGTGAGGTACTTTTCGGCAGTACCTAATTGAGGGAGTGCATTTGCATTCATGTGAATGCGTTCAGAGCAGTTGAGGACAGGAGTGGGAGGTTAGATTTTTACCCCTCAAAAAGCAAATGACCCTTTTGTTCATTAACACACACACACATGCTCTCCCATTCTCTCTCCTTCTCCCATACACTTTGTAAAATGTTGCTCTACTAATTCTATCACTGTGTTAGTGTCACATAGAGTCAATTTTTTGTCTGCCTGTCTGGGCCTGCATGGTAAAATGTGCAACCAGCTATATTGAGGAGTTGAGGCTTGTTTGTCATACACATGATGTTGCATGCATATTTGTGTGTTACAGTTAAAATAGAGAAGAGAAAACAGAGCTGTTGTTTTTTGTTTTGTGTGCCTCCCCCATTACCCACCCGCAATTTTGGATACAATCCACCTTACTTCATGCAACAGATGCACACTGCATACTCAAACTCTAACTCAACAACAACAAGATGTCAGGGGAGACTTGGGGGGGTTCCTGCTTGTGTCTTATAAAACAGAATACTAAAAGATACAAGCAGTAGATACAATACACTTGTATCTCGCTTGTGAAGTGTATTAAAAAAATATATTATTAGAGAGGTATCTATCTGACATACAAATTCACGTATACGTGTCGGTATAGGTAGGTACAGTGATACAGTTTGTTTGTGACTTTTGTTTTTGGTTTCTTCTGAACACTTGACAATTTTTTTTCTGCTTCTTCGTCTTCTTCCATCATTCTTGTCCAACTTTTTGTTGTTGTTGTTCGAATTTGGTATTTTTCTTGCTTCTTAAGCCCCATTGCCCATTGTGTGTGGGTTGTTTTTTGTTTTGTTTTTGTAAAATTTATATTTGCTTGTGTGTTGTTATTCTTGTGCAGAATAATATTGCAAATTATAGTACAAGTTGTTTTTGCTTTAGAGGAGGAAGAAGGGGGTCAATCTATGAAATGCACACTTCTCTCTGGTTTTCCATAGGATCGAAGAATTTCGTTTTGTTGAGTTGAGAATTGAGATACTTTTAATGCAGTTTAATGCGGAGTGGATGTTGGTTAAAAAGGGATTTTTAGAACAGATTGCTATTGAGAACTAAATGAACTATTATGCGGGCTAAAATGTTGTTTCAATTTCAATATTGAATTGAAATTTCGACGTAACTTTAAACTTGAAATTGCGCAAGTTAAGTATGTTTAGTCAGCTCAAGAGCAAGTGGGTATTGAATTTCTTCGCAGTTAGCATTAATTTGACACTTTTAACATTAATTGTTCTTTGCTGTTGAGAGAGACATTGACACTGTCCAAACAATCACAATTATTGTACACAAAGTGTCATTCTCATTATTATTTGCATTAACTGTGTGAACCTTTAGGCGTTTATAATTATTATTGTTGTTTATAATTTGATACCCACTCATGGCTTTTAACTCTTTGGCTATAGGTATCGGATGGTAGTAGGTAGGTTGAAGAATTTATTGATATGCATTACAATATTTACTGTGTCAATGTTTATGGTATTTAAATACGTTTTTAATGACAAATGATGTATGCATGGTGCATTTAAGTACTAATAACAATTATTCATAACAACTGTCAGCAGAAATAATGACACATAGGCTACCTACCTAGCGACTTTTGAGAGTTATAAATATTTTAATGGTTAATTTATGCAAATTTTTGCGTTTTGCGTACAGTGAACTTGTGCATTGCGCATTTTGGATTTGCTGATAAAGTGTTTAAGTTTCTGCGGGAATATGAGTAGGTTGAGGAGGTATCGAATTTGAAAGGTAAATGTTTCAGGGAACAAATTGTTTGATGCGTTGAGCTTGCACTTTTTATTTTGCGGTAGGGAAGTTTGGTTCATGTGAAACCTTAGATATCGATTGATATTTTGTTTGAAAGTGGAACGCAATGTGAATTATGGTGGTTATAGTTTCACAGTGTCAATAATCTACCAAGGTCAAGATTGCGTCGTGAATTCAGGTAAGAATTTGAAAAGTTGAATCCACAACTTATTGTTTAACTTTGCTCAATACCAATAAAGCCCTTCAGGGAAATTAATGAATTCTTTATAGATATCCGTGACACCTAAAGGTTTTTTTTTTTTAACTGCATGGGAAGTTTCGATGGTTGTTGTCTATAGTTTGACAGTATGGAATGTCAAACTGTATTGTCGTTTCTGTTTCATGTGGAATGTCAGTTCATCATGAATTTCTTTCGCTTTAAAACTGAGCGAATCTGTTCACAAAATTCAAAGAGCACTTCTTTTGACTTTTGACAAAGCTATAATTCCTAGTTTAATGGCTAATTCAACTAGCGAAAGTGTTGTAAATGGAGCGAAAATAATGCGAAGAAAGAAGAAGAAAGAGGGATCATCGGTCCTTATTGCTGTCGAAATGAAGAGGGTTCTACGGAAGAGGCAACTACATGCGCTATCAAGCTTTACTCATATGATTTCTTTCCAGAAGTAGTATTCTTCTATTTTATCTGGCCTCGTCGTCCATGCGGCTTGAAGGTCATTATTCAAGTCATAATTGACACCACACGGTCAGATTGACTGGGAAAAGTAGTAGAAAAGCTTTTTCACTGAGTCCCTTGATGCTGAAGTGGATGTGGCTCTGTCGGTTGAAATGCAATCCAGTGCAACTTTTGATAGCTATCGTTTGGAATTGGTAATTAAAGTTTCTGCATTTCTGTTCATGAAATGGTAGACAACACTGTAGCAAGATGTTTCATGGACTTGGTTAATCCGCAATAAAATAAAGCACTATTGTTGGTGTTAAAAAAATAAATAGAGTGACGCGACAGCTCTGGAAGAGCCAAGGCCTAAGTGACTTACTCTTATCAACAATTCTCTGGGTGCGTGTAAAGAGTTGAGGGGACCTACAATTTTAACGCCGATTCCGAACGGCCAAGTAGAGAAGCACTTTTTCGTGACAGATGATACTCTTGGAAGTTTTTAGTCTAAGAGGCAGTGTCCGTGAAAATAAAAACTATGGGCACGAATAGGACTCGAACCCACGACTTTCTGCTAAGCAGCCAACACACCTAACCACTAAGCTACGGACACTACTATTGTTGGTGTTGTTGATCTTAATTCACCATTTGGCGTCGACGGCTGCTGAAAAGCAGATTCTTATTACACGCAGATGATACAGTTTTAACAGAAGTCCATATGATGGGTCTGAGTTTCGAACTTTGTGGCAATCCTGCTTCCTATAAGTAACACCAAGAAGAGGTGGCTGTGGAAAATTTGTTAAGTGGGGTTTTCTTCAAAAATTGCCTGCTATTCTGAGGCTGACTGTGCGACAGCATAAGTCTACTCCTTTGTTCCACGTAGGCTTCAGTTCAACAGACCTTGACATCTAACCCTAAATTAAAAAGAAAATAAGGTGGGAAATACCTTGCGGCATAGGCTCTTGGAAGAATTTAACATCGAAGAAGAAATGACAATGAAACATCAACTCTGCCTAAAGCATAAGAACCAAGCTGCAAATTTTCCGCTCAGTTCTGAAACACACATTGCGGTAGATATAGCTGATGCTCCTGAAGAGTCCGATGAATGGAACCACAGCATTGTTCGTCCTATCCTGAAGAAGGGAGATCTTCTAGGTCCTCTCTGCTGTAATACGTGAACATTTGAAGCCTTTCGTCAAAATCCTTTTCAATGTGGCTTCAGATCAGGAAAGTCAACCATCTACCAGACGAACGCGTATGACTTAAGACGCGTATGACAGCATCTAAAGAGATGAACTGAATAAAGCTATGTCTAGTTGTGGCATCCCTGATAATCTCGTTCGCTTGTGTAAATGGCGATGGAGAATTCACGCTGCGCCATCAAGGTTGGCATCGAGCATATGGAATCTTTCGATGTCAAAAAAGGATTCGGATAAGGTGATGCACTGTCGTGCGACTTTTTTGACATCATTCTTTAGAAGAAAGTGTAAAGCTCCACCGTCAACACCAGAGGCACTATCTTCCAAAAATCTCTTCAACTTCTCGCGGACGCCGATGATATTGATATAGTAGGAAGAACACAGCGTGATGTCAAAGACGCCTTTGTGAGAGTTGAGACAGGAGCGGTAAACATGGGTTTAGGGATAAATGAGGACAAAAAGAAGAACCTGTCTTTGAGGAAGGACCCCAACACTGACGGCTCGGACAGAACATTACAATAGACGCATACGACTTCGAGGTAGTATAGGAGTTTGTCTACCTAGGCTCCGATATTAACACGGGCAATATCACCAGCGCCGAGATCAGAAGAAGAATACCTAATGCTAATCGCTGTTTCTTTGGGTTAAGTTAGCAATTGAGTGGAAAGCGATCTCTTGTTCAGCGAAGGTAAAACTAAAATATGACAGCCTTACCATACCAGCTCTGCTGTATGGTGCAGAAGTGTGGCCTTGACAAAATCGGATGAATGTGCCTTAGGCCTGTTTCGAGAGGAAAGTTCTGCGAATCATCTTTCCCCCCGTGTAGATACTTTGATGGGGAATGGAAAAGAAGATTCAACAGCGAAAGTTTCGGGTTGTTCAACGACATGGACATAGTCAGAAGCCAGAGACTCAGATGGCTCGGTCATTTAGAGCGGATGGAAACCAATGCTAAGGTCCGGAAAGTCATCAACACTATCCCCGAGGCACGTAGAAATAGAGGAAGACCGCGACTTAGGTGGCAATCCCAAGTGAAAGAGGACCTCAATCAACTTGGAGAGCAAAACTGGAGACAGCTATCTAGGAACCGAGCTGGCGGTTTGAAACTGTTGATCGAGCCACAAGTCCACAACGAACTGTAGCGTCACCGTAAGTACGATATTCAACTTTTAATGATGTTCAGTTTTCCTTGTCTTATCGCTCATATGTTTGGAATAGTTCTCGTGGCAATAATCACGATCAGATACCCTCCTTAAATGTCTATCAAACTTATCCTGGAAATATCGATTTCAAATCAAAGTAACAAAACATTCCTGCCATACACATCAACGTTCAGTAAGAGTTCTTATAGAAAAGCTCAACAAAACAAAAATATCCAGACCTTGACTTCTACAACTTGTCATGAATTAAAATTTCCTGTCCGTACTTCTGTTCAATCAAAATCAACACTTCCTCACACTAAGCTACCTCTACCAAATAACATAATAACTAACTTAACCAAAAGCCCCATTCAAGAATTATAATCAAATCCTCAAAAAAAAACAAAACACTCCACCACCGAAAAAGAGAAGAAAAAGTAGTTTAATCTCCGAAAAAGATCAAAGCAATGTCATAAGGTCTTCCTTAGTAAACCTACAAAATAACAAAACTCAAATAATTTTAATAACAATAAAAAACCACACACCACTCCCAATTGGACCAAAAATAGAAGAAAAAAAAAATCATAAAAATAAGACGACTTCCAACAAAACTAGAATACAACTCTTAGAATCCATTTAATTTCCCAGACTGCCTATCTATCTATCTATCTACGAGTTTGCATCTCTCTGTATAGCTCCTCCAATAGTGTGTTGTATAAAAGATCATTGAACACCACATATCATCATCGTGTTGTCTTCATAGAGATAGCACAGCCTACCTTCATAAGATGAGGAACTTTGTCGTCTGCAATGTCGTAGAAACGTCGTCATCATCGTCAATTCAATTCAATTTCCCAGAGTCGAAGTCGAAGTCCGCAATTGAGTGGAGATCTTCTTCGGTTTGCCCATCACCATCATCATCATCATTTTCCTTCTTCGAAATGTCTTGTCTTGTCGTCGTCCGTCCGTCGTTCGTTCGTACCTCTGGAAATCTTCTTTTAAAAAAAAACACAAAAATGACAGCAACAACTATCAAGCATAACAAATTTCTATCTATAAAAGCCCGCACTTTGACTAAAAAATTGTATCTTTTTATTTTTCATTCTTGTTCTACAACTGCTATAAGTCTTCAAAGAAGACCATTTAATTTTTTTTTTCTCTCCTTCATATCCTACAAGTTGTGCGTTTATTTTTTCATAATTCATAAACCCGTTGAACAAAAACCAGCAGGTAGACAACAAGTCGATATGAAAGACCATGTGAGATGGAATGAGAAAAATTAAAACACCAACACTGGCATGTTTGAGGGGAAATTCAACACTCATACAACTGCAGTTTGAAGTTCTCTCTCTCCCCAATACATTCTCATGGGAGAGAAAATCGGATCTCTCTGTCGATCTTGAGTGATCGTATGTTTTGCGTCTCACGTTGGGCGCCATTCAAAAACTCTCAGAGCGAAGGGTATCACTACAAGCGCAATTCCTCTCTTTTCAACTAATTTTGTTCTTTTGGTTTAGTTTTGCTGAGAAAGATCACCGAATCGACCATCAACAGATGTCGCTACTTGAATCGATCTCAGTGATCTCACGTCAATTTCGTCGCGATCTTGTTGAACATTTTCTCATTTCTCAGGCAAAGCGAGTAGCTGCGGCAATTTGTGGTGGCTTTTGTGGTTTTTCAACTTTTGTGCGATCAAACGATCTTTTCTTTTTTTTTAAAGTCTTTCTCATGGAATTCGATCGTGCGGCAATTTTGTTTTTCACACACTTTCTGCTTAATTAAGTTATTGCAATTCAGGTTTAGTCAGTTGTTGTCTACACAGATTTTGACAGTTTCTTCTATATTTTTTGGTTCGCTTAAAGGGTCTTGTTCATTTTTTGGGATCTTTTGTGTGCGTCTGTATTTTACGATGGCCGGCCGTCTCAGATTTCACTTCCAACTTCCATTATTCGACCTGTTACCAATCAAGGCGCCACAGTTCATTGCATCTCAATTAAGAAACCGACACACAAACATAAAATTTCAAAACACTTTCCTGGTGAACTGGTTTTTTTCTTCTCAAATATTTGCTAATAGTCTCGACCTATCAACGGACCGAAGGAAAATGTGTAAACAAACAAAAAAAATCCTTCTGGATGAAGATGTTGATGATGTGCCGGCCGCCACAAGTGGTTTTTGAAAACCACCGACGAGCTAGTTGGACGTTGCTGAAGATGTTTGAAATTAAATTTTTTTGGAAAAAGAATTTCGTAAGCAAATATAGTAAACAATCTTATCCAAGAGATGAAGAAAATGATTATAACGGCGGCGGCGGCGGCGGTGGTCCGGGTCAAACGCTAAAACTGAACAGTAGCAATAAAGAATGGTGCTTGGATACTTCTTTCATCTTCGGCTACGCAACAATAAATGGGAAAATGATCAGGATGTTATCGGAGCAGATCGAAGACTGCAGAGGGTCAGGCTGAGAACTTTGAAATTTACAGAATTGAACTTTTAAAAGAGAATTCACTTTTTAAACACTTTATTTCACGTTTCGAGCTAGTCAATTGACAGCCTAGATCGTGCTTTTAAACGCCTTAAGACTACTCTTTGTAGAGCTATTTAAGCGCTATAGCAACAAGCCGCAGTGCGATAATAGTGGAAACGTTAGAAAGAGTATTCAAAAACGAAGACGAAAACTGATCAGCATATAAAAAAACGATGGTGTGCCTCAGGGCTCCGTTTCGTTCCCTATACTCTTTCTTATTTTTTTTAATGATCCCCTGCCTTGAGATAACGGCCGAAATGTTAGAAAGATTATTCAAAAATGGGAACAAGGGTCTATACAAGAAGTGCTTGACGAAAACTGATCCCCATATATAAACCGATGGTGTGCCTCAGGGCTCCATGTTTTCCACTACACTCTTTCTCATTTTTCAAAGATTCCTTGAAATGGACTTTTTAAAGAGAACTTATACTTTTTTAAATGTTCTAAGAAGCTTCTATTGAACCAAACGCTTAGTCAAAGGGACTTCCATCCAATTGTCCATTCAAACGTCAACAAGAAATATTTTTAGAATTTTCCAGAATTCAATTCCTCAAATTCCAGCAAACCCTTTATAAAATAAAAATCTCAAGAGTTCATTCTTCACGCTCAACCAATTTGATGAGCGTATATGTTTGATTGAATTGAGTTGATCTCCTCTCAAAATAGTCAAATTAAATTTCAAGGATACCTTTCGAACACTCAAGTCGACCATGACCTGATGGAAAATCTACATCTCTTCTCAATTTCCATTGAAATTCATTAATTTTTGAGTTTTAGAGAGAAGACCAACTCAAGAAGTATTTGAAATATCCACTTTCAAGAAATGCAAAAATTCCAGGAGCTTCAAAAGTGTTTGTCTCGATGACAATTGTGTTTTTTTTCGAAAATTCGCTTCTGAAAGTATAATGATTTATGAATGCCATAAATGTGTATACTCCAACATCGACAAGCTATCCAAACAAAATTTATTATATTTGTCACTTTGTCTCTGTCTCTGTCATGCTATAGCACCAAAGGTAAGCCCAGTTGCAGAACATCAATAAAAATAAAAATAAGGTAGATGGCAACAATTTAGAAGCTTAGAGGCGTACCGCACAAACGACACACACAATATCCCTTTTATAGTCGTATGCACCATATCCGAGTTCCGAGGATCAAGGTTCAATTGCTCTCGCGCGTCCGCACACAAGAACGTTATAAAACATAAAAACACAAACATTTCGGCCCTCTTTCAAAATATAATATCGAAAACGACACATTTCATTCGCGTGACAGTGGCCCAGCAGCGCACAAAACAGAGCAATGGCAATAAAACCGTTTCAGATATTCAAAAACGACCCATCCACAATTTTTCTTTTTTTTCTGTTTTTGGAATGACCTTTGCCATAAATGTATGTTTTTCTTTCTGTTTGTCATCGTCATCCTCATATCGGTCGTTGTCGAATGAAATAAAAATTAGAACAATCTTCTGGGAGCATTTAAAAATGCGATATTGAGCTGGTATCTCAAAAATTCCAGCGAAATTCCAGCGCTCGTAAAAATATGTCAAAAACGGACTGTTTTTGTCTTTTTCTCATTTTTTATTGCTCTCTTGTTGGAGTATTTTTTGTTCTTGTTTGTAATATTCAGTGAGGTGTGTGAATAATTTGGATGATTCTGCGAATAAAGGTAGAAAGGGTTTTATTTTTATGGCTCCTAAAAGTGTCTAAACATGTCCGTCGATACTTTTCTTGGGAGCATTAAATTTAGGTACCAGTGTACCTACAACCTACTTTATTTCTTTGTTTCATTGGTTTCTCGGTGCAGCTACTGTCAGCTTCTGGAAGCAGGTATCCTTCCTAGGTAGCTGCGGATGAGTTTTAGGGACTCTTTTCTCAGTGTTATACTTTTTTAATATTTATAAGGAAGAGAGGGAAAGGTGGAAAATTGAGCAATAAATGTGTGAGAAATTGTGTCCTGTCGACAATTATTTTTTATCTTTAAGTTATTCCATGGGAACGAGTATAATATTTTTGAGAACTGTCATATTGGTTTTGATGATATATTTGTTATTTTCTATTTAGCAATACTGGTTTGGTGACAGTTCACACATGATCCAAAATGTGAACAAGCAAAAACTGCCGTATTTTGAGTCAAGACCAACCAGAAGCATTGCAAGAGCCATAGCTTACCCTTACGCTACGAATTATGAGCTGGCGAAATCTTTGGATGACTATTGGAATGGTGAGCGCTACTTAGCGATGATAAATTTGTTTATTAAGGAAAAATGGTAAACTTGAATGGAATTGGAATAACATGTAGTTTCAACAAGATGGTGACATGCCACACAGCATGCGTAATAAAATAATGGACCATCGTGCTATTACAGGCCTCTACTCTACTCCTTGTTGAGCAATTTTAAGGCTTATATCTAAAGCAACAAGCCCGCCTGGATATAACGGTTTAAATGTTAGAAAAGCCATGCGAAAATTGGACTAAACGGTTTTGCTAGGCAGTTTGCCGCCAACTCTTCACTGCCGAGAGTGTCATGACTCCAGTTCTTGAGCGCCTCAATGATTCCTTGGGACAAATCTTCTTTCGCACTCGTGCTGTGCGAGAGTCCTACATTCTCAACATTCATAAATCCGCTGGTCCGGATGATGAAGAGGTGTTCCTCCACGCTGGCAAACTCTTGCATAAGCTTTCCCATCTATCCTATTCTTCTGGGCTCGTTCCTAGCAATTGGAAAACACCATTTGTCTAGCCATTTCCAAAAAGGCGGATGTTCTTCGCCCTCCAATTATCGTCCGAAGTCCGATTGCACCATTACGTCCCTTCGTTCTAAGGTTATGGAAACGCTGATATCTCCAAGAACCAAAGATTCTTAATGACCAGCAGTATGGCTTTTTCAGCAACAGCTACACTGGTGATCTGATGGTTTATCTCACCGAACAGTGGAAAAAATCTGTAGATACATCGTTTTGGAGGAAATAAGATTGTTGCACTTAATATTTCAAGGGCATTTGATAAAGTCTATGGCATCTTGCTCTTTTATGGTAAATGCTGTAAGCTTTCGGTATCGATGAATAACTTCTTCGTTGGATTAGAATTGTTTTTCGAACGTTCAATACAAGTTGTATTGGACGGATTTAAGTCTGACATAACATAAATGCTGGTGTGCCCCAGGCCTCCGTTTTGTTTCCGACCCTCTTTCATTAATGATCTTTCATCTGTAACTTCTAATCCAATAAATTGATTCGCTGACGCTTTTCTTATTTGTTTCCAGACTCTCATCCACTCTTCGCCGTGGAACTGCAAAGGCAAATATGATAAGCTCATTAAACTCTGACTTAAACAGCATTATACAATGGGGAATAAAATATCGCGTAGAGTTTAATGCTTTGAAAACTCAATACTAATCTTGTATCCTTAAAACGAGATATACCCCCCTTGCCAAATCTTGAGATTCTGGGTATGTGCATGACTGAAAACCTCTTGTAGAACGAGCACATATGCGATTTCGCTAAAAATTGCCGCAAAATGTTTGGGTTTCTGAAAACGGTGCAAGAAATTCTACACCCCCCCCGTCTGATCTGGCTATAAGACTTATATCCATCCAAAGCTTGAGTACAAGCCTCTTTGACGGTATACAAACAAGAGCCCTAAGAATTATTGGTGATAGAGACATAACCGACTCATTTACCTCGTTGGACCACCACCGTATCGTAACGTTACGTCTCTCTCTCTGTTCTATTGTTACATCTACGCTAAGTGCTTTATTGAAATATCCCGTTGCATTCCTCTCCTTAAACAATTTGCCCGTAATACTAGCGCTTCTTGGAATGCCCATTACTTTAGCCACGAGTCCAATGACGTACTCTAAAGTACAGAGAAACGTTCCTTATCCGTACTACGCTACACACTCTGTCTTTCTATATCTTTGCAATGTTCAGGAATTTAAGACCAATATACACCCACACAGAAAAAAAATCGTGTAAAATCAAAAATAATAATAATGATTCAACATTTTTTTGCTATGATTTTGCTCTAATGGCGTTTCGTGTTGATTTAAAATGATTTTCTTGTAAAACAAGCGTAAATTCTTTTCGTTTTGAAATAACGTGATATCAGCTTAATTTGAAAAGATTATCGTATTGATATAACTCGTTGATTCCTGTTGAATGAAAATGACTACCCTTTTAAAATAATACGCATATCCTCTTGAATCATATCGATTTTATAATTGAAATAACACGATGATCCCTGTTAAACCAAAATGATATTCACCTTAAAACAAAATCAGAATTCGAATTGAATCAACATGACTCTCATGTCAAAATAACATGATAGTTCCTTTTAAAATAATTCCTTGTCGTATTAAAACAACTTGAATTTTCCTCGAAAAATCGATATGTTTTCATTTTAAAGTAAAATGATGAGTTAGTAATCCTGTGAACAAACATACATACAGAAATACATAATGCATTTTTTTATGTTATAAATTATTCATTCTTTATTTTATTCTTTAAAAATATATTAAAATACATTAATTTCAAAAATATATTTTTCCATTACAAATTGGAAATATCATTTAATTTATAAATTTTTATTTGATTTCTTAAGCTAAACATGAACTTTTTTAAATACATTTAAAGTTAAAGTTATCCAGCAGCTCGTCCAACTTTGTTTGACTTTGGTCCAACACTGGTACTGATGGCAAATTAAAAATAGTATTTCCTTGGTCGTCCCTTTCATACGTTACTGGTTCACTTAACACAAAATCATAACTTTGTACATCCATTACAAATAATCTTTTAAACACTTTACTTCACTTTATTAAAACGAACTCTTCCGACCGAAAGCTAAAATGCGAATGCCACTGCCACCACACATGCAAGGTGTGGTCGAAAAGATAACGGACCTTTTTGTCTCGTTTGGCAAATCTTAATCAAAAATCAACACGATTTGATGCAGTAAGAACACTACTCCCTCTTACTTCAACACGATTCCTTTTTGTTTTAAAACGATTAAATGTTGATTGGCTACTAAATAGTTTTTGAGCTGAGACGCTCAATCAAATAAACTCAAAGAAAAACAAAAATGCTAATGCAACCAGAGAAAGGGTGCTGAAATGATAACGGATCTTTTTCGTCTGTCGGCATATTTCAGCGTATTTCAACTCGACTCCGTTTTATTTCAACACGATTTACTTTTTTTTTTAAACGATTTCATGTTGATTGAATACGAAAGCAACAATAATTCATCGTTTTGATTTTACATTTTCTGTTTTAATTCGAATGTTAGCACGACTCCGTTTTATTTCAACATGACGAACTTTTTTTTTAAACGATTTCATGTTGATTGAATACTAAAGAAACAATAATCTTTCGTGTTGATTTTACATTGGGTTTGTTTTCTGATTTAATCCGATTATTAACACGATTCCCTTTTATTTCAACACGATTACTTTTTTTTTAATCTGATTTAAAGTTAATTTTAAACGAAATACTTTAAAATCAACACTTAATTAATAATAATGACAGTTCAAAAAGCATTCTTGTTAAAATAATCACTAAAAATATCAATTTAAAACGAAACCATTTCAAATCTAAATGAAAAAAAACAATCCTTTTCCTCCTACTTCACTGTGTCTCCCGCATAATAAGGGTGTAAAAAAACAATCTTGAGTGGGTGCTGATTAAAAAAAGGTCTACAAAAGACGTGTTGCACGAAAACTGATCCCCGTATTAAAACCGATGGTGTGCCTCAGGGCTCTGTATTATGCCCTACACTCTTTGTAATTTCCTTTTCAAAGATTCCCTGACTGAAACGTCTCTTATCCATTCATTTATGAGTGTCATCGATCACATCTTGTTGGAGGTCACCAGCAGCAAGGACGATGCTAGAAAATTGTTCTCTCCCACTGATCTGCTACCATCTACAAAACGTATATTCGTCCAAGGCTTTAACACTGTGGCAAGGTGCTTAAGCCCTTCGTAGAGCTTTTTAAATGATTGGTGATTCTCCCGTTCGTTGTTGGAACATTTACGTCGTGTCTCACGATTCTGCGCTTTTTTACCACGTTTTTAACGGACTATGCTCTAATGAACACACTACTACTCTCAAGTCTACTCGAATCGTACTTTCAAATACCTACAGTGACTCGTTGTTGCGCCGCACTACGTGAATGTGGAACTATTCTCCAATTTTTGTCTTCATCGGTCACTGCAAAATTCAAGAATTCAATAACAATGTACACCGGCACGTGTTTGCAAACCTTATCCATTTCTTTGTGCCTTGGCATAAGATGGGTACCCCCCCCCCCTCAAAAAAAGTTATACGAAGACCTGAATGCATCCAAAAACCACACAAAAATTATTGCGGTATTTAGACCAGAATAAGCAAACTTTCTGCTCATTCGAGCAAACTATTTATTCGGATTGTACTAGAATATTTTCACACTAAAATTAGGTCGATTGTTTTGCATAATGCAATTTTCCAGAAAAGACTTTCCTTTATATGAGAATTAATTTCAGAACTTTTCCCAAGAAATCCTTGTGCAAGTTTTCTTATTCCAAACATTCCAGAACGCCCTCGCCCCCTCCTCCCTTCAACTTTCCGCATATTAACTCAAAAGAACACACATTCCACCCACTTTTAGCAGCATGTACGGAAAAACTTAAAATTGAATTATGTTTCATTTCATTACGTTTGTAGGCCAAACCAGGCCACCCATAAAACTTTTATGAACTCAAAATGAACTAAATTCTCAAATGGTCTTTTGGTCGATGGTCCTTATCATAATTCAAATTAGAGTTATCCCAGAACCCAGAAAACTAAACCAAACACAAAGTAATTTTCTACTTCACACGAACTTCCTTTTTGCTGTTATATGAATTCTATTTCAATATATGAGTGTGTTAAGGAAGCCGTGCGGGTGTTGGACACAAGATATGCTTTAATATGGTAAACCCAACAAAAGACTTAGCCAAGAAGAAGAACATAGATACGCAGGGAAATAGGGATCCTCACTGTACAGAAAATTCCCACAATTTCACATTTCACTGATTCCAAATGACGACGACGACGATGCGATGGACGACAAGCGACAAGAATGGCACACAATGTGACTTTAGGGACCTGGTGTGTGTTTGGGATGCAGATCATCACCAACCGCCTTCGTCTCGGCCGCATTCGAGAGCCCCCTCTCTAACCAGACCAAGTTGAGAGCTTGCCATTTTTGGCTAACCTCATAAATGGTGGCCAAACACGGCATTAAACACACATTTTTATGTTGGAACGACCGTTCGGTAGTTGGATGGCTCCGCAAGCAAAACCTAAATCAGTTTAATAGACTGCAACTGGATATCTCGGTCGGTTAAGTTGCCCATTTAGGTGGAAACTAAATGACATGATGCGATGGCACTTTGTCGCCAAGAAATGCGGCTGCTGCCTAGTCTGATTTTGGTCATTCTCAATCTTTCATCGGAAATGAACATTCACACAAGTGCCAAGTGCCAGTGAAAGAGATTTGCATGTGTGTCGCAAGTTCTTGAGTACTTAGGTACTTTGCGCACCCACTCTATGGTGACTTGAGACTTCCTATATGCCCTGGGCTAGAAGTTGCATACAGGTGTATTGCCAAATGACGTGTTAACAGCCATTAACAAGTCGAAGTTCTCGAAATGGGGATTTTTATGGCCTTTTTACAGGGATTCCGTTTAAAGTACGAATATGAACAATTTTTTGTTTAGAACTCGATTTCAGGTTGCGTGTTGACTAAGTAGCTTTTTTCTTGTAGCTATTTGACTTCCTGGCGCAATAATAGCTAGCTGGCGGCTTAAGGTATGTTTCTTTTACCTTTTTATGGGGCGGTTACTTCATATTAACTATGTGCGATGCGATAATCCTTAGCAAATGTTGTTATATCGGAAGAGGGCTTTTTCGTGAGAAAAAGGATTTTTCTGTCGTGTTTTGATTGAATTTTGATTGGGATTCAAAGTAAACTAACATGCTTCAAATTACACGTAGGCGCACATGTGGTGGGAAGGGGGAGAGGGAAAGTTAAATTTTAATTACCTGCTAGTATGTCGAAAATGGGGAGACGAAAGGATTATTTTTATGGGCATTTTGATATGCAAAACGTGGGTTTAATTGTTGCCTTAATTTGGGTTACGTTAACACGACAAAACAAAATACTCAGCCGAGGTATGTTATTTTATTTGGCAGGTGAGATTTGGGTTTGCGATTATTTTGAAAGGTCCTTGGGAGCATTCAGCATTCGAATAATGTGTTTCCGTTGATTTTTTTCCGAGGGATTTTCTGAACTCTGACCTCCTTAAACAGGCCTAATTTATCACTCATAGTTCCTCTGTCTTCCAAAAATAATTCAATCACTTCACTTATCAAGCAGCAATTAGGAAATTGCTCTCATTTCCGCCTTGTTTCCAACATTGACCGAAAATTTATATTTTAAAAGCCCTTCCTCTTTGAAATTTCCCTATTAACAAATTCCCTCAAATGCATTTATAAATAGAGTTACATCATGCGCCTCCAATTTGTAATGTTTGTTTCCCGGTGGCCTTTGTACGGACCCACTATAAATTTTTGAAACGACTCAATCATTTTTTCAAACGAAAAAAAAAATTACTTAACACACACGTCCACTTAAGACTTACCACGCTCCATCGCCCTCAATTTTTTCGTTGGCATGGCCATACTGCGCGACTGCATTACTTCATCTCGTAAATCAGTGAGCAATTAATTTTGTCGATGCGCTTGATTTCCATAGAAAAGAGGCTCAGTAAGTCTTGAAAACAAAAAAAAAAAATCAAACAACTTCATTCAACAGCATTTGCCGGCAAATTACGAACACCTTTAAACACTTGAGAGCACTTTTTTGTTTGTTCTTGTTTGTGCTGCACCACCGCGTGCACATGCACTGCACATGCAGTTCTAGGGGCACTGCATTTCTTAAGTGTCCATTTTTTCCGTCGGAAGTGGACTTTTGAAGTCTGAATCACCCATATAGTCCGATCACTCGCCTTCTTAGGAATTGCAGTTCCTAGTTGAAGGACTTTGAAGGACCCAAGTCGATGTGTATTTCCTTGCTTTTGTAGAAGCCGACACCACCGCGCCGATGATGCATCGCCACCCGCTTCGTCGAAACCATAGTCATATGACACCGGAATCAAGAATGCATGTAATTTGGAAAGGACCTCTTTCCATTCCGATTGATGTTTGCTTGTTTAACTTGTGTTTTAGGTTGTTGTTTCCGTTTGTCTGGAAAATCGATGGTGGCATGTTGTTTTATTGGTTTGGTTGTGTTGTTTACAGAAACCGGAAAGACCAAATAGACAAACAAAAATTTGATGCCTTGTCTGCTCTTAAGGAGATTCGTGCAAGGTGCATATGATTTGATTGTGTTATGAAAGCTGCATGTTTTCTTGGACTTGAAAAAATGCCAGGAGTCAAGTAAGAACCCATTACAATTCCTTTGCGATACTTTGTCAAAATTGTTCGTTATAAAAAAGTCTTAAGCTCGTTAGCACGTTATAAACCCATATTTTACAGCTAAGCTGACAATAGCCTCAGTCATGACATTATTCCTTACATTTTAAAATATTCTCAAGCATCCTATTCAAAATAATAAAAAGAGGAAAAAACCCTTTAACAAGAATAACAAAAATAAAACGACAATGAAATGCTCAAAAGCTTGCCGCTTCATCATGATTTATGGCCCATTCACTGAGACAAATCTCTGTTGTAACAATTACCACACATAATTCCAACTAAAGCGTATAGACCCTTTTTCGTGTTGAATATTCAAAATGAAAAAAAAAAAGAACTGAGACTTTTTGTCATTATTTTTCGTCCGGAATATCCAAAAATGTACTCATAGTCTAATTTTCGGCACGTAATAATCTACTTTTACCAAACTAGAAATCGAGCTCCATTCTCCATACTTGAAGTCTCCGCACTCCACCAATCTTCAAACAACACTAACGACAATAGAACAATAAAAAAGAAAAAAAAAAAAAGAAAAATGTTCCTGGAATATTGTAGATCTGTCCCCAAAAACGTTTGAAAGAAATAGAAAACCGGCAGAGGAGAGAGATAGATCCGCATGTAGAATCTGGTGTAAATGCGGTGACATTATTGTTTAGAAGGTAAGAACCTGAGATACAATTCTAAATAATGGTACATTACCAGCAACCAGCGGGTTAATCCAGTTTCTGATATTTGTTCAAGAATGAAGAATGTCTTTTGTGGTTCTAAGGGGGCATGTATTGTTTTACATAAGAGTGTACAAAAAAGTATTGAAAGAAAAAAAAACAAATTGTAGTTTTATTTCTATTTCAATGAAAATGAAAATTTCAGTTTCAATTTCATTCAATTTCAATTCAATTTCAATTCAATTTCATTCAATTTCTACTTAAATTTTAATTTCGTTTTAAACTTCAATTTCAGTTCTAATTTCAATTCAATTTCAGTTTAAAACTCAACTTTAATTTCAATTTCAAGTTCTATTTCAACTTCAACATCAGTTTAAATTTCTTTTCACTTTTGAAATAAATTTCGAAACTCTTTTCAATATCAATTTCAATAACTATTCCAATTTCGATTTTGAAATTAATTTGAATTTGAATTTGAATTTAATTTCCATTTCAACTTCAATATCAATTTCAATCTCATTTTATTCCAATATTAGCTTATAATTCAATTGAGATTTCAATTTCAACTTTTATTATAATTTCAATTTTAGAATTTCAATTTCAATTTCAATTCAATTTCAATATCTAAATTTAAATCTCTTTTTCTATTTGTATTTCAACATCCATTTCAATTTAAGTTCTTATCTTATTTCAATTTCAATTAAAAACTCTATTTCAATTTCTATTTCAACATTCATTTCAATTTTAACTCAAATTTCTGTTTCAATTTCCAAATTTTCATTTCAATTTTAACTAAAATTTCAATTTTGAATTACATGTTTTGAAAATAACTTTCTTAGTTTCAATATCATTTTCAGGAAATGAGCAAGTTCATTCGACAAATTTTGTGACTTAAGTGTTTTCTTCTTGATAGTTTATCTATCTGTCCCCAATTGTCATCTCCTCCGCCGCAACAACGTCTAGGCCACTTGCAGCAAGTTGTTTCAGTTTAAACGTGTAGACATTGTGAACACAACCTTTTCAAAACCTCGGCAAAAGAGTTCTTTGTACTTTTGTCAAAGTCCAGGAGGATGAAACAAAACAACAACTGCACAACCAACAAATGGCTTCACGTTTATTATTTACGACCGAAAATCGTTCTTATTCTATCCTCCATTCTCACCCCACGACACCGCTGCTTCTGGCTGCTTCCATCTATTCTATTCTAGACTGTTTTATAGAGTCAGGCAGAGCGGCAATCACAGTCGTCTTCATCGCAACCTTGCGCGATGTGTATTTAGTTTTATTACGCTCAGTTGCGCTTATGCCATGTATCTGGAGCAATAAACAAAACATCCAAATGTCTACGGTGCGGCGGCGGTGATAAGAATCTTCTCTCTCGCGATGCTCTCTATAAAATAGTCTAGGTTTGGAAGACTTTTTACTGCCTTCATCGGCAAACAAACCACGTTAGATTCACATAGTCCTAGAACTAGCTATCTTCATGCATGTCACATACAACTTAAGAGAAGCTAAAACCAAAAAGCCGAGACTAGTTGATAGGATGATATGAATCGTTTTTAGTAAGAATAAACCTATGGAGACCAGCAGCGGGTCTATTGGTATCTTTTCTATCTTTCGCATAAGCGGCTATTGCATCTGGATTGATCTGTAGCACGAAATCCATTGCTACTCTCTCAAAAACCTGGACCTGATCATCATCATAATCATGGGTCATCGGCAATAGTGGCGGTTGTATAAATGCTCCAGAAGTAAGTCTTTGGCAGCAGGGGGCTTCAAGCAACCCATCCTCTTCAATATGAACAAAATGTGACTTCGATTGAAACCGAAGATTAAGTTATATGATTCAAGAAAAAAACCAAGAGAAGAGAAAACTTACAAAATATTAAATAAAAAGGTATGCCGCAAGGCTCTTCAATTAGACCGCAACTCTTTGTGTATCAAAAGAAACAATTTGTTTTGAAGTGTCATTCGAATATGATGACACAATACAAAAGAAAGAGGTCACCCTCGAGTGCAATTATGTATGATGGAGAATTCTATCACGTTCTTACATCTCTTTCGTGTTGTCCTATTGACAAAGGACGCGACGCGATGCGATGAAGATGAACGGACGTGTAGTAATAGTGACATTGACAGAGCACTTGTGACATTGTACGGCTTCAAACGGACATAATGTAATTTTCAAATATTTTAAGCTGTGACAACAATTGTAAATGAGATAGGAATTTGGTGTGTGGAGGTTGATTTTGTTGGCACCTTTCTGTACCTTGTGTAAATGAGGCTTGTGCTTAGTTCCTTGGTACACACAGGTGGATGCAACCATTTTTCTTTCACAAGGAGAAATCGTATTGAAAAAAAAAGCAGAACGACACGAACTGTTGAGATTTATCAATCTGTCAACTAGAGAGTAAAATGCACGTCATTCGGAATGAGCGACAAGGAGACAGATCAAGATGCAGCGCGGAGAAGTAAGCATTTTCTTCCTGAGATGCATCGGGTACCATCGGTTTTGTTTTACAAACGATAACGACGATGAAAAAAAACTGAAGTGAAGAGAAATCTTTTTTTATACACCGATTGTCGTTTGATTTGAATATTTTTTGCTTTTTTCAAATTTAATTCAAATCCAAAATGCTGCAATGCAATTGGAATCGATGAGAAACGTTTCCTTTTCCGTAGACTTTGTGGCTTCTTGCATCTGGGAGAAAGGCTGGAATACATTTTGGGGGATTCTCTCGCAATCAAGTCGACGATTCACATGTGGAGGTGATTTGTAAAATTATGGTCGCTGGGTAAATTAATATTAATATGGGAATGGATTTTTGTGTTGGGATATATTTCATTGGCACGAGGTGGAAGTGTTTTGGATGACAGTTGGATTCAATCACTGAGGAAATCAATCAAGAAAATGGTCTCCAACAGAGAAAATTGAAAATTGGGGAGAGTTTTTGTTTTTTTCTTACCAATAAATGTATTTTTTGTTGTTTTACGTTTGTCTATATGACAACATGTGAAAGAACTCTTTCAAAATGACTGGACCAATTTTTATCCAATTCTGCCAGGGTGCATGCTTATGCACCATACAGCAGGACTGGGATGGAGGGTGTTATATAGTTTTACCTTAGTTGATCGAGAGAGGGTGTTTCCACTCAATTGCTTTCTTAGCCCAAAAGAAACAGCGACTCGCAAGAGCTATTCTTCATCTGATCTCGTTATATTAGTCTTTTGTGACTTTCTGTTAAAGCCGTCGTAGTTGGGTGTCCTTCCTCGAAGACAGCAAATACTTCGTTTTTCCCTCATTTACCGCTAAACCCATTTTTGCAGCTTCTGTCTCATTCTCACATTCTCACAAAGGCGCCATTGACATCACCATGTGTTCTTCCCATTACATCAATATCATCGGCGTCCAAGACTTTTGGAAAATAGTGCCTCTGGTGTTGACGGTGGAGTTTTTCACAATCCTCTCAAGAAAAGATGCTAAGAAAACGCCATGACATTGCATCGCCTTGCCTGGATCCTTTTTTGATATTGAAACATTCCGTAAGCTCGTTGTCAACCTTGCACAAGCGAACGAAGTTGGCAGGAATAGCAAAACTAGACATAGCTTTATACAGTTCATCTCTGTAGAT
>CAKKXW010000004.1:20998475-21020407 GCA_920937365.1 Sphaerophoria rueppellii | reverse complement strand
CCCAGAAGTGTGAATTCTTGTGTTAATTTTTTTCTAATTTTTCTAATGCCATTTTACGGTTCGAATTAACACGTAGTTTCTGGCCTTAGAAAACCAGCCCACTTGGCATCTGGACAAATAAAATTGTACCACAATTAAATACACCGAAGAAGCTTGGGCAGAGGCTTCAATTTTTGAGAGGTTTGAGAACTGTTTCTCACTACAAAGCATAGATCTTCTGATTCCTTGAAATTTCAATCTTAAACGTTTTCTGGTACGAAAGAAAATCGTTGTGATACCTCACTTGTTTTCCGTCCTAACATGAGGTACCTACTTATCTACAGGTAGTTATACTTAACCATCAATGTCTCAAAACTCTTGATGTAGCTGTCAAGCTCCAAAGTTATGGAATTCCATTTTGAGCACAAAACCGAAACCATCAAAAGACTTCACCGCAACTACAACCTCTCATGACAGTTCATTAGTTAAAGAGTTCCATTTTGCTGTCTATGAATCACCGCCAGACCCATTCTAAACTTTATTGTTCTGAGTCTGACAAATCAGCCAAAAGAAAAGAAAACAACAACAACCCAGAAACCTTTCGACTCATGTCCATTAACTTTTCAAAAGCAAAAAAAAAGAAACCTAATCACACCCAAAAATGAAGTCAGAAAAAAACTTCAGCTAGTGTCGAAATTAATTCATAAACCTCCAAATCCAAAAAGCCAAACACCTTGTCCAACTGACAGCTTGATATGCCAACCCCAGCGACCGCGCCACAATTCGCCTTGTCAGTCTTATTCTGACATAACCCCATTAGTAACATATCACACCAACATTCATCTGTTTTGGTCCGAAAATGAAATAATTCTATTTATTTAAATTTCAAAATCTACAACAAAAGCCCAAAATTCAATTCCAATTCCTCGGGCTGAATTTGTTTCGCTGCGCAATCATTTGTCGCCAGCGCACCAAAGCACACACCAAAATGCAGATAGCTGCACTTCGATACGTATGGAGAACTATTTCAGTTGCAAGTAGTTTGCATTGCAACTTGAAAGGCGTGTTCGATTTAATTTCAAAACCTGTACCTGTACTTAGTTTTGACTTGTTCATTTTTTTTGTTGTCGATTTTGAGCCGGACGGACAGCAGCAACTCTCTGCGCGAGATTTATATTCAACTCAGATAGATTACACATTCTTTTTTATCTTGACGGTTGAGCGATTTTTTGTTGTTTTTGCTTTGTCGTTTGTTCCATCAGCTGGTGGCGGATTGGGAGACGAAACGAGTTGAGAAATAGTTGCATGCGAATTTTAATTAAATTAATGTCACACGAGGTTACATGTCCTTCGTCCTGTCCGAACGATTAATCACCCAATTGGTGCGACAATGTGCATTAAACGATTTTTCTTCCAGCTGCTGAGTGTGTGTGTGTGTGTGTGAGGTGGTTTAATAAATAAATTAACGACACGCCATGTATTTTTTTTTTTGTCGAGAGAGAGCGAAAACAAAGTGGTGGTCATAAATTACCACTATGTCAATTTAGATGCTAAAACTCGTAGGTTAACATTGCTTTTGTTTTGCCTGTCAGCAGAATGCCTGGACATGAAAGTCAATTTGGTAGGGGACCGGGACAGTTCACAGCTTTCAGCACATTCCGAATTAAAATATTTATTTAAATTAAATTTATTTTTAACAAAACTTAAATGCCCAAATAGAATATATACAAAGGAAACACCACATCAATAAAACATTTGATTAATCTTAATTCATTCAACACTTTTTGGAGGTATAGAAACATTCTACAGGGCCGTATTTGATTCTTTACTTACAAGGCCATCTTAAAATTGTTTATAATCATTAAACGTTTTGTTGAGCAACATTTGGTTTTTATTTGTTTGAGCCCAACAAAGCTAAGAACTTGTTTATCGTTTTCTATAGAAGCTTTACAAAAGTGTATGTCACTGACTACTTCGGTAAGTCTTCGGTAAGATTTGCTTAAGATTGTAAAACATTCTGATGAAGGAATAAAGAATTAAAGGGAACTTGTTTAATGCTTAAGAAGCTTAACAAAAATTTGTGTCCCCAACTGCTTCGGTAAGACATGTATAAGATACGAATTTAGAATTTAAAGAAACTTGCTTATTGCTTCCTATAGAAGCTTACAAAAAGTGTATTTCACTGACTACTTCGGTAAGATTCTAATACATTCTGATGAAAGAATGTAGAATTTATAAGAACTTGCTTTTTGATTCCTATTGAAGCTTCAGTAAGGCTTCGGTAAGATTTGTACTTGATTCTAAGACATTCTGATGAAGGAATTTAGAATAAGAAGGAACTTGTTTATTGCTTCCTATAGAAGCTTCACAAAAGTTTATGTCGCTTATTACTTCTGTAAGGCTTCTTTAAGACTTGTTTAAGATTCTAAGACATTGTGATGAAAGAATTTAGAATTTAATGAAACTTGTTTATTGCTTTCTATAGAAGCTTTCCACAAGCGTATTTCACTGACTACTGATTGTAAGGGTATAATGCTTCAAAGGAAATTTTGTTTCGAATCTGGCAACATAAATAACCCAGCTTCCTAATAGAAGATTAATGTAATCTTATAGTTTTTAGATTATATTTTGCAAATAAGTTAGTCTAACTCTATTGAGGATTACCTTTTTTAGTCCTTCGTACATAGGTTTAAGAGAATTGACTGGACACTCAGCTGCTTAGCATGCTCTGAACCTTGCCGTCTACCTTCACATTGATCTTGGTGAGGAGGTCGTAAAACCAGAAAAAAGTGATAGTATACATTTTTCTCTAGAGACGGCCCTGTTTCCTAAGTTTCTTATGCTTCACTTCTCTTCGACCAGTAGACGGTGCTATCCCCATTGATTTTTCGTGTAGATAGACACAATTTATGCTGACTTTTTAATTGTTGTTCGAAAACCTAATTATTTATCTATTAACTGTTTCACATAAATATTAGCTTGTACAAATTTTCAGTTTGAAATCTCATCAACCAAATCTATATATCGAGATAAGCCATACGAAGGTGGTGTCATTTTTCATCTTCAGGTTGGCTGATAGAAAATTAAGACATTCAAATTTTTAGTGAGATTAGTGAGATAAACCCTCAATCTCATCAACATGTTTTCCAGATTGATCTTGAATAAAAATATTCTCCGGTATTGAAAATGTCACAACTCATATGTTTACAAACAAGAAATTATTATTTCTGTAACAAAATTCTACTCGGAATGGGCGACTGGTTTGTTGTATGATTTAATTATAGTCCAAGCGCCCTAATGAACTTGATTGATAAATATTGACTATAAGAGTTGAGAATGCGTGGATAATTGGTGGTTAGATGATGGAGCTCGAAATTGTTGTGAGTTATAGTTCAAGGTAAATTGAACGAAAACCTCTGAGTTATGATTTCTTGGCGGAACGAATATTTCTGCTTGGTGTACTTTTTGCAATCTTAAAGAGCTAAAGCAAGGAAAATTGTTAACTTTTGCAACATTGCCCTATAGTAATTGTGTGTTACAATGTTTCAAATGAAATGAATGAAAAGTAGAAGATTTAGGCTAAGGTTACACGAGGCTTAGCAGAAAATTATAGATCAAATTTGTTAAATTTTCTAAACTGACAAGCCAGTATGTTTGGTACAGAAACGTTACCTTCATGACAGTTTCGTTACTAGTATGGTTTGTCACTTCCATACCGAGTTAACCAGAAAAAATGGAAGAAACTAAATAGGTAACCGATACAAATGATACTAGAGATTCGGGGTAATGTATATGAGACGTTACCATCATGTCAGTGTCGTTACTTGTATGGTTCCTCACTACCATACCAAGTTGTACCCGTATTAACCAGAAAAAAACGGACGGAACCAAGTGGGTAAGTGATTCAAATGTTACTAGACATTCGGGGCAACGAGAATGAGAAGTTATTTCCATGTCAGTTTCGTTACTTGTATGGTTTGTCACTACCATCACAAGTTGTATCAATGTTAAAAGGAAAAAAAGAAAACGAGACGTTACCTCCATGTTAGTGTCGTTACATGTATGGTTCGTTACAACCATACCAGGGTTTACCCGTGTTAACCAAGAAAAACGAAAAGAACTAAATTGGCAACTGTTACAAAAATAAGTAGTCATTCGGAGTAACTGAAGGAACTAAATCCGCAACTGTTACAAGAATAAGTAGTCATGCGGAGTAACAAAAAGAGTCAAATGGGTAGGTATATGTAACAAAAGCAAGTAGTACTTTTGAGTAACGAAAGGAACCAAATGGGTAAACAAAATAAATGAATAGACTGACGCAACAGCCAAGCCAAGGCCTAAGTGGCTTACTCTTATCAACAATTCTCTGGGTGCGTGTGAAGAATTGAGGGGACCTACATTTTAACGCCGATTCTGAACGGCAAAGTTGAGAAGCACTTTTTCATGACAGATTGATACTCTTGGAAATTTTGTCAGTTCTTCGCAAGAGGCAGTGCCCGTGAAAGATGAAATAAAAACTATGGGCACGAGTAGGACTCGAACCCACGACGTTCTGCTTAGCAGCCAACGTACCTAACCACTTAGCCACGGACACCACAACCAAATGGGTAACTGTTACAAAAATGAAGTCATTTGGGGTGACGAAAGGTAATTGTTACAAAAAAGTATTCATTCGGAGTAACGAAAGAGAGATTTTAGTAATGAGTACATAGCTTTTGATTTGTTCGTTACAAAGGACTTTCAACAGCAATTTATGCAAGAGAAATTCCGCCAATAAAAGCCTTAAATAAATGATTCCATCAAAAGGTAGGCCTGGAGTTAATTTTTTAATAGAAAATGTCACTTTTCTATATTGAGATCAATACGAAAGCAACTACTAAAGGAACCTCCGAACCAATTTTCAGGTTAAGCAACATTTCAGTACCAACCAAAATAGATCAATATTTATAGTCATTTTATAACAAACATGGAAATTGTGTTTCAAAGTTTGAAAGCATCGTTCTTCATTTACAAATTAAAAAATCCTCCGGTAGACTGTTTCTTCAAAGAACTACATCGTCCTATCGTGAAACGCATCGCGTCGTCCATCGTTATGTCGTCGCTCTCGATGACAAATGCTACTCCACTCGACTTGTTAATGGAAACAACTTCACCATCTAAATAGTTAATTGGATTTGGATCAGTAGTTGACATAGCGCTATTACAACTTCCTTCTGGTGTGTCTGGTATGTTTTTTGGACTCAACTCTACCTCGATTTTCTTAAGTTGCATTTATAGACACATTTAGTCGCTAAGAGTTTTTCCCCGAAAAGAAATTAACTCCATTAAGCTAACAGCAGCATCAGCAAAAGAAAACGAAGAAGCTGCAGACTGCACTAGAGCCGGTGCCTAAGTGACTATGAGTGATACCAATACAAACACCAAACAGAAGGAACAGAGGCAATCGAGGGCACTCTCCGAGCAAATTTGAATTGGAATGCAAACGTCCTTTGTCAAATGCACGTTTAATCTGCCCTAATGGATGCTGTTTTGTGAATAACAAACGGACTTTGCTTGTGCCTGAATTATGACTTTATCGGTAGTCCCTTGCATAACCGTTAAAAGGATTCTAGAAGTCTAAATTATTAACTCAAAAGCAAGCTTCTGAAGGAGCAATACGAAAGTTCATTCCCACAAAAATGAATGCCCCGATGGGAATTGGGAATTGTGTCTATTAATTTCCACCAGCCGAATAAAGTGAAGAGATTTTCCTAGTTCTTCGAGAGTTCCGCATTTATATGGTGAGAGGAAATTAGTATGCTAATATGGCTCGTTATTGATGTCACTAATATCGGGTCCGAGTGTTCGATTCTTCTGGGTCTCATGTTGGAAATTAATTTCAATCAATTGACTGGTTGGTTTTCTTTTATACTCTTTTAGACGAAGAGTGGTCCATATTAATGGATTCAACCAGTTTCGAGGACACCTACACACACCACGCACCGGCAGTAACAGTCGCTCTCGCTATGTCGATAGACTTATCAACTAGTCGATCTTTTTTTTCTTGTCTGATATCGATTTACATTTCGGGGTTAATCGATTATTTTTGGTATAAGGTCATGATAATTAATTTCGTTCGATGGGCAATAAATAGAATTGGCGAATTAACTTTTATGGAATATAATAAATTCCTTTTTTTTTTACAAATGAATATTTTTCAATTCAAACGAGTTTCAAGTGTCGACAAACATTTTGGAATATGAATAAATTTTGAATTTACATTTTTTACACGGTTGAGAAGATTGAATTTCTCCAAACTGGGAAGAGGGGCACAGCGGCATGTGGCGTCCGGTGAGTTTTGGATTAGTATTGGAAGTAGTTTTGGAGGTTTTGAGTAGCTAGCTAGTTAGTGGATTGTCTCTTATTCGCAATATTCATGACAGAAAATGTGCGTGGGGTCGAGAAGATGCCTTTTTTTGGTGTGACTGGAATTTTTGGATATTTTGAGAGCTTAATGCGTTTGAGACATAAATCTTGTCAAGAGATGGCTTGAGATTAGATAACAAATTTGTTTGAACGCAGGCAAGTGACATATTGTGTGTTTTGGGTTATTGGGTGTTGGTAGCGCATTTCTGAAATACTTTATTATTATTGGAAACAAATGATGAAGATGTTTGAAATATTGACTAATAGAATAGAGGATGCCTCTAAAGCTCTTGTGAATAGCGAAGAGCAGACATCAGGAAAGTGAGACCAGCACCATTCAAAAGTCAAAAAATAATTCATCAACTGCCTTCATTTATGTTAAAAAAGTGTGCTTAATACCTTTCACACCCATTGTGTGTTCTGTTTAACCAGTCATTTAATTTTTCCCATTTTCCACTCATATGGAAATATGCTTTTCTCAAACCAACTCATAAAAAGGGTCCTAAGCATCTTATATGCAACTATCGTCCTATAGCCAAGCTGTCTGTTATACCAAAATTGTTTGAATCCATTGTTTGTGATGTTCTTTCCTTTAACTGTTCTTCTGTTTTCTGTGACAATCAACATGGTTTTGTGAAGAAAAAATCGACTGTTACAAATCTACTCGAATTTACAACATATTGTATTGATACTTTCGAAAATAAACAACAAGTTGACTGTGTATTTACGGACTTTAGCAAAGCATTTGACAAACTAAGCCATAAAGTACTTTTAGGGAAATTAGAAAAAATTGGACTAAATGATAAATTAATAACATGGATATCTTCTTACCTTACAACCAGATATTATTGTGTTGCGTTCAAAAATGACTATTCCAATCCGTTTATTGTCAATTCTGGTGTACCTCAGGGTAGCCATCTTGGTCCATTGTTATTTGTTCTGTTTATAAATGATATCCCATCTGTCTTAAGAAATTCTATGACTTTAATATACGCCGATGACATGAAAATTTTTCGAAAAATTAATTCCCTAACGGACTGCGAATTGTTACAAGATGACTTACTTTGTCTATGGGAATGGTGCAATACTAATCGTTTATTGTTAAACATTGACAAGTGTAAAACTATGAGTTTTACACGAAAACACAGTATTCTTGACTATAACTACACGTTAAACTCTTCAAACCTGGAAAAATTGACTCACTTCTCAGACTTAGGTATCATTTTGGACTCAAAACTGTCTTTTACTGACCATTTTAACCACATTGTGAAAAAAGCTAATAAGACACTAGGCTTTATAAAAAGATTTGGCAGGGAATTTCGAGATCCTTATGTCCTTAAAACTCTGTATGTATCGTTTGTCAGATCAGTCCTTGAATATGGTTGTGTAGTTTGGGCCCCTTACTACTCGAATCATATCCATAGACTTGAAGGTGTCCAAAGAATATTCCTTAGATATATTCTACGTTGTTTCCCATGGTCTCATGATTCATCTTTGCCTTCCTATTCCCTTAGGCAACAACTTATAGGTCTTCCGTCACTAACTAGTCACCGTAAGTATTTGCAACTCTGCTTCATTGTTGGAATTTTGAATGGATCCATTTCGTCCCCATCAGTATTGTGGCGTTTTTACTTTAACATAAGCCGAAATCACTTAAGAATTCGAGTGCCAATTAGAGCAAATCTTAGCCGATCAAACTATGGTTCCAACAGTCCAATTAACCAATTAATAAAAATATATAATGACAATCATTTTCTTTTAAATTCTGTTTATCAAAATATAAAACTTGACAACTTCAAAATAAATTTTTACGTTCATTATTTAAATTATTAACTTTATATTTGATGTTATTACTAGTAATGATTAATATATTTATGACTATTTAATTATATTACTTTTTATTATAATACATACATTTTTTTTTTTAGATATAAGATTTTCTTAGATATAAGTTTTTTGTTAACCTAGCGTTAGTATTTAACGTAATGAAATAAATAAATAAATAAATAAACTCCCTCAGATGGCACATCCGTTTAACATTTAAAACAGAACCGTCGCACGCACCAGAATATCTTCCAAACATGGGGAAACGAATGAACTATGTCCTGTGACAAAAGTCAATTTATTGGTTCTTCAAGCATTTCAAAAACCTCTTCGAATCTCATAATCGGAACACGATAGTGTTAGGAGTGGGTATGCAGTCACTTGAGCGTGGGAATTCTGTGTAAGAAAGAGAAAGTATTTTTTTCCTCAAGTGAAGGAAAGGCCCGATTGGGACCTTCTTTACAGGCCGACTCCACTAGATATAATTTCTCTCAGAATACTCATCCTGACATCCTGAAGTTAATGGAGTCGCGTTGAAACAACAACAAACAACGCGACTCCATTAGACTTTTCATGTCAGGATGAGTATTCTGAGAGAAATTATCTCTAGTGGAGTCGGCCTGTTAAGTACATTCACCCTCCATTCAATCGTTAACTAATATCGCACGCAATTGTGATCTATAGCGATTGTAACTGCCAAACGTTAGAATTCTGCTTTAAGCAAAAGAAACAGACGTTTGAGGTCAGTGAAAAAATGCATGAAAATAGAAAGATTTTCATGCGCTTTTTCACCGATACTTTCTCTTTCTTTTCCAAAGTTCAATCTTTTGTTGAAATTTCTCATAAGGGCGAGATTTCGTCTAAAATTGACAATTGCACACTCCCACTGAACGTACGCTTTAATTTCATATCGATCATTATCTCATGAGAGAACTTTTCCTCCATATCGGCCCATAATGCCCGCCTCGAGCAATAAATAATGTCAATTTGCTCAGATTTATGAAAGCATTTCTTCGTAGGCAGGCTGGTGACTTCCCTTCAAAAGTATCAAAAAACGAAAATGTTACCATAAAAGTCACTCGCCTCTCATTATGACACTCCAGACCTCACAATCGCGAACAATGCCTCCTCCATCGTTGTCATTTCATCGTCACCATGCGTCGCCTTTCATTCGACAATCGCATTTTAAGACGCTAAATATGCATTTTTCCACCCATAAAAATGTTCTCTGCTAACTGTTTACTTGCATCCAAATCGTATAATATCTTTCCACAACACCTTCGGAGATGTCATCTTTGCGGAGACTGCATGTGTGTTGCGCGCACCCACAAAATGTCAGCGCATAATATTGCATAACAATAAATTTCACCTTCTCTGCAATGAAACTCTTAAAAGCGAGTGTTTCTTTTAGCATTTATTAGGCTTTTAGGCGGCCATAAATGTCACCTCCCATCTGTGCCAACTGTAACTCTCCAAGCCCCCGCTTAAAGCCGCCATAAAACAATAAAGGTTTGCACTCAAACAGAACAGAACAGAGGTTAAACATCGAAATGGAACAAGTGATGATGCAAGAAAAAAAAAATAAAACGAATCACTTAAATGTCCATTAGCATCCAAATTCACAATTTTTCCTTATCGCTGCTTGTACCCCTTTTCACTCCACACTCAACTAGCCGGAGAAGCCAGAAAGGATCCTTCTAAATTGTTGTTTAGTCTTTCGCTTGTAAGACCCTAAAGTCACACTTTGCTGTAGCGCATCATTAAAAATTGTTTAAAAGTGGTTCAATGCGCCCAACAAAATAAAAGCCACAGCAGGGCTTGGGCGGTGGCCTGCTGCTGCGTGCTGCATGACCATAACCGGCTCAGGCTCACGAACGATGATGATGGACGAAGAGGCACGATGATGACCATGATCATCATCTAGGCAGGTATGAGGTAGCTATAGGTGCTCAGTGCTTAGTTGACTAGCGAAATGACGATGGGTCTTGTTGTTGTCGAACAAAACACCACTTACTAGAGAGACTTGTTGGTGGCAAAGAAGAACTAGTATTCCATCCTCCTTCAAAACTCCAATTGAACCTGCTCTAAATCTGACAAACTTTTCTGCTTGGCATTCGGGAAAGAAGGAGAAGGAAGAGGAAAAGAAAGGGGGAGGTTGGGCAATGGCCATGGCAATGTCGGAGTTGTTGGCCAAAACAAGTGAAAAATCTTTAAATGGTGCGAAGTGTGAGCAGCATCCGAAGCGCATAAAAATCCGTAAAACCAGTTCCATGACGCGCATGTATCCAGCACCCCAGTGATAGCCCAAAGTGCCAAAGACTGGTAAATGGATTATTTTAAGTCCGGTATTCGCTTTCGTTTAAAAATGCCTAAACAGGGTGTTTCCGAGAGAATCCGATTACAAGAAATGCATGTGTATAACAGTTTCTTTTAAAAAAAAAACGATTTCATACTTAAAAATTGTAATTGGTTTCTGTATACAAAAATATTTGCGTTGTTATAACACTTTAGGAAAATGTTGTCATCGGATATCTATATCTCTTTGAAATTCTGAATAGAAATTGCTTGAAGTAAAACAATTTAGCAATTAGCAAATCCGTGCTAATAAACGTAGGCAACATGCAATACGAATGTATAACAGTTTTGTATTACACTCAATTTTGGATTCTTACTCAATCAGATATAAGAACAAAAATTATGATTTTCGAGGCATTTAAAAAAAGTATAACAGTTGATTGTGTATAACAATACTATTATAATACTTTTCAACTCATCAATTTCTCAGCTGTGCCTATTGGGTGAAATATACTATTTTCGAGAGCCAGAGAATTTGCTTCATTGCTACACACACATTTCCAACTGTTATATTCTGTTATATTTTTTTCGGAATTGTCAGCATGTGATGTTCAGAGTCAATAGAATCGCGCAGTTAAAGCGAAAGACTATTCTTCTTCCCCCTCTCCTCTTAGAACTCCCGCGTTTGCCTGATGACAAGAGAAACACCCTATTATAGCAATTTAATCAATGCGATTGCAACACGAGTGACTGTGATTTTAAAGAAATGTTGGCAATTTCTTTATACGAAAAGGATTTTGTGCTGTGTTCCACCGGCGAGAATCTGTGTCGGTGGCTTATTAACATGTGTTAAATCCTGAAATGGGCGCCGTGCTAAATTGTTTGGCTACTCATCTGCAAAGTTTCATCTGCGAACAGCGACTTAAAGGTTTTTTTTTTCTACCTTGTTTTGTGATTTTTTTTCTTCATTTTTTGAGAAAGAGAAAAAAATCCCATCTCGATTTCAAATTAAATTCTCGTTGTTTTTTAGGCTCTGTAACATCATCAGAAAGGGAATAAGTTCTTGTGCCATGATATGATGGAAAGAACTCAGCGATAGCTTAAAGGGAATTCTTCCGAATCAATGTTAAGAGATATTTTATTCCCAATAAGATTGGAATATCCACTTGTGGCAGCCGAAGGCAGGCGTGGCTGTTGTTGTTATACTGGCTGCCGAGCGTTGTGTTGACGAGAAGACGGGTGTAGTAGTGCAACGGAACTGCTTAAGCACAAATGCGTGTGATCCGATAAGAGAGTGGGGTACCTTCTAGCACTCGTTTAATGCTGAGTGCCGACAGATAAGATTTTGTTATTTAAAGTTTTAATAATAATTTAGACTTATTTATGGTTTTTTAAAGAAATTTCGATCGAAAATTTAACAGTAATTTGATTTTTATTTTATTAGTGTTTCCGAACGCTTCTTCGGAACATCAGTTAAACAGTGAATTGGGTTCTTGAGCGGAGTTACCTGAAAGAATTTCAACTTATTTGTTCACAGTTACAGAAACTTACCTTGAAATCAATTCTTTTCGTCAACCCATTCAAACAAATAGCTGGAATAATGTTGAATTACAAATACTCCGAAAACATCACTTTTATTATATTTTTGGAACTATTCAATGATCATGTTATTCGCTTACATTAAGAACGAATAATTGTTGTCAGATTCTGTCAATGCATGGCTGCACTATTAGTGCGTTAAAAAACACTCCGAAAACATCAGCCTGATGCCTTATCTTAACCTGTCTTCTATTAAATACTTTCGATTCGTAGGATACACTTCTTTCAACAAATTGCTGTCTTAGTGATCCTGCCATGGTGCCATATTCTTGGATACAAATTTCCGAAAAAGTAACTTTTTTTAAAAAGCGAATTTCGATGGAATATTTTTGAAGCGGGCTTGGATGGTTACTTATATTTCTGTCAAGCTATTGACTAACAAATTCTATCAAAGAACTGCTGCAATATTGATGAATCGAAGCGATGGGCAAAGGAATTCCGGGATCCTAATGTCACCTGTGCTTTGTACAACAGTTTGGTTCGTCCCAACCTTAAGTACTTATGCATCGCATGATGTTCATATTGAAAGACTGGAATCTGTGCAACGGAATTTTACCCGTTTTTTGTTAAAAGGGTTGCAGTGGATTGATCCCCTAAATACCCTTCCATACGAAAATCGTTTGTCAATCCTTAACATGCAAACACTACAAGAGAGAAGAAAATTTCTTTTAATAATAATGATTATTAGAAAAACGTAAAGTTAAAATAAAGTGTAGAGCTTAAACAGAATCCTACCAATAAACTATTTAACCTTCTCGTTAACAAATCTTCACATTTTCTTTAAGTCTACTACAATTTCCATCAAGTAATTGTCAAATAAATGTCAAATGAGTGACAAATATTTTTTCACGAGCTGAAACCATAAATATTTTGAAAAATGAGTTCGAGCAGGTTAGCTGCAAGAGTATACGTTTTATTCAAATAATGATACAGTTGCCTGCATAATGAGAAGCAAGTTTGCTGCAAGAGTATGTGTATGAAAAAAATATGTTTTCTGGTATTTGGAGAGTAAAACGTGGGTAGGTTTCCAATCTCGTTATAACTGATCAGTGCTACCTTACTTCTTGTTAAGTATTGCCGTATAGTTTTTCAACACTACTTTATTGTCAGCACCTATAGTACATCAATTGATTTAAAGTGTTGAAAAGCTTTTTTCATTTCTTCATTTTTTTAATAGCCGTGTTTTTGTGCTTTATCTTCGGTTCTATCTCTTCTAAGATATAATTTCTATGTGAAATACAACAACAATTTTAACAATAAAGCAATTGAATTTTGAATGTTTGAATTGAATTTTGAATGTTTTTCTTGCTGATTTCATTTGAAAATATAACTTTATAACATATTTCAATATTAAACATTAGACGTGTCTAATTGTCCCTTTATGATCTGACCTTCCCTATCTTGCTTATTTTTGTGTCTCGTGCATATGTATCTTTTCCTTACACTACTTTCTCTTTTTCGGATATGAGAGATCCTCATGCCCGCCAGAGTAAAAACTAGTTTTTGGGTCATTTTAAAAGTATTCACGGATAAATAGGAGAGAATTTAACAACCCGGCCCAAATCCATTATAAAATAAATTAACTACAATGTTTACTTCTTTTGAACCAATAAAAGTGAGACGTAATGAAAATACCAATAGAAATCGAAAAAATACTATGAACAATTTCAGAACATTTAATACTTATTTGTGTACCATAAAATAGCATCACAGAAACACTTGCCTTCAGATGTGATTTTAGTGCACAGCTTAGAGATGGATTTCCGTGTATTAAATTTTGACGTTTTGCTAATGACTAAACTGGAGACTAAATTCGTTATTGGTATGTGATGTTTCTGGAATCTGGAGATTTTCATTTAACTATTTACTAAATTTGATTATTAGTAAGGCCCATTGTATTTTTCCATCAAATTATAACTGGAGTCACTGATGCTCCTGACCTCCTCTGTAAAATTTTCTTTTGCTCTCGAGGGGGAGGTTATAATCTCCGTAGTCAGGATCTGATTAAGATCCATATTCACCGTACTAATTATGGAATGCATGAGCCTTTGACACGTATGGGTAGACTTATAAACTGGAACTCAAAACTTTTTGATTTTAATTTAAGTAAAATTCAACTCAAATTAATTTTGAAAACCAGCGTTCCACTTTCTTAATGTTTTATGTTGATTTTGTAATGTTATTTTTTTCTTTATGTTATGTTAATTATTTATGTGTGTTGTGTTATTTGTTTTAGTTTCGTTATGTGCTTACTAACAACTAACACCACACTAAGTGACTAGGGCTTCACGATATTCGATAAAAATATCGGTATCGTATCGTATCGTATCGAAGGTCGAAAATCGACACGATACCGATATCGCTATCGATTGTGTTTATAAAATTGTCGATATTATCTTATCGCCGATAAGCACTGGCCGATAATTATCGAATATATCGTATCGACTGAAAGAATTCTATTTTCGACACTGCGTGCGCAAAATTCGAATTTTCTTTTAAAAGCATTTACTAATAGTAATTTACTTGCAGTAATACATACATTTGATTGTTTTTTTACGCGTTCGATCGTGCTTTCATTGTCGATCGTCTTTTGAAAAACCCGATGAACATCGATACTAGAACGAAACGCGTCATTTGCTTTCGAGACATGTTAGTAACCGGTTGATTATCATTTCATATAATAGGTGGTTGAAAGGTTGTCTTCATCTATAGTCATATATATAAAAATGCATCTTAAAAAATAAAGTCTGTTAGGGGTTGGAATATCAAGCCTTAACCAGAAAAACAAATTACGCGAAAAGGTACACCGTTCTATATTTTTCTCTTAGAACGGTGATGGGATTGTGAGCTTTCAACAAATGTCAATTTAAAATTGGGGTTTCGGATAGTCTATAATCAAATAAAATAAATTTTGAATAGCTTTCGTTTCACTTTTTGCCTCGCTTTAATAGTAATAAACATTTTTTTCTTATTTCGATATTTTATCGAGTATCGTATCGGTATCGTATCGAATTCGATAACGATACGATAAATTTGTCTTAAAATTATGGCCGATATCGATACGATACGATGAAATAATTTTTTATTCGATACGATACCGATACAATCGAAAAATATCGGTATCGTATCGTATCGTGAAGCCCTATAAATGACGAGCCGGTGGTATAACACAGTCCCTGTGTTGGCAAACCATTGGTCGTAATATGGTGCTTGCTATGTGTAAAAAAAAAAAATGTGTGAATCGAAACTACTCCGAAAACTTAAATTTTGTAACTAGCGTTATTATTTTCAGAAGAACTAATTTTTCTTTCACAAAATATTATTCTTTATAAAGATGATGGTTTTATAATACTCCGAAAAATAACTTTAAGGTTGGTGTTAAATATGAGAGGTTTTGAGAAGTTCAGAGAAATTTGTGACTTATTAATTCTCAAGCTGCAATGGCCAGATTGTTCCTTACTTTAAGGCAAGCTATTAAAAGTTAAAATGTGACTCCGATGTTCATGGCTTAAAAATACTCCGAAAAATGCATTTTATGTTGTTTTGAAGTTCTTTTAATGCTTCTTAGTTGAGATATTGGGATCGAAATAACAATATTGAGCAATTAGCGAAATTCCATCAAATATCAGTTGCAATAATGACAAGAATTCTTACTCCGAAACCATGAATGTTTTTATTTTCTTCCCAAGAAAAAGAAAACTGTCCAGTTTCTGTCCGCTCACTTGAGTTGCCACAGGGCTTACTTAAAAACATTTTCGGAGTAAGTCGGAGTACAGTTTTTTCTTGATCAACAATTTCTATCCGTTATCCAAAATTTCAATTTTAATCTCTTGGAATTCTGAAAAAGTCTTCACCCCCAACCTTAGAAATTATTTTTAATCTAAATAAACCACCAAATGTATGCACGTTTGAACTTCCTTATTGTTTCAAATCACTCACGTCATCCAGAATTAAAAATAAAACCGCATCAAGCAACAATTGTTGCTGACTCAAACCAGCCAGCGCCAGTTGGTCTGCTGTTTTCCAATTATATCAAAACCATGCAATTTATCCTCCAACCATCCAGAAATCACTTTGGTAGCAGTGCTCATGCTCAACCCAAGAAGAACATTCTTACAAGTAGCCTAGCTGTAAAGCTGTTGCCATCACAGCACTTTTAACCACACACTTACCTATAAAAAGCAAGAAAAAACAAAACCCTACTCATGTCGAGCAAAATCACTCCACATCATCTCGAGATTATGTGAATTCCTTACACTTCACCTTCCATCTAATTATGGATTTTCTTCCTTCTCTCGATGATTTTTCTTGTTGTTTACCTCAAAGGTGCACTAATAGAGTTCAGATATAGCCTCCCATTCCCATTCACTAGACAAGACACAAAACGTCAACAAATCTACCTCTCATGTGACTTTCTCTTCCCGTTTCTTGACGTGTCAACGTCGGCGTCGTAGTCTTTTAGTTTTGTCATATTCTTCCTTCATTTCTAAAAATGAAAAACAAAAAATTGAATCTCAAGAACAACACGAACTATTGAACATTGCATGTGCTCTCATCAACATGCGCTCAGCGCTCACATCATCTGATCTGGAAGATGTAAAAATTTCCTCGTTTCTATGGAAATTGTGACTCCTAATTACGGAACACTTAAATTTTTGTCTTCTATGTGCAGCGTGCACTGAGACAAGTACTCACCTTCCTACACGAGAATAGGTTTGAAAGATGATGATGCATTTGATGGTGAGAGGAAGTCTTATGAAGCATTGGATATGGCAGTAAAAAGATGCAGTGACAACGAGAAGTTTCGGAAAGTTCTTTATTATTACTTTTCTGTCGGGTAGAAATTAATTCGGTAAGGAATCTGTGTTGGGTGTAAGAGCTGACTTGTTGTTCTTATTTTAACTTTTTTTTACGAATATGAATAGCAAAGCTTGCAGCAAAATATCAATTCAACAGTTACTCCGAAAATAACTTCAGAATGGGTTAGCTGTTACTAGAGACGAAATATTACTTTAGCAGATTATAACGGTTTCTCATTTTTGACAATAACTTGCCAAATGTCGTCGAAAAAGCTGAATATTGATGAATAAAAGTACTCCGAAAATTTCGGAGTTATATTCTAAAATGTCCGGGGAAGTTAAAGATTCTGGCTTCACATCATTCACAAACTCTTCTAGAAAATGTTTCACGTAGTTGAGTAACAGAGGTCCAATTCCTGAGAACGGCGGCGCCGAATCCATAAATTCAGGGTCACCACCAACACTGGCCGATGCATGCAGCATAATGAGAATTTAACTGTTCGAAGCGGGTTTCTTCTTTAGCAACTGACATTTCCATATATGACGTATTCCATACAGTGCCTTAATTTACCAACTATTTCATCGTCAAGAACTTTGAAAACTTACAGGCGACAAGAGTGCAGCCGCTAAATAAAGAAAAATCATAAAGGTGCTCTCAGGCCTCACCTCATCAAGCGTGGCTGGTTGTGCTTAAGAGTCTGAACCATCATCAAACCGAGTGTTTGGAATACAACTAGAAGTGTGGGGGCCTTGAAGAGGAATCAGGTGTCGGAATTGGCAGGTTGGGGAATGTTGAAATAGAAGTGGATGCACCCAAACGATGGATGTACTCCATCTCCATTTCCATCATCATCGTCGCATCTCCATCTGCTCTGTACCCCTGCACAAACTTGACTGGTGAGTAATATTCTCAAACGGGCTGTTGCTGCTGTTTTAATGATTCCTCGCTTCTTTGCCAGCTTCTATATCATTTTGTCTGGCATTGGCATGTATCTCCTCTACTTTCATATTTTCTTTTTTCCAATGAGGAATAATGATGGAGCGAGCGAACACTGACTGGTGAACTGAGATATCCACAAGAGGCTGGCGAGGAGCGAGGATAGTGTTCAACTCTGTGCATACTTGGGGTCTTTAGATTGCGGTGGCTCTTCAATTAGAATGGATTGAATGCAAAATGATGTGAAGCTCATTGCTTGAGTACGGAAGTTATGCACCACTTAAGTGTGGCTATTTGAAGTGCATTGACAGTTTTCTAGATACCTACTTCAAAGAGCAGTTTCGAGTGTCGTTTTATTCTTTTTTTCGAATGTGAATGCAGAATTGAAGCTATTCACTCGGTGCTACTGTTTTTGTTTTTGCTGATTTTTTTTCTCATTTCCTTCAATTGGAATTTGTTTGATTTTATTTAACGTTCCTTTTAGTTTGTGTTTTGTTTTAATAGCTGTTACTTTGAATTGATGGAGTTTCGTCGTTGTGACGATGCTAATTAAGTGAATGGTTAATGAGATGAATTCGAAAAAAAAATTATCATTGAAACAAGAGTTTTAGATTAATTTGGTCGTTGTTTTTTAGGTGATTTCTTCGTAAAAACTTATTTGTATTACCGTGCGAAGAACCGATGGGTCGAATGGAATGCTATTTCAATTTAACTGCATCTACTCTACTTTTGAAGATTTATGTGGACATCATGATCAAAAAATTTACTATGATTCCGTATGCCTAGGAGTTCCCGTTGCACCTACTATAAGAACACAAGAGCTATAGGGTAGATTGTTGGGGGTAGATGGTAATGGTTAAAAGATAGGGGAGAGGGTAAAGGATAGAGGGTAGAAGGAAGATGGTAGAAGGTAAAGAGTAGTGGTAGAGGTAAAGGTTAGAGGAAGAGAAGAGGGTGAAGAGCGTAGAGGGTAGAGAAAGATAGAAGTACGTATATGATTGAAGGTAGAGGGTTAAGAGTTTAGGAGGTAAGTTGGATAGGGTAGATGGTAGAGGGTAGAGGGTAAATGACAGTTGGTCGATGGTAGAGGGTAGGGGGTTGAATATAGAGGGTTGGTTGTAAAGGGTATTGAGTACAGTACGTAGGGGGTAGAGAGGAAAAGGGTAGAAGCTAGATGGAAGATGTAAGATGAAGGTATATGAAAGAGGAATGATGGTTAAGGGTAGATGGTACAGGGTACAGGGTGAAGGGGATGAGGATAGAGGGTACAGAGGGTAGGGAGTAGAGGTTGAAGCAGATAGAGGGGATGGGAGTAGAGGGGGTATGGGGAAGAGGGTATATGTGGTAGAAGATAGTGGGAAGAGGTTAGAGGTGGTATAGTTAAGATGGAAGAGAGAAGAGGTTAGAGAGTAGAGGATAGGGGCAAGAGGGTAAAGGGAAAACGTTAGAGAGTACCCGGCAGAGGGTTGGGGATAGAGGGAAGAGGAGAATGGGTAGAGAGTAGAGGGAAGAATGTAGAGGATAGAGGGTAAGTGTAAGTGTAGAGTTAAGGGGTAAAGGGAAGTGAGTAGGGAGTAGGGGCTAGAGGTGGAGGGCAGATGATAGCGGGAAGTGTGAAGCGGGTAGCGGGTAGATGATAGGATAGAAGTAGAAGACAGCTCGGTCGACCAATGTTGGCGTTGAAAGGATCTCATAAGGTTACTTACTTACTTAAGGTGGCGCTACAGTCCGTTGTGGACTTGGACCTCAATCAACAGTCGTCTTCAGTTTTGCACTCCAAGTTGATTGAGGTCCTCTTCCACTTGAGTGCGCCATCTGAGTTGCGGTCTTCCTCTCCTCCTACGTCCCTCGGGAATAGTGTCGAAGGCTTTCCGGGCCGGAGCATTGGTGTCCATTCGCTCTAAATGACCGAGCCATCTGAGTCTCTGGACCTTGACCCTTCTGGCTAGGTCCATGTCGTTATACAACCCGTAAAGTTCGCTGCTGTATCTTCTTCGCCATTCCCCTTCAATGCACACGGGGCCAAAGATGACCCGAAGAACTTTCCTCTCGAAACAGCCTAAGGCACTTTCATCCGATTTTGTCAGGGTCCATGCTTCTGCACCATACAGCAGGACTGGGATGATGAGTGTGTTGTACAGAGTTTTACCTTAGTTGCTCGAGAGAGGGCTTTTCCACTCAATTGCTTTCTAAGCCCAAAGAAACAGCGATTAGCAAGAGTTATTCTTCGTCTGATCCCGGCGCTGGTGTTATTGCCCGTGTTTATAGCTGAACCTAGGTAGACAAACTCCTCTACTAACTCGAAGTTATACGCGTCTATTGTGACGTTCTGCCCGAGCCTTCGGTGTTGGGTGTCCTTCCTCGAAGACAGCATATTTCCCTCATTTACCGCTAAACCCATTTTTGCCGCTTCTGTCTCAATTCTCACAAAGGCGCCATTGACATCACGCTGTGTTCTTCCCATTATATCAATATCATCGGCGTACGCGAGAAGTTCAACAGATTTTTTGAAGATAGTGCCTCTGTTGTTGACGTTGGAGTTCTGCACTATTTTCTCAAGAACGATGTTTAGGAAATCGCATGACAGTGCATTGCCTTGTCTGAATTCTTTTTTGACGTCGAAAGATTCCGTAAGCTCGTTGCCAAACTTTATGGAGCAGCGTGAGTTCTTCATCGTCATTTTGCACAAGCGAACGAGCTTGGCAGGGACGCCAAAACTAGACATAGCTTTGTACAGTTCGTCTCTGTAGATGCTGTCATACGCGGCCTTAAAATCGATGAAAAGGTGGAGGGTATCGATTTGGAGTTCATAGGTCTTTTCCAGGATCTGCCGCAACGTGAAAATTTGGTCTATGGTTGACTTTCCTGGCCTGAAGCCACATTGATAAGGACCAATCAGATTGTTGACGAAAGGCTTCAGACGTTCACATATTACGTCAGAGAAGATCTTGTAGGCGATTTTTAGTAGACTTATTCCTCTATAGTTGGCGCAGTTTAGAGGATCTCCCTTTTTCAGGATCGGGCAAACAATGCTGAGGTTCCATTCATCGGGCATGCATTCCTCTGACCATATCTTACAGATGATTTGGTGCATGCTCCTATCTAGCTCGTCGCCTGCTGCTTTGAACAACTCAGCAGCTAGTCCATCTGCTCCAGCGGCTTTGTTGGATTTCAGCCGTGATATTCCGGTTTTCACTTCTTCTAGGTAGGGTTCACGGAATTGTTGGCTATCATCGTGTCCGATGAAAGGCTCCTGTCTGACGGCGGTATTTTGTTCGTCGTCGCCATTATACAATCTACAGAAGTGGTCTTTCCAAATCCCCAGCATTGACTGCGATTCTACTATGATGTTGCCTTGTTTATCTCTCTAGGCATTGGTTCTTGCTCGATGACCTTGAGCCAGCTTTTTAACCTTTTGGTAAAACCTCCGAACTTCATTCCAGCTGTTGGCTCTCATAAGGTTGCAGAAATATTTAATGGAGGCCCGATTTGGATGCCGGTTGTTTCGCTGATGAATGCAAAAACCTCATCAGCTTTTCAACTATTTCATACAATCCCATAAATAGTTTAATTGGCTATTATGAATATTTAAATATTTTACTCTGCCAAGTTTTTAAATAATTTATGTTCAACATGACCTTAAATTCTAACTTACTTCAAAGCCTCGAGGCGATTTCAATTTTTCAAACTTAATTCTATTCTAACATTCTCCAAAAAAAAAACCATTTCCCTTATGGGATGTTAGCAGAAAAAAGTAATTTAGTTGGCTTAGAGAACGCGATCGACTAGAAGAGATCAATATTTTAATAGCTGTTGAAATTTCAATCATCATCCAGTAGAATCATTTGCATGTTCAAACCCACCAAACATAAAATAAAAATAATTTTTAAATTAGAAAAAAGACGATTGTAGGGTATTCCCTTTACCAAAAAAAAAACCTCTTACAATCTTATCTTAATTCAAACTTTTTAACTTTAGCGGAGCTCCGAAACTTCATTCAATCTTAAATTCCAGTACAACTTGTATTTAATAAATTTTTGAACCGTCTCATTTTATAAATTTATAAGTATTATCGGTTAATTTGATAAATACCC
>CAKKXW010000004.1:20760657-20978828 GCA_920937365.1 Sphaerophoria rueppellii | reverse complement strand
CAATGACGTCTAGATGGTCTCGAAAGCCAGATTACAAACTCACAGTGGTTTACAGAACATAGAAGACGAAATGTTCTCGAAGTTAGAAAGATCTGCAAGCTCGGATAATACAAGTTACTTAATAGCACTCAGCACAGTAGAGCTCCGAGCTCTAGAAGATCACCAGGTATAAGGTTTCTGGTTTCTATCAGTAGGTACAGTAGCCAGAATTCTAGATGATGAGCACGCATTATGGCTCTGGGCAATGCATGGTAGATCTGCAGTAACGAGGCTCCTGTTGGAAATCGACCCAACAGGTCGAATACCTAGTAGATCAGCAACTATAAGTGTTCTGGTGGCACTCAACCAAGTAGATTGAAGCTCTTGTAAAGCAGAAGATACAAGACATTTGGTGACACTCAAACATTAGACCGAAAGCTCTGGTAGATCTGCAGTAACGAGGCACGTGGAGGAAATCGACCTAGCACGTCGAAGATCTAGTGGTAAAGCAGGTATAAATGTTCTGATGGCACTCAACCAAGTAAATCAAAGCTCTTGTAGATCAGCAAGTTCAAGACCCCTGGTGACACTCAACACAGCAGACGGGAACTTTGGTAGAACAGCAGTAACGAGGCGCCTGGTGGAACTCGACCCATCTCGTCGATGTTGATGTTGATGTTGATGTTGATGTTGATGTTGATGTTGATGTTGATGTTGATGTTGATGTTGATGTTGATGTTGATGTTGATGTTGATGTTGATGTTGATGTTGATGTTGATGTTGATGTTGATGTTGATGTTGATGTTGATGTTGATGTTGATGTTGATGTTGATGTTGATGTTGATGTTGATGTTGATGTTGATGTTGATGTTGATGTTGATGTTGATGTTGATGTTGATGTTGATGTTGATGTTGATGTTGATGTTGATGTTGATGTTGATGTTGATGTTGATGTTGATGTTGATGTTGATGTTGATGTTGATGTTGATGTTGATGTTGATGTTGATGTTGATGTTGATGTTGATGTTGATGTTGATGTTGATGTTAAGGTTCACGGTTTCGGGCTCGCGTATTGCTTACTCTATACTGATACTGAACTTACATTTTTAAATTGTTTTAGACTGTCGTTGTAAAGTCGGTCAACCAAGGTTCCCTAAATAAATGACAACACGATTTGAAAATTTTGTGAGTAAAAGATCTATTGTGGTAATGCCATGTGAGATGGATCACCATCCTGAGCGAACCAAAGGTTCCCCAATTAAATATTTTTAATTTCAATAAATTAAAAAGTCAGTTTTTAACTCCTGCCAGTGATCGAATGCCTCATATCCTAATTTCCAAACGGCTACTTCTCTGAACTTCACTCTCTGAACTTGCATTAGCTCCTCGACAGTTGACTTGTACGATTTCCGAGCCCCATATGGTGCTTAAGTATCAATGGTGACACAAGGAAGTAGGTACCATCAGTACCAAATTATGAAATTGAAGACAAATCATAACTTAGCAACTTTGGAAACCTGCTGTTCATATTGAAGTCAGTTAGATTTGGGAAGATAAAGTAAAGAGTAATGGATGCATTACTTTGGGAGTGCACCATCGTAAATGTCTCTTAAGAGAAGGCTTTCTAATCAGGCTTATGTGTTTTGATGACGACGTGTTCGTAGTCCTCTCTTTTTATTTACAATAATTATTATCGGCGTAATGATGTTTTTGAACACATCTTTCTATACTAATAGGCTTTCCTTAGCCTTAAAACGCCCAGTTTTATTGAGTTTATCTCTAAAGGAGATTTACATATGACAGTATGATAGGAAAGTGCAACATTAAGTACATCCTAAGATTAGTGCTGCTGTTAGAAGGCTCCGCAATGCATGGATATTAAAAATTTTATTTCTATGAAACATCTTGTCGTAAGACGCTAATAAAACATGGAATGTAGGATTGTAAACACTCCAAAGCCTCTTATGATCTTATTCTTATCACAAAAACACTAAATTCTGCTTTTCAAAATTTTCAAAAAAAAAAAGATAAAACAGCATTACCATAAAACCGACCAGTGATACTTTCAACACTTTGATGTCTTAAGTATCACCACTCACAAATCCAAATCTAACTTTTCTGCAACATAAAAACCATCAAGCCTCTTTTGAATGCTAATTCGTCGGAGCTATAAATTATACCAATGCCAGCAGCTCAAGGGAATTAGATTTGCATGCGAAAAACGATCAATGGAGATCGTAAATTTTTAAAGAGCAAGCCCATCCCGAACGCGCTCTCAAAAGATAACACGCCGAGACGAAGGCGTTGAACTTCATACAAACATCATTTATGTCGACTTTTATAAGTCCATCATAAAAATATTGAAACAGAATTATTTGTTGTTGTTTTTTTTTTTTGTCGATCGGGACACATCTTGACAACTTTTATGACACCGAACTCGTCAGTCATCAGCTTGTCCATGTCCCTGTACAAATATGCAAAATTACATACGCAATTATGGCAAATACAAGCTTTAACAAAATTCCCTTCACCGGTCTGAAGCTGCGCGATGGGTAATGACGCGCGTGTGTACGCGATATTAATCGATATTTTGAGAGATTGTAAATTTTCGGTCCGAGCAAACTGATGCGCAAGTTGCCATTGACCCTCGGGCGATCGATTGAAAAAATTACTCTGTTGTTGTTCCATTGCGTGGATGATTTACTTTGTTTTTTCGTCGCGTTCGTCTTGTCGTCGTCATCCGTCGATATGATGTGTGTTGGCCCTTAAGGTGTTTGACTTTGTCTCTTACTGGCGAATTTTCAACCAAAATTAATTAAAACATGCGGAAGATCTAAGAGACACCGCAATAAGCTTCTCCAATTCATTCCCGGCAGTTCAGGTATTTCACAACGGGACCAAGTATACCGCCCTGAGGTATATCGGCGTTAATTACACGATACTGATGATGTTAATTAAGTGATTTTCACTTAAGCCTGGTAAGGTGCTGGTGCTGGGAATGTGGTGAGATTATGGACAGAAAAAAAAACAGAAAATAAAAATGAGGAAACAGAAAAAACAATTAGGTTTTGCGGTGGCTTACACAGAGGCTTCAGGAGTTGAGATCATTTTCAATTTGTTTTTTTTTTTCGTCGATGGCGGCGGTAAATGAATATTAATAGATTTATTGCGGCTTAAAAATTGATGTTGTTCATGGAAATGGATCATTTTTGTGTGCTTCGCTTTGTTGAGAGGTTAAGTCGTTTAGATAAATCAAAGTGTCATGTCAGTGGTGCTTCTTTCCCACGGAAAAGAAAGTTGTGGAAATGATTTATGGAAAAAGTTCAAACTGACAAATCGGAGGAATTGAAATACTGGCATGAAGGAAATAAAGAGAAGTGTGTGAAGAGGGGAAGGCACAACAAAAGCTCCTTCTAGTTTTTTACGACTATTTCATTGACCTTCTTGCAAAGCCTTATTACTGATTGAGATGCATTTACCATTAACCAGATCGTCGCATCGCGTCGTGTTTCGTCTTCATCATATGGCCATTTGCCACATTACCATACCAGCTACCGAAACTGTCATCACTCGACATATGGCCGACACAACTCTACACACTTCTCAATGCAAGTCTCATTTTTGCCATTAAAAAACACAACCGCCTCTTCCTCCCATAAAAATTGCGCACCATCAATTCAAAGATCTTTGCAATCTTCTGTCCATATCCACAATCCACATGTGACTCTCTCCAGAGACCACGGGGAATGCAATTTATCTATGGTCCAACCATGCGGCAAAAAATGAATATTCGCGCTAGATTGCAATAAAACTGAAACAAGATCTCCTTCGGGTCAATCGAAGGAGTCATTTAAAGACTTGCAGCCTCCAAGCCCCGCATGGTGCCATCACATGGGTGCAATATCACTCTTCCATGCAAACCACACCGACCGAAGTCGAACGTGTGTAGGACATAAAAAGATCCTCATTTTACCACTAATATCAGAATCTCCATGCGACTAATGGAACAATGATCTGTGTAGGCGTTCTAGTCGCATATTCCAATCGTGTGGTACATTCATTTACAAGTGGAGTAACAAGTCCCAAACAGACATTTCGTATAGCAGCTAGCTCGCTGCTCTGGCTATCATCTCTGGTGAACCAACAGCGCAAGACATCATCGTCGTCGTCATCGTCATCGTCGTTCTTCATTGCGGGAGTTGGGGCATGGCACAAAAATATTGTGGACTTTCCATTCTGCACAACTCGCCCTCCATCAGAGATTCGCTGTGCGATGACACTTAATAAATGATCATAAATGGGCAGGCCGTGGCCGTGCTGCGTTGTGCGCGATAATCGCGGCCAGCCGAGCCGGGTGGAGGACATCACAACGATGATGATGGCGCGACGCGGTCGTTCTAACTCTTAATAGAGATTTCATGGTGGAAATTGTGCATGGCGGCGAAAAACAAAATTAAGAAAAAACATCTCGATTCCAACGGAGCGAAATGCCAACAAATTGTGGAAAAATCTTGAGAAATCACAAAAAAAGGAATGTTTTTTTGGTATAAATCTTTGTGCCATTCGATTGAGGGTGAAAAATTGTGATTATGGTTGTCTCTCGTATAGTTGCGCGTTTTGTTGTTGTTCTGCAATTGCGATTGGTTTTGGCAGTGTGCGGCGCACAGTGCAGGAGCATTTTAATAAAGGAAGCGCGCCTTCGGGGGAATTGCTTGTTTGTGTGTGCGCAGCTTTGTGCCACTAAGCTTGAAATATTTTATCAAAATAAAGCATTTATTTGAATTTTCTTCTGAGCAACTTTTGTGGGACATGTTAATGGGTTGAAAAATGTGTTTTACTGTTCCCTGGAATACAATGTTGTGGTCAGAAAATGTACATTTTAATGAGTAACGACTTTCTACGGTGTTCAAACCTTTTAAGACAATTAAAGATTCATCAAAGGGAACTGGGCTTAGCTTGAACCTGCTTGTCATACAGTTTCAGATTCCTGATTCTGGAGCTTTCCAGGGAACATTGACTCTTGGAGTTTTCTTGTTCTTCGGCAACATGATTTTTCATCCATTTATTTGTTGAACCATTCATCAACCATTAGGGATTTTGACTTGGAAGATTGACTGTCCAACTTATCAGAAAGAGATTGGTGTTTCTTGATTTTCAAGAGCGCGGCCTGTTGCTTTATTGAAAAATTGTGTCACCAAGGCATTGTGAATACTGATCTTTCAGAGCTTCGGTCTGATGTGCTCAGTGACACAAAAGCCCTTTTTCCTTCTGAAATTAATTAGCTCCAACTGCTGTGTTGTGATGAGCCTTCTACATGGCTTATCTGCTAGATCACCGGTTTGCTTCGTTGAATGACATCAACGGCTTCGTGTCTGCTAATTTTTTGGAACTCGGCCTACAGTGCTGAATGCTATCAGGGACCTAAAATTTTTCGATATTTCAGATCTTGGCCTGTTGTACCTCCTTAAACTTCAGTAGCTGCAGACTTTCAAAATGGTATCATCATGCACAAGCACACAATCAACTCAGCCATTTGGAAATGGCATAAGATTGTTAGGTCCCCTTTATATCTAACACGAACTCTAGGAATTGTTGAAGAATGCAAGCCACTAAAAGCTTTTATTATTATTTGGGGAATGGGCGCTCTATGAGGAATGTTTTTCGAGCGATTCGACGAATGTTTGGTGCATATTCACCCTTATTGTAGCAGGCGTTTTGTTTGAATGACAATTGTCGTTCAATCAAGTTGGCATTGCGATAGTCGTTATGATAGCGTTTTACTTAGCGTTACGCTACTTGACATTTGGCGTTCAGTGGATGCTAAATTTTTGATCGACAAATGTCATTCTTATTCATATTGCAGTTGTCTTTTCAGTATTCCAAAACGACAAGTAAAACGTTAATTTCTTTGTGCAAAAATACAGCAAAAATGTAAGGTTTTCCCAATTTTTTCTGTTTTTCATCTGTGTTCAATTATTTTTTGTTTGCTTCGGGTGAAAGTTACGAATCCGGACCAAATAAAGTGGCTTTTGGAATTAATGGAACTTAATCCATCACTGGCCACGAATTTCAGGAGGGGCGTCACCCAAATAGATGACAAAAAAACAAAAATGGGAATCGGTTGCGAATACCCTCAATTCCTTGGGGCCGCCGACTAGAACCGAAATGGAGTGGCAAAAGGTGAGGAAAAACAGAGGCCAGTCTATTGAGGCTAGGTTTGGTTGGAGTGGCTGTCCAGTTTTTGTTAGGTATGTTCAGCGACACTGTTTTGCACACTTTGGCACAGTTTGGAACAGAAAAATACAGCTTTTTGGTGTTCATTGACACATTTGCAAACACACACAAACACAGGAGAAGAAGAAATCCTACAAAATTGAAAATAATTTTGAAAACAAAAAATTTTTCTTGTGTTTATCAAGTTGTCAAAGTCAGCTGTTTATGTGGAATGTGTGTGGAATGAAAATCATAGCGTTTAAGCAACGCAATACCGACTCTAAAGCACTATTCACATGAGCACGAACGACGACCAACGAATGAACGAAAATTCGTCGATTTTGACATTTCTTTCACATGAGAGTTTTTAATTCGTCGCGAATGAACAACCAAAACACAAGGCAAGAACGATTTTTGAGGTTAGACGCGCGCGATAATTTTGTTCGTTGGGAGTGTGGATGATGTGGAACGCGAATAGAGTTTGGCAGTTCGTATCAACTACAATTCTTTTCGCGACGAATAAATTTGTTTTCTCAAATTTATTAGCATTTGAGATTACAAATTAAATGTATGCATCACAAATCAACTTCACGGCTCCATAACTTATCTAAAATCACTTTTCTTCATTCATTCGTCGTTCGTTGGTCGTGCTTATGTGAATTACAAAAAGTGACAAATGTCGTTTTAGTAAAACGCCTGTTATAATAAGGGTGATTATATCAATCTCAAATGTTTGTCCAAGTTTTCATTGCTAGATTTATTACAAAATCAGCACCCTCATTGAGGAAAAGGATGAAGACACCAAAGATAGGTTCTACAAGCTCCCCGACAAGACCAATGAGTAATGCATAAGCTATGACATTAAAATTGTACTTGAAAATTTTTTAGCTAAGCTGGGTAGAGAAGAAATATTTGGTGAAATAATCGGACGACATAGCCTACACGATACCACCTGCGATAACTGATTTAGGCTAATCGACTTCACTGCGGGACGAGCAGTAATGGTAACATGTACGCGATTCCCACATTAATCACATTGCGATCAACGCACGACGCATGGAATATTTCCACCCATTCCGAGGTGCCAACACCGACTGGGATCACTAAGCTGAAAATCGTAGGAGAAAATTCGACGTAAAACGGCTACAATCGCAAGAGGATCCTTTTGATAGTGTCTTCGAAAATTTCTTCAGAAGTATTTTGCTGCTAGCACAAAATGTAGAGAACCAGTGGCAACACTGCCAAGCAGCCATCAGAGAAGCCGCCTCTGAAGTGCTAGGGTTTACACGGCCACCACATCGAAACCAGTAGTTTGGCGATGAGTGCCGCCTAGCACATACAGCAAAACAAGAGGCATACAAAACGGTGTTGCAAAAAGAGAGAGGAGCTCAAACTGTTCATAAAGAAAAAAAGCATGTACGACGAATGAAACATCAGCATCGTATGCCCGATCGTCAAGAAAAGAGATCCCTTGCCGTACTGTGCGAACGTTGAAGCCTTTCGTCAACAAACTGATAGGTTCTTATCAGTGTCCACCATCGATCACCCTACCGCAAATTTTGGAGAAGGCCCAGGAACTTCAAATCGATACCTATACCACCTTTTCAACTGTTAAACTACATCCATCACTTAGTGTGACTGCAGTTGTTATTAAAGTCTTCTTTCTCAGCAGCTGAGATTGCCTTATTCGGCAACATAGTTGATTTAACATTGCAAATTGAAACATTGGGCTTTTTCAAAAATCATCTCCGATATTAAACCTTTCGACTAGTTTCCTAGGGATATGTTTAGTCTCAGGTCTTCAGCAACGTACGTATTGACGGTTAAGAAGACAACTTTAAGTGAATACGAGCATTCTTAAAAGCTATCTTACAGTTTCCTATAAAAGTCATAACATCCATCCTCAATAAAAAATAACAAAAATCGTTTGAAATAATAGTAATTGTCTAGATTCTTTCTAAATTAAGAAAACGACGTTTAACGACTTAGACAGTAAAATATTTGCAGGATATTCGAATCACCACAGTTAATAGACAAAGGTATAGCCCCAAAGCACAAACTTTTAGTTGCGTATGTCATGCACCCATTTAACGCAGTCATTTCTATGAGTTGTTAAAAAACAATATTCGCTTCCATCTCGATGTTCCAACAATAACGCATTTGTTGTCTCCCAAACTAACGATGAAAGAAAAATGACTTTTCTGCCTGTCATTAAGTCATTAAAACAAAATTGCAAGTTCTCGTGTTTTCATGTTCTTAAAATTTAATAAACTCCAAAGGCTTCCCAAATGATCCTTGTTATCCTCTCTCTTTAAATTGACCAGAGACGACTCGAAGCAATAAAAAAGAGGCAACCCAACTTCAAGATTATGATGTCTGTCATTAGAGATCGTTTAGTTGTCAAAAAATTGGCAATGATATTTTTCAATTCAATTTTGATGGTAAGAGGTGGGATTTGTGTTTGGGTATGAGGGTACACGAGTTCATACCAATTGGGTGCTAATTGCTGTACCAGTTAAAGTTTTCCAACCGCTTGCTGCTGGTGCATGTATCAGTTGATCGTTCTGCTTTAATCGTTGTGAGATGAATGATTTATGGGATAAACTGACTCTTAATTTTCGGGCATGTTTTTATTTTTGGGAATCATGCGTGTCGAGAAGGTCGTTAAGGTATTGAAAATATGAGAAACAATCTCCTTGACACTTGCCGATCAATTCCCAATGGGATATAAAGAGGATTGTAGCTTCCCTCCTATAGAGCAGGCATATAGAGAGGCTTCTTTTGAAATCAAGGCATTGTAGATCATTTATCTTCGAGTCATTTGTAATATGAGCTGAAAGAAATTAAGGAAATTGTTGTTTTACACTTCAAGTGGCATTGTTGATGCTTAACCTTGCTTATCGATTTGTTTATTGAACAGTCAATGCACTTGATTCAATGCTTTGTGTGATAGACTATTAATAGAAATGTTTGAAGTGTGCAAAGAGAACTCTAGAGGACATTACTCTGGAGTGCATGATGATGACTATAGCAACCGTAAGGTTTAATCTGAGAAAAACTGCCAATAAAAACAGAAAAGAATAAGAAGAAAAAGAACAAACGTTGATATTGCTTACTTTACTTACTTACTTGCTTAACCGGATCCCAATCTATGAAAGATCTCAGCCTGAGACACTGCAGCTTTCCAGCGGAAACGTTCCCTTGCATATACTCTCCAGACGCCGAAACCAAGCGCTCGCATCCGCAGTCACTTGGTCCATGTACCGTAGGTTCGGTCTTCCTTTTCATCTCGAACCTGGGGCTGAAGCGTTGTCGTACATTGGCTCGATGTGGCCAAGCCAATGTGATCGTCTTTTCTTGGTTTTCTAGACTACATACATATCTTGGTACTGCTCGTATACAGTTCGCGGTTGAACCTTCTTCTCCATTCGCCATCGTCGCATACGGATACGGAAAAAAATCCGTCGAAGAATTTTCCTTCGAAAGTGCCCACCTTTTTTATCATTGTCCAGCACTCGGCGCCGCGCCGTAGAAGCATGAATTGATTAACGTCAGCACCTAGCAATTAAGCCTTATCTGACGTGTGACCACTCACACAGGTGTCGTTTATAAGTGTTGACATTCACCCTGATGATCCACCAGCTACAAAAGCACACCTCAACTTTCAAAAGAAAGAAGCGGGTACCCTGCAACCGGATTCACACCAGTACCAATTGAATTAGTGCCAGCCCTTATTCATCTTGGTTTGATTCTAGACTACTATTCAGGCAAAACACGGAACTGCACTCAACCCTCGTTTACCGAAAGAAGAGCCGTTGTCCGGTCACGGAAACTGCACTCAACTTTCAGTCACCGAAAGAAGAGCCGTAACCGCGATTTGCGAACAGCAGCTGAGGCCAAACTCAGACAACCACAACCCCCGCGAAGGTCCATCCCACTAGTGAGTCGGCAAGTCCTCACTACCCGCGGTACCCAATTGCCCCTGGGTGAGGGGTTGGTGTCACACATAACCATTCGTTATACAGACATTGTTTCATTTTTGTGATCTTTTGAGTTTTGCAGCTTTTATCAACTGGCAGATGAGGGACACCGCTCACCCTCTGTCAAGTATATCCACTTTGATTGAAGGGATGAACCAGCCAATCAAGAGATATACCCAACAGGGCGTCTAATTTCATTAACGTCTATCCACATTCGGTATTCGTTGATCGTATTTCCTCATTTAATATATCCTTAGATATATTATCTGTTAAGGATCGCATCAATCTTCATTATACGTCCTGTTTCAATCCGTCAATTCCATTAGACTAAAGCTGCCTACGTCCGCAGGTTCATGCCAATAAATTGACAAGAACCTCTCAGAGGCACCACTTGAAGGTGTAGGTCAGCACGTTCACTTACTGGGGAATATGTACTCGGAAACATGTTTCCTTTCTAAATTTCCAGGTCCATGATTTTACCTCCACTCGGCGTCGCCGTAGAGTACGACTGGTAAAATCAAAGTTTTGTATAGCAGACACTTTGTTACTTTGTCTTTCGAGTGAGGAGTTTTGAACCCAATTGTTCTGCCAAACCGAACCAGCAGCGGTTCGATAGGGTAATTCTTCTTCGGATCTCCACTAAGGTGTCGTTTGTGGGATTGTTGTTTGTTGCAAGGTAGGTGAACTCCTCAACTACTTCGAAATTGCTGCTTCCAATAGTGAAGTTTTGTCCTAGGCCTTGGACAGATGTTGTTTTGTTTGTTGATAGCATGTACTTTGTTTTGTCCTCATTCACTTCAAGACCAACGAGTTTCGCCTGTTCTTCAATCGCTGTGAAGGCCTCAGGCACAGCATAGCCTAGGAGCTGGGTGGATTTGTTGAACATAGTGTTTTCCGTGCTCACACCTACTTTGCGCACTATTTGCTCAAGACTATTTTGAAGATATCACATGACAGCACATCTCCTTGTCTTAACCCTGCGCGTGTTTGAAACAACTCGGGTAAGCTGTTACCCATTTGTTTACTGCACTGGATCAGTTTGTTAGGGATTCCGAACTCAGACATCGCCATCACAAGGTCTGGGCGGTGGATGCTATCATAAGTTTTGAATTTGATGAAAAGATGGTGGGTTTCGAATTGAAGTTCGTTTGTCTGTTCCAGGATTTGCTTCAGTGTGAATATTTGGTCTATCGTTGTGTCAATTATTGTGCTGCAGAACGGTCTAAGACGCTCATACCAGTACGTTTGATAGGATTTTGTATGCAACAATAAACAGGGATATGTCTCGGTAGTTTTTGCATGACATAGGATCACCTTTTTTGTTGAAGGGGCACATGGAAATTATCCACCAGTCGGCGAACATACATTCTTATTCACACAGTTTGTTGATGACATGATGCACGCGGTTCATCTCCTATATATTTAAAGAGTTCCGGAGGTATGCCATCCGACCCGCCGGACTTGTTACTTTTTAACTTTTGGATGGCTCTTTCTACCTCTTCTGTGCTGAGGGCTGGGACCTGGGAGTGGTGTCGCTTCTTTTTTGTCATTGGCTCGCTCGACATTATGCGCATTCGGCAGCTGCCTGCATTTATCTACAGTTCCTTGTGCTTCGGTGACTAGGTTTCCTTCACTGTTTCGATGAGTCTGCGTCCCGGTTCTGAAACCAGAAGCTAATTGCTTCGACCTTTAGGAGAAACGTCGCGTCGGGTGTTGTTCTTGGCCCGTGACTCTTCTAGGTCTTTGAGCTAAGAAATTGCACATTCTCTCTTCTTCCTTCGAAGGGTTTTTCTTCGCAGATATTGTGACTGCTTGCATCTAATCTGTCTATGCCTTCAGAGTCTTGAATATATTTATACTCATAATCTGTAGATATAGAAGACTCTTGCCTCAATTATTACTATTTGTTCAATTTCTTTTCCTTTTTCTGTAGATGACAGGATTCTCCCTCCGCCCGCTCCCCGATAGAGATAAATATTAAATAATGGCCATTGAATACATCCCACATATTTACATATCCGCTCTCGAGCAAAAACATTATTTGCTTATCCTCGTATCCGCTTCACAGAGTCTTGACTCTTGTCTCGCGATGCAAAACGCTTGGATTGCGTTTCGCAACCTGCCCAAGATCCAATTTACGTCATTCTAGTGCACATTCGAATATTATTGATCACCCAAACTTGGCCAGAGACTGCTAGACATGCCTTTGCCATGCGTCCAGGAATTATACGCCCTGATATGCCATTTTGATAACGCAGCTCCAATTGTAAAGCACACATAATCATGTAGGCTTAGCTTCTGCAGCTCCACGATGACGACGAGGACGACTAACTATAATGACGTTCCTCAAGATGAGCAACCGTCTCTCCCTCTCTCTCTGCCCGTAAATTGCCCTTTTTTGCATAAAGTAGAGGATTATCTCGTTGTTTGTTTGTTCCTCCATTTCGAATAAAAATGAAGAGCTGTTCCCATTCGACGGTCTGATAAGACTGCCTAACATATTCTTATTAGGCTTTTGAGACTTTGATTCAAATGCTGCTCCTGTTTTTGTCTATCCCAACAAGATTTTGTGTATGTTGCGCTCGAGGTGCTCCAGATGCATTCCAATTGATAGGGTGTTCCTTTTTTTGTTTGCTGTTGCGCAGCAACAAGACTTGATATAAATAATGCGCCTTAAAGAGCAGGTTAACGCCTACATTTTGTAGAATTTCAAACTTCGGATGGAAGTCAATGCGATGACTTCTAAAAAATAGACCACTACTGGGCTTGCGATTCCGATGCGCGCTCTGCCGCCGAAGATCTGCATGGATCATCACCGTGCGTATTTGTTTGAGACTTCACTTGCTCTGTTGCTAGTTTTGTTTGGAGTCCAACTCCATTGTTGGCGTTGTTGTGCTTCTGGTGGATGCTCTTTGGCGATCAGTTTTCTTGATTAAATATCGGTGGGACGCGTTGGGTAAATAAATTTCCTCAAATGAGCTGCAGTCCAGTTCGAAGGAAGACGAGAATGTTCTCTTGTTTGGCATTAGGGATGTACGAACATATTTTAAACAGAATGGATGACTCGGGACGTGTGGGGATCACTTAAACAAACGAATGCGATTAGTCTTGAGGTTTATACACACTTGTGTAAGGGGTTTTTTGTGTCTTACAAAGTTGGGTAGGTGGGCGTTCTTTGGTTTGGCGATTTAAATCTGGAAGTAGAAAAAGTGTATGGTACCGAGTGAGTTTCCAAACAAGAACTCGATCATTTTAGACTTGTTTAGGATATTGATGAAGTTGCACCTGGTACAAAAAAGGGGTTTGCTTCAATACCTTTACTATTCTCTAAGTTGAACTTTTAATTTGTACAAGGAATTCACAGTCAAGGTAAGGGCGAAATACATAAAGACGGCTCATTCATGTTTAAAACAAATGGACAGTAGTGCCTAGCCCAGTAAAACCTTCTTAAGTTAGGAATTATCGCCTTAGCACATAACTACTAACAGTCATATTAACAGAAAACGCTTATACCACTAACACAACTAAAAAAAAAAAAAAGAGTGGCGCGACAGCTCTTAAAGAGCCAAGGCGTAAGTGGCTTACTCTCACCAACAATTCTCTAGGTGCGTATGAAGAATTGAGGGGACCTACAATTTAACGCCGATTCCGAACGGCAATGTTGAGAAGCACTTTTTCGTGACAGATGATACTCTTGGAAGTTTTGTCAGTTCTTCGCAAGAGGCAGTGCCCGTGAAAGATGAAAATAAAAACTATGGGCAAGAGTAGGACTCATATGCTTTGTTTTTCCTTTTTCCCTCATTTACCACTACACCCACTTTTTCCGCTTCTGTCTCAATTGTCAAAAAGGCACTACTGACATCGCGCTGTGTTCTTCCCGTTATATCAATATCATCGGCGTACGCGAGAAGTTTGACAGACTTTTGGGAGATAGTGCCCCTGGTGTTGACGGTTTTGCACTATCTTGTCAAGAACGATGTTAAAGAAATCGCATAACAGTGTATCGCCTTGTATGAATCTTGGACTGGACTGGAAGTTATACTCGATATTATTCCCCTAGACCTCTTTGTTCAAGAATCTGCAGCCAAAAGTGCCCTGAGACTAAGTCAAACTAAAGTCTGGAAAAATAGTTCCATAGGACATGCCCAGATCCTTCATAAAGTTATGGGTCATAGTACTACAACAGACTATAAAATACCCGAACTTGATTTTCACAAACCATTCCAGGCTGCCATCCCAAGCAGAGAGGAATGGAAAGATAATATACCGTACTCCAGTGAGTCGTCAATAGCTATCTATACTGATGGCTCTAAAATGAACACTGGCGTAGGAGCAGGCTTCTATTCCGAATATCTCAAGTTAACCGCCTCGCCTAGGCTTCCAGACTACAGTAGCGTCTTCCAAGCGGAGGTCCTGGCAGTGACAACCACGAGCTGATATCACCTTTTACATTGATAGCCAAGCGGCAATAAAAGCGATTACTGCAACTGAGGTAAAATCTAAGCTTGTTTCATGCTGCCGCGAAGAGCTCAAGGTTCTTGGCGCACAGCACAACATTAGACTCTGCTGGGTCCCGGGCCACAGCGATATACTAGGCAATGAGAAAGCCGATGAATTAGCAAGATTAGGGTCAATGCTTGACGAAAGCCAAGCTCAGCTAGTTAGCACCCCTACCTGTTATTTAGAACAGGAAATCTCGAAAAGAATAACTATCAGGGCCGATGAAAGGTGGAATCTTCTTGACACCTGCGGCACAACAAGAAAGATCTGGCCCTGTTTTAACAAACAAAGAACGGAAAAATTATGCAGCTACACAAGGGATCACTTCGATCTCTTGTAAGCATAATCACCGGACATAATCTGTTAGGTTATCATATGAAAAGATGAGAATCAGTTCAGATGATCTATGCAGAGGATGCGGTGACGAGGAGGTGCATGAAGACACTTCGCACTTTCTGTGTCACTGTCCCGCACTTTCCTACCAAAGGAAGAAACTGCTTGGCAACTTTTTCTTCGGGGATTTAGAAGAACTCTCTAGTACGCCAGGTACTAGCATCCTGAACTTCGTCAAGGCCTCTAAATGGCTTGACTAACTGAACACATAGGTTTTTCTTATTAGCTTGAGTAGCAATACTCGCGGGTATCACAATGGATCTGTATTGATCTAAGTGTGACGGTAATAACATCAACTGTCAGCCCCTAAACCTAACCTAACCTTACATAAGCTCTTTGCCAACCTTGATTCCACAGAGTGAGTTCTCGGTCGTTATTTTGCACAAGCGAACGAGCTTGGCAGAGATGCCAAAACTAGACATAGCTTTATACAGTTCGTCCCTGTAGTTGCTGTCAACGGCCTTAAAATCGATGAATAGTGGATATCGATTTAAAGTTCATAGGCTTTTTCCAGGATGTGCTGCAAATTGAAAATTTGGTCGATTATTGTCTTTCCTGGCCTCAAGCCACATTGATAGGGACCAATGAGTTTTGTTGACGGTAGGCTTCTGACGTTCATATATTACGGCACGGAGGATTTTATAAGCGATGTTAAGTAGGCTGAACGCTCTAAAATTGGCACAGTTAAGAGGATCTCCCTTCTTCGGAATCGGACAAACAATACTGAGGTTCCATTCATCGGGCATGCATTCTTCCTATCATATCTTACAGATGATTTGGTGCATGCTCCTATCTAGAACGTCAGCTGCTGCTTTGAACAGCTCAGGAGCTAGACCATAAATCTGCTCCAGCCGGTTTGTTGGATTTCAAACGTAATATTGCTGTTTTCACTTTTTCCTAGGTAGGGTTAACGGATTATTGGCTATCATCGAGTCCGATGATCTCTGCGTAACGGCGGGATTTGGTTCGTCGTCACTGACGTATAGTCTACAGAGGTGGTCTTTCCAAATCCCCAACATTGGCTGCGATTCTGCTATGATGTTCCCTTGTTAATCTCTAGGCATCGGTTCTTGCTTGATGACCTTGATACAGCTGCCTTACTTCCCGGTAGAACCTCCGAACTTTATTCCTGCTGTTGGCTTTCTCAAAATCCTCAATCTGACGTTTCTCATGCTCCCACTTTTTTCTCCTGAGAATCCGGTTGGCCGCGGCGTTCCCCTCTGCTCTTATACTCGTAGAGCTCACGGGCAGCTCTTCTCCTACTATGCAGCTCCGCTTTGCATGCCTCCTTCTTGGCTGCATGGGCCTGCCTGCTTTCTTCGTCAAACCAGGGGTTTCGCTTTAGTGGCTGTGCAAAATGTAGCACATTAGAGGCGACATCTCTAACTGCCTTCTGGCAATATTGCAACTGGTTTTCGATGCTTTATGTTGGCGGCATAGGATTTCTTAAGAGTTTGCTTTGCATTCGATCAGAGACGGACAGGGCGATCACTTATGCGATGGATTCTTGCAGCATTTTCTTGTTTTGGCCGTTTTCGGGATATTTGTAGCACTACCTTGGCTATGACGAAGTAGGTTGTGAGTGACATGGGGGACACACACCTTCATTGGGGGTTATTAGCAACATCCTACTCTGCTTCGACCTGTCGAACATGGGAGGCCCTTCTGCCAATCTGCCACGTCAAGGCTTGCCCCATGGGTAACCTTTTGTTTTTCCGTGTTTATTTATTTGACTGTATGTATGCTCGGCCAAGTAGAACTACATAACTGCAATTTTCTTCTTATCAATAAATTTTGGGAAAAAATATCCAGTACTTTACAATGCAAAGGAATTTAAATTCTATTAGATCCTTGAATCGTTTCAATGTCAAGTAAAAGGGAAAAGACTTTCCTTTGTTGGCAAGCTTTTAATCGCTTGATATATATTTTTGATCTCTCTTCTCAAGACACAATTTTAACTCAATGAATTAGTTGCCCTTGAAATCTTTTCCCATTAACCAACTCCGCACCGAAGCGTTCAAAACTCTAACTAATAAGCTATAGTGCCTTTCAAAAGGCCATTACTAAATACCAAAATGCCACACTACATGGCAATAATTATTAATAGCAAATCGATCAAGAATGTTCCATCTATTCATCCGATAAGAACCTGAGTGAGACTACAGAGACTTCATCAAGAACGGATGTATCTGGAATTTCGATTGTCCACCTCTGGTACTTCACTGCGCTGCATCCTATTGCAGCTTAAGCCAGTCCCAGTTTTATCACCGCAGTATACCAGTCGGCTCTCCAGAGTGCGTCCCTAATTAAACTCCTGGCAATAAAGCTAAGATTGTTCACCGCATCACTGCGGAACATTAAACATTCCTTTTAACTCTGTGTATATAGTATATTGCCGGCTTTTTGGCTTTGGCTTTTGAGTTCTCAGTTCTCATTGCTGTCAAGAACAGAATCCCACAATCCACCACCGACCAACCGGTAAAAGGAAACAATGGGTCATATAATTAAGTCCTTGTAATTATTATATTAAAACAACTTTGCAGATTGTCGGTCCGTCATGACGGTTAGACGCTCGATGCACAATGCATTGTCCTCTGACCAGCAACAACCGACCGACTTCTGTGTCCATTGCGCACTTGATGCGATGCCAAAGGGACACAGAAAGTGCTTCGTTTTTGTGTATAGGAACACTGAAGCATTAAATCGCGAATCTCCATTGTGTCTTTGGTTTTTGTTTCTTTTCATTTTCAGTTGGCTTCTGCTGCTGCTTTTGATTTTTCTTTGTGAAAGAAAATGATTGTTGATGATGATGATGGCGAGAGCTCGGAATCTGGTCGTTCAAACAGGAGATTATCTGCAATGACTTAAGGATATTTATTGAACATTTAATCGGTATAAAAATCGAACATTAATCGAGAGTACAGAAGAATTATTCGCGATATTTATTGGCATGCCAAAAGAGCAGTAGTTCCATCAGAATGTGTAAGGCACTGGTGCTGGTAGCAGCCATAAAAATATAATAAAAAAAAATCCATCTGGTCACCGCCGGACCACTCCACTCTGCATTGTCTGTGCGACAGTTAATTGTTCCTTTTATATTTCAGTGGGATCTTAAGAGGATTTTCGTATTCTTTCTGTTTTCGACAAGCAGATGCAGGAGTATGTGACATTCGCGGTTAACAAAAGGCCTTTGCTTTTTTATCCTTAATTTTTATTTGAACAAGCGTTTTGGTTAGCATTTTGGGATTCTGTCCAAACACTTCAAAATAATTTGTCATTTCATGGGTCTTGATGTTGTTTTCTTTTTTTCAAACAGCCTGTGAATTAAGATTTGTTTAAAAATGGACATTTGAAGAGGAACCAAAACTACAATGACAGATGATGGAAGCAGGAATTCAGCTCATAAAACAAACAGGAAAACTAATAGTTGATAGCGCTGTAAAAGTGGGAGCAATTGAAGTCGAAATGTTGGAATCGGAACTAAGTTCTTAGGAAGTCTAGTCAAACAAAAGAGCTGAGGCTCGAACTTTAAGTTTTCAATTCCGAGAGTTTTAGCTCTTTTGTTTTGAAAAATTTAGCTGTTCTGTGTGTAGCGGCCTTTATTGGAAATCCTTCAATTTGCAAAATTTATTTTCTAACGGATGTTTGACAAGGAAACTTTGTTCAGCTCATTCGAGCGACAACACAAAAAGCGAGACTTTAAACAAAAAATTAAACAAACTTTCTTCAGAGTACCCTATAATTCAGAATCATAAAAGCGCACCACAAAAAAGATGAAAAAAAAACACCTTATCCCATCCGAGATCCGAGTGCATAAGACCACTTTACGTCCGCTTTGTTCGTCTTTTAAAAACGGGAACTAAATTTTCAACGCTATCGCTATCAATGGCCTGGCCGTGGGGACAAGTTGATCGTGTCGCCAAAGCAACTTTAAATTTTCTTGTTTTTTATTTTTACTTCTTAAAAATTACAAAGGACAACCCCAAACATTAAGGTACATCTGCAAGTTTTTCTGTCGCTTTGCTTCGCTACGCGTCTGTTGCTGTTCTCGCTTCCATTGTGTAGTTGTCCACCGCCATATCGTCCTCACCTTTTGTCCTTTTAAAATTGAGTTGTCCTGCTGTACTATGTGTCTACCATCAGCACCAGCACATAACCAACAGAAGCACCATCATCGTCATCATTGTCGTTTTCATCGTCATCGTTGCATTAAATTCCACCAACCAACCCAACCAACGATCCAAAGCAACAACGATGACATCGATGTCAACAAATTTCTCAAGTTTCACAAAAGGACGAAAATAAAGCCCTGAAATATTGTGGCGACATCATTATTATTATCATCGTCTCGAGAGTCGAAAATTGTTGTCCTTATGGTAGAGAAGGTTGTTTGTGGTCTCGTCTTCGATGTGACACAAAAAGAAAAAGAAAAAAACAAACCCATGAACACATAATTTAGAGAGGGTGGAGGGAATGTACCCTTTGTACCTTACCTCATGATGTTATTGAGTGCGTTATGTGTATTTTTTTTTTTTGCATCTAATGAGGGTCCTTCTGCGGGTTTGTGGGAGAAATGAGATTCTTTTTTTTTGTGTCTTCGTATTTTTTGTCCTCGTCCTGGTGCTTCTGTTTGCAAAGATCGAAGTCTGGTGGTCTCGAATGTGCATCGCAAAATGCATTTTATCGAAAAGAGATTCCTGATTGAGGATGTCCCAGATTCCTTTCAATTACCCGTCCGCATCGATGTTGTCCTTTCTGCTTCACGGTGTCCCATGTTCTTTGGTCTTTGGAATTTTAAATTGAGCGTAAAAATGCACAGGCACTGGGAAAATTAATTACTCTTTTGATGTAGAACAAGGACCGTTTTTTTTGCGTTCGGTTTCTTAAATCGATCGATTCGTTAGTTACGATAGAGAGGGACATCTTCTAAGTTTTTTTCTTAATTTTTTTGAATTTTCTTTCTGACGATATTTCACGGTAACCGAAGACTTTTGGGACACTATCGGATTTCTCTTTTTTTTTGGTGACAGTTAGTGGGAGTCAAGCTGAAAAAATAAGAAAATAATTTGTACACTGATTCAAAATTTGTATAATCAAATATCCTTGGGATAATATCTTCAATGAATTTTTGAGGTTAACATTTTTTTGTTGTTGCATTCTTATTTGACGGTTGGCTAGACTAGGTCCAATAAGCAAATATTTTTTCGTGGTTGGTAAGGTATGGGATGAGATTTTAAGAATTTTTGAACCGAAATTTTATCTTGAAATAGATATGGCGATGGTAATTTGAAACTTTGCTGAACGCGATGTCAAATAAATGTCTGTGTTGCAAATTGAGCAATAACATTTTTCCAGGTGTTGAAAATTTCTATTCTCAGGGTTCCGGAGGTCTTTTCATCTGAATCTTTTTTCTGCTTTATTTTTTGTTCGTGTTTTATGCTCGTCTACTCGTCTGGCAATCGAGTGGTTTCTGTTAAGATCATAGGTAAATTTAAGACTGTTGAAAAGGAGGCATGCCTTAGTGGGCGCATACCGCCTTCTCCTCTCTCTCTTTGTTGATGCCATCAACTATCCACTGGGGTTAGAACCCAATTTCTGGTTGAAGTACTGGGACACCGATGTTCACCGCGGGGAGGTGGAGATTAGGAGTTGATAGACAGAGGTTGCTGAGGACGCTTGTGTCCTCTTGAATGCACTGTGTCTACCCTTCGAACATCAAAACCCAAGAACTTCAAATCGATGCACACCACCTCTTCATCGATTTCAAGCCGTCGTATATGACAGCGTCTATAGAGACCAATTATATGGAGCAATGTCTAGTTTTGGCATGATGACAATGAAAGCCTAACGCTGTTTCATCATTCGAAAGAACCTGACGCGTGAATTTGATTTAAAAAAGACATGGCGATGCGCTGTCATGCGATTTCTTCAACATCATTCTTGAAAGTATGTGCAAAACTTCAACGTCAAAACCAGAGGCAGTCTAGCTAATAGGATATACGCAGACGACATTGACATAATTGGAAGAACACAGCGTGATGTAAGTGGAGCGTTTGTGAGCCTTGAGACGGAGGCCAGGAAGATGGGTCTAGGTGTTAACGAGGGCAAGATCAAGTTAATGCTGTCGACAAGAAAGGACAACCAACATCGACGTCTTGGAGCAAACGTCAACATAGACAGATTTAACTTCAAAGTAGTTAAGGACTTCGTCTACCTAGGATAGGCTATAAACTCAGACAACAACACCAGCGCTGAAAGCAAACTAGGAATCACTCTTGCCAATTACTGCTTCTTTGGAATTAGAAGAAATGTTGTAAGGTCCTCTCCCGAGCAACTAAAGTGCCAATCTACAAAACCCTGATCATCCCGGTCCCAATGTATAGTACAGAGACATGGACCAGAGACATGGGCATGACAGCATCGGATGAAAACGCTTTGGGTAAAGGGAGAATGGAGACGAAGATTCAATAAAAAACTGTACGAGCGACATTGACCTAGCGAGAAAAGTTAAGATCTAACGACTTAGGTGGTTGGGTTATCTAGAGCGAATGGAAAGTAATGCTACGGCTCGTAGAGCCTTCGAATCCAACACGGGAAGACCGCGACTCAGGTGGAGCACACAGGAGGTAGAGGATCTGAAACCAACTTGGCGTGCGAAACTGGAGACAGCTAGCTAGGGACCGAGCTGGCTGGAGACATTTGTTGGATGAGGCGCTGGTCTGACCTGGACTGTAGCGCCACCATAAGATAGTAAGTATTACAACTTACTGGCTCAGCGTTTGTAGACAAACGGCCAGCTTGAATAGGTCAGCGATTAAGATATGAAGCACCATCATCCTTTGCACGGACGTGACCTTAAAATGACATGTTGACATGCGCATATGTCTATTTTACATTAAACGTAAGATATTTTGACATGGTTGAGAGGATATAACGTTAGTACCGATGATCAGAACATGCCGTAGATTGTTTCGATTATAAATCTTATCGTATAGTGATGGGTCAGTGCCGTTCGCTGTCAAATTTCATAAGTGTTTTCTCAAACGGCTTATGGGTAAATCCGGTAACATTTAGAAGGAAATATCCCTCTGGCGACTTAAAGTTGTAGCTTATCTCTCAATTTAGCCATTAACTGTCAAATTTCATCAGCGAATGGAAAAGATTTCGACGGATTAAAAACCTTCTTTCTTGCATTTTTAATGTGTTTTCTAGATCGATTTTCGGGGCAATCCAAGTTGGCGAACCAGCATATCACAAATCTTAGTGTCAGGAGTGGAACTTCAGTGACAACGCAGACAAGAAAACCATCAATAGGATCATGCGAGAGGCGAATTGCTTATATAACCATTTCTAAAAAAAAGGCCTTATCATCCATGACTTCTTTATAGGACGTGAAATATGCGTTGAAAATGGTGGCGCAAGTGCAGCAGCAAACCCTACGAGGTATTGCTCTGCAGCATGTTAGATCTCCAACTAGAAGTGCGCAAGTAGTAAAGTACCTGAACAACCGTGAAAGCCCTGTTGAACGTGACCCAAATCCAAAACATATTGCAGTGGCAACTTTCGAGATTGGCCGCTTAAAAAAACAAGCTCACCGCATTTCGTAAAATTGGCCTTCGTCGCAGTTCAGTTACAAAAAATGTTGCTTTCGATCCATAGGGTCAATAAACCCAACACCCTTTTTAAACGATCCGAAACAATCACCTTACGATATAAACAAAACTCCCATGATATTAATCACTAATCAGCTTCCCATCTCTTTCCCTTGTCAATCAATGTTTCGAGCAACGAAGCAGAAAAAAAAATGATGACACTACTTCCTTTTAAAGGTCCTCATGCCTAAGCAATCCTATCCTCCTTTGGTGATACTGCAACATGATGATGTTGATGGCTTCCAAATCAGTCCCGCCCGATAAGACACATCCATCCATGAGAGAACAAACAAAAATTATCATTATATTGACACTTCGAGCCACCAACATCAATCCGAATCCTTTTCATAAATCAATTCACCCCTCGACCGGGCCTCCAACCAACCGGACACCTCCTGGGGTGCTCCTAAGCGAAACAGTCCAACTATTAATTAGTCACATCATGCATCGAACATCCTCACATGTCTCCGTCGCTCAGAGAAATGCATTTTATCAATGCATCACTCATTCCCATTCGAGGGGACCGGACGAGTAAAGATTCTTTAGCTATTCTATTTATTAATTAGTTGGGAACAATTCTGTGTCATAAATCAATGTTGTTGTTGCATGACTTGGGCTTGACATCCAGCAACAGCACTGAGAGTTCAGTGCTTATCTTTGAATCTCATTTTTCATCTCTCAGCAGCTATTGTCGATGACGATGAAGAAGCGGGAGAAAAGAGCAAGCAGAAGATCGAAGACTGACTGACAAGGACAATATCAATACCGACACGACCGAAACAACAACAATGTCGAAGTCCAATTAAACGCGATTTCTCATATTCAACAAGATTCCGCATCCTAAACATGATGTCATTGGACTTTGCATTGTTGTTGTCGGCGTCCTGTGTCGTGTGTCGTTGTGCCACGACGATACGAAGGTGGTATAGAGATGTGGTTTGAAGGACTCTAAACTACTTGAACATCGATTGCAATCGTGTGCTGCTTAGTGATTGTCGTTGTAGGTAACTCTGCCTTGTCCAAAAATCTCTACTCTGACGAACTGACCTAGTTACACAAAATAGTCAAAGTTCTGATATCTCGAAGATATAGCAACAGGAGAGGCGAAGAGGATATGGAGATTGAGTCTCCAGGTTACGTGACACACAATACGATTTATGATGATGATGATGGTACTTCAGTCAGCAGAACTCAATTTGTCCTTGCAAAGGATGTCACCCACTTACCGCAAATAGTTGCATGCGCATGCATGTTCGAGAACTTTGTTCGCTTCCTCATACATCATCGTTGTTCCACTTGAATGCATGGCCACTCACTGTGTGTTTCTGTTTCTATGTGTGGATGATTCGAATGCCAATTTGAATATCTTTTCAACATGGGGGCGATGTTGGTGGGGTCTGGAGTATTTTTGTGAATTTTTGGTGAACATTTCAAGAAGCTTGTCAATGGGGTTTTCGATAACTGCATGAATGCACTGCAAATTCGGATTATAAAAACACAAAAATACTTGTTCACAAAATCACAAAGACGAATCGGAAGAACGACCAATATTGGAGAATGTCCGAAATGTGATTTGGAGCACGAAAATTCATCTTTGACAAAAGGCTTTAGAATGGACCATTGAATTGTTCAAGTATTTTGACATCTCGTTTTTTGGAATACCATATTTTCAGAAAATAATGTCGAATAGGTGGTGGTCAGTGGTGGAGAGGTATTGTTTTTGGCGTAAATATTAGAATTAGGGCTCAGAAATCGGTTTATCGATCAATCGGCCTCGTCCTCGAAGAGCTCGATGATGATGAAAGAGGATGTCCTCAAAACAGAACGTCGTGCGTAAGACTTACCGGTCTGTATGAAAGCATTATTTACTAGGCACTGTTCCTGTCATCAAAACTAACTAAAAGCCTTGATATCCGTAGTTGTTTGGGCTTTGTAGAAATGTATCGGTTTAGCTGGTTGTCTGGAAAGGGGGCGCAATTAGGCTGAACCAATAAAGGGTTGTCGTGATTCGACTATAAAATCTACAACCTGATATGGCTCATATTGTCATGACGTAAATGTCTAAATGGTTTGTATTGACAGACTTGTCTGCAATGTCTGTTTTTTCAGGCTTGCCTGTCTTTGCTGTCTTTGTCTGTCTTGTCTGTCTTGTCTGTCTTGTCTGTCTTGTCTGTCTTTTCTGTCTTGTCTGTCTTGTCTGTCTTGTCTGTCTTGTCTGTCTTGTCTGTCTTGTCTGTCTTGTCTGTCTTGTCTTGTCTTGTCTGTCTTGTCTGTCTTGTCTGTCTTGTCTGTCTTGTCTGTCTTGTCTGTCTTGTCTGTCTTGTCTGTCTTGTCTGTCTTGTCTGTCTTGTCTGTCTTGTCTGTCTTGTCTGTCTTGTCTGTCTTGTCTGTCTTGTCTGTCTTGTCTGTCTTGTCTGTCTTGTCTGTCTTGTCTGTCTTGTCTGTCTTGTCTGTCTTGTCTGTCTTGTCTGTCTTGTCTGTCATGTCTCGTATGTGTGTCTTGTATGTCTTGTTGTCCTTGTCTGCCTTGTGTGTGCATGTCTGGTATGTGTCTGTCTTGTCTGCTGTTGTCTGGTATTTCTGTCTTGTCTGCCTTGTTTGTTTTGTCTGCCTAGTCTGTCTTATCTGTCCGACAGCACTGCAGTGGACCAAACTCAAATAGATTCTGAATATATCTGAACTTAAATTCTCGAAAAACTTACTTCCCAATCGTTAGGTACCTAAAAAAAATTTTCTCAAGAACTTCAAAAATGATTAACAAATAAAACCAAGTTCATATCAGCAAAACGATTAAGCCAATTGTTCCGAAATACTAATTTTCACTTTTCGACCTTAATTACCTGAAATTTAACTCAAGCAATCAACAATGACAACAAAAAAGTGTATCAGACTTCTGCATTGTCTGCAAAACAATTGATGGAGTTATTCCAATACAATCGCTTCTACTGCAAGAACTACAATGAATCTTTCCCTTCAATTAAGAGAATAAAGAGAGACCGGAGAGAGCCTGGCAAAAGTGGGTTGTTGCAAGCCTTAAAGTAATCATAATTATTATCGATTCCAATATGAGAAATCGTTGCAGCTGACAGCTGAATACCAAGTAAAGCTTCAACAGGACTTCAGCTAAAGGCTGTTCATGGCATAAAGGGGGTTGAACACAGTTTTAAACTGCTTATGATTATCCAAAACCTATTCGGGAGCTACAGAACTTACAATAAGTGTTTACCAATGTCTAGTGTAGAGGGGGTGGGGTTGGTTAAAACTGGGCCCCTCATGCAGTTCTATTATATCTGATGACAGGTTGCTAAACATCTTCCATTTAAGGAATCAATATAACAAAAAAAAAAAAAAAAACAGCCGGCCTAAGGCGATTTGGATTAAAAGCTCAAAAGCGATTACCGGCCAAAGTTAATGCCTCAATTACCTTCCTCTTAGCCTCAGCCTCGTTGACCATAACCGACTGACGTTGTCATAAGCAAAATTCAACCGACAGACCCAATGAATTGGTCATAGCCAGCAATAGACTTATGGAGACTTATCATGCTGCCAAACCATTAAAGCCATATCGGCCAGAAGTGGTCGGTGGTTGACTTGGAAAGATAGAGCTTTAAGGGTGGATAGACTCGGTTCGCTCGACCTATGCATATGGCTTACATTTTCTAGTCTATATGCATATCTATAAGGTTCAATTTTCTAAACTGGGTTAATATGTTGCTGGAAATGACTGCCATTGTTGTGCTTTTCCTAACAGCCATTGTCAAAGACGCCTGTGTCCATCGATTTGCGGACTTGTTGTTTTCACAACACAAAACTTATTTTTTGATTTTTGCGAAGGTAATCATTTTCGTTGGCAGATTGAGTTCTGTTGGCAATTATGCGAAAGAGTGGGGTAGAAAAGCTATTCGACCGACTGAATGATGTCGGGGGATGGTTATTGAGTGAAACGCTATCCCGGTTCCGAGAGTGTATGTAATTAAGGCCTTTCAATGAATTTGTCATATTTTAATGGAAAACAAAGTAGAGTAGGTATGGTTGGTGTGCTGGTTGAATGTTAGTTCTTGGCACGGGATCGCCTTTTTGTCTGGCAAAACGCAAATTAAGACATTCCACTTTTGCTAACTAGATAGAATGGAATGAGGGGTTATTGTTATTTATGGCTTTGTTATTTTAATTTTTTTTTTTGGAAAAGTGTTTGGAATACACAGCTGGGGATTGAGGGTGCATGACTGAGGGTTTGGTATTGTTACTGTAGAGGATTTTTAGCAAAGAGGAAATTGTTGAACAAACATAATGCAAAGACTAAACGAGAAATATGGATGTATCAAGAATCAAATATTTAGGATCAAGTATCGAAGATGGAAAAATAACTGTCCCAATAGTGAACTTGTTTAAGCTTCTTTTGACCAATTCCAAAAAAAGCTCAAATATCAGAGACATAAAAATCAAATATCAAAGATCAGAGATCAAATTTCAAACATCATTTATCAAAGTTCAAAGATCATAGATTAGATCAAAGATTAAAGATCAAAGATCAAAAACCAAAGACCAAAGATGAAACATGAATGGTCAAAGATCAACGATCAACGATCAAAGTATGATCATTGATCAAAGATCAAAAATCAAAGATCAAAGATCAAAGATCAAAGATCAAAGATCAAAGATCAAAGATCAAAGATCAAAGATCAAAGATCAAAGATCAACGATCAACGATCAAAGATGATCAATGATCAAATATCAAAAATCAAAGATCAAAGATCGAAGATCAAAGATCAAAGATCAAAGATCAAAGAACAAAGATCAAAGATCAAAGATCAAAGATCAAAGATCAAAGATCAAAGATCAAAGATCAAAGATCGAAAATCAAAGATCAAAGATCAAAGATCAAAGATCAAAGATCAAAGATCAAAGATCAAAGATCAAAGATCAAAGATCAAAGATCAAAGATCAAAGATCAAAGATCAAAGATCAAAGATCAAAGATCAAAGATCAAAGATCAAAGATCAAAGATCAAAGATCAAAGATCAAAGATCAAAGATCAACGATCAAAAGATCAAAGATCAAAGATCAAAGATCAAAGATCAAAGAATCAAAGATCAAGATCAAGATCAAAGATCGAAGATCAAAGATCAGAATCACGTCAAACGCAGATAAAGGGAACAAATAAAAGAACGAGAAGAAAAATTCAGGTATAAGTGGTAAGATGCAAAAAAAAGTGTGAACTAAGAAATAAAAAACAAAGTAAAGGGCCTGTCAGTTAAGCGTGACAAAATCTGCAAAGCCAAAAAATACCTGATCAAATATTTTGATACTGATTCCTTCCGGCCATTGTTCGCGCTCCACTTTTTCAACATTTTTGCTACTCTTTGCAACAAAAACCACACTATTCTTGAATAGTCAAATAATTTATGAAGAGTTCCATAAAATTTTATAACAAGACAAAAAAGCACACCAAGAAGTTCATTGCCTTTGACAGCTTCTCTCTCAACGATGCACCTGTTGTCGAAGAAAAAAATGTTCCCCAAGATTCCTGCTTCAACAAAAAAATTGTGCAGAAATTCCATTGCCATCAACATGATTCGCGAACCTCACAATAAAAAAAAAAAGAAAACAATCTTCTTCAGACATTCATCCATGAAAAACCATGATCCCATGCATCGTTGATGCTCATAACAACCAGCACTCGCACGCCCATCACCCATGTTAACACAGATACTCTTCATCTGACCACTGAAACAGTCAAATCAGCCAACTGACACAAAAGAATAAAATATCATCAGACCAACCAACCGACCGACCAACTCGCATCACAGTGAGCACTCAGCGTATATAGTGCGCTAAGGGGAATTGTAGGTAAAATATTGGTTAAAGTGATCCCACTGCATCGCCCGCTTTCATTTCGATCCTCTTATCTGTCATCCAATTCCAATGTCCATTTCAAGCCACACGGCCGCCTAAAGGGAAGGTATGGAAATTTCACCAACAGCATAAACCATTCACTGTGACATTTTGACATCGTCAAGCTCGCGAGTCACAGTGGCTCCATCGTCGTCGTCGAGGCCTTAGAAAAACGAATTTCAAAACAGCAAACAAACAAACAAAAAACTGCCTGCAATCCCAGCCCATATGCAAAACTTAGATGTGTCCCTGTCCACCACAGACTGCCCAGTGCCTGGTCTCCCACTCGCTGGCCCTATCACTGATTACAAATTCAAATTTTTCCCATTTTTTTCCCGAAACGTCAAACTAAGCAAAATCAAAAGAACCAAAAAACCAACACAAGCTTGTGCAATTCGTGGGCATTTTCATATGGATTTTTGTTGTTGTTGGAGGTGGAATCCGTTTGGGTCTGTGCGAGAGGTTCCTTGAAATCAAAGTTTGTTTATGGCTGCTCCTACGAGTTGGAATTCAGTCCGATGACCGATTTAAGTTTTGTTCAGGACTGATGGATTGATAGCCATTCTGACGACCGGCCAACGACGAACGATGACGGTGACGAACCTCAGGGCAATGTTGCTATGGGTGCTTGCTGCCGCAACGGCAATATCATAGAAAGGGACAGTGAATTGAGGGTACAAATAAAATGGAAATTTTTCGCTTCATCTGAGAGTGTGCGAGAAAGGACATTGAACCTAGTGACTCGTCGATTTTTCTTCTTCCTCAAGATTATGTCAACTTTTATTAGATAGATTGGCAATCGTGGGCCGAGTAACGAGGTCAATTGTCATAAGACCGTCAAACTAATTGACACATCGCCAATCGATTCACAAATCCACTCACTTCTTCTCTGCATAAATCCGCTATCAATCATAGACAAACCTACTCAGCTGTCGTCATCGTTGGCTTAGTTGTGAGGCGAGGCGTTTCGGCGGCAACACACAAGGCCTCATTAGCAGCGACAGTTGTTTTATTTTTTCTCTGATTTGCTTGTTGACCAAATTGTCTGATTTTGTCTTATCCCACGGGTGGATTTGTCCACTGCTTCAGTTAAGTAGCAAAAAAAGAGAAAAACTGGAGAAAAAAAGGAATCTCATTATTTTGAAAATTTCATAATGACAAGTCGAATGGAATGGGATATGCAGATGACGTTTGTTATCTGCATTCGATGACAGGTGAAAGGCCAAGTTGTCACTGTAACTTGCAATTCGGAGAATGCACTTACTCACAATGTTTAGGAAAGTGGGTCATCTTTCTGGTTTGACTTTGCGAGGAAAATGTTTATGGCTGAAGAGACATTTGTGAAGCCCTCCCACAGGTTTGTTAAAATGAAAAATTATTTGCAAATAATAAAATTGTCCTTTAAGTCGAAATGAGACTGACAGACACTGTACAAGTATTTAAGGGACGATTGCAACTGACATTGACAATGACATCGACATCGCAGTACTTTGAACATCAACTTTTTCCTACACTAGACTAATTTTTCTATCTTAAATACATTTAGTACGGATAAATGATGTTTTTAATCCGTCAATATCCTTGCAATCCGCTGATGAAATTTGACGATTAGTAACTCTTACTTTACTTACTTATAGTGGCGCTACAGTCTAGGTCGGACCAGGGCCTCACCCAACAAACTTCTCCAGCCAGCGCGGTCCCTGGCTAACTGTCTCCAGTTACGCACGCCAAGTTGGTTCAGGTCCTCTACCACCTGTGTGCTCCACGGAGTCGCGGTCTTCCTCTTCTGCGACGTCCTTATGGATTGGATTCGAAGACTCTACGAGCCGGAGCATTATTTTCCATTCGCTCAACATGACCCAACCATCTAAGTCGTTGGACCTTAACTTTTCTGACTAGGTCAATGTCGCTGAACAGCTCGTACAGTTTTTGATTGAATTTTCGTCTCCATTCTCCCTTTACCCAAAGCGTTTTCATCCGATGCTATCATAGTCCATGTCTCTGCACCATACATGAGGACCGGGATGATGAGGGTTTTGTAGAGTGTCACTTTAGTTGCTCGGGAGAGGACTTTACTACTCAATTGTCTTCTAAGTCCAAAGAAGCAGCGATTGGCAAGAGCGATTCTTCGTTTGATTTCAGCGCTGGTGTTGTTGTCTGAGTTGATAGCGGATCCCAGGTAGACAAAGTCCTTAACTACCTCGAAGTTAAATCTGTCTATGTTGACGTTTGCTCCAAGACGTCGATGTTGGTTGTCCTTTCTTGTCGACAGCATTAACTTGGTCTTTCCCTCGTTAACTGCTAGACCCATCTTCCTGGCCTCCGTCTGAAGGCTCACAAACGCTCCACTGACATCACGCTGTGTTCTTCCAATTATGTCAATGTCGTCTGCGTATCCTAGTAGCTGGACGGACTTTTGAAAGATTGTGCCTCTGGTGTTGACATTGGAGCTTTGCACAATCTTTTCAAGTATGATGTTGAAGAAATCGCATGACAACGCATCGCCTTGTCTAAAACCTTTTTTGACATCAAAAGCATCCGTTAGGTTTTTTCCGACCATGATGGAACAGCGTGAATTTTCCATTGTCATCTTACACAGACGGATGAGTTTTTCTGGGATGCCAAAACTAGACATTGATCTATATAATTGGTCTCTATAGACGCTGTCATACGCGGCCTTGAAATCGATGAAAGGTGGTAGGTATCGATTTGAAGTTCCTGGGTCTTCTCCAAGATCTGCCGTAGGGTGAATATTTGATCGATGGTGGACTTTCCGGGTCTGAAGCCACACTGATAAGGACCTACCAGGTTGTTGACGAATGGCTTCAAACGTTCACACAGCACGGCAGACAAGATCTTATAGGCGATGTTAAGGAGATTTATACCTCTGTAGTTGGTGCAGTTCAGGGGATCTCCTCTTTTGAGGATCGGGCATACGATGCTGAGGTTCCATTCATCGGCCATGCTTTCCTCCGACCAAATTTTGCAGATGAGCTGGTGCATGCTCCTAACCAAATCATCTCCGGCTGCTTTGTACAGTTCGGCGGCTAGCCCGTCTGCTCCAGCGGCTTTGTTCGACTTTAGTTTAGATATCGCTATCTTTACTTCGTCCATGTTGGGTGGGTAGAATTGTTGGCCTTCTGCACCCAAATTGAATGGTTCTGTATTTCTGACGGATTTTTGGTCGTCATCGCCAATATACAGCTTGGAAAAGTGGTCTTTCCATATCCTCAGCACTGACTGCGGTTCTACTACGATGTTCTCATGATGGTCTCTACAGGCTTCAGTTCGGGTTCTATAGGCCCTGGAGGTTTGTTTCACCTTTTTGTAGAACTTTCGAACCTCGTTCCTGTTGTGATATCCCTCTATCTCCTCGATCGCGCTTCTCATGCTCCCTTTTTTTTGCTTCTGAGAAGTTTATGCTCCTCTCTCCTTTTCTGCTCGTAGAGCTCACGAGCTGCTCGTGTACTTCTTTGCAGCATCGCTTTGTTTGCCTCTTGTGCAGTAGAGAGATAGTATACGAATCTTGGTCGCCAAAGGGATATTTCACTCTAAATGTCACCAGATTACTCAGAAAATCGATCAAGAAAATACTTCACAAGCGGAAAAAATTAGGTTTTTAATCCGTCAAAATCTTTGCCATCCGATGATGAAATTTGACAGTTAGTAGCTCAGTAGAGAGAAAAGATACGAATCTAGGTTGCCAGGGGAATATTTCGTTGTAATTGTCACCGTATTGTTCAGAAAATCGATCTAGAAAACACTTATGAAATTTTACATTTAGATAACTGCCCTCACAAAAAGTAAAGTCAACAAAGTGAAACAAATTTAACCGAGTGAACTCGAGTTGGCGAAAAACGATTTGACCCATCACTAGTAATGAATTACAAACATATAATAGCATTGGCCAATAAGGCTATCGTCTGAGACAAAGCAAGAAACTAGGATAAGAGAAAAACACTGATATCAAGGGGCACGGTAGTGCCCAGCCAAGTTCTCTAGCAACTTTGGCACAACACCCTTATTTACTAGAAACAACTCAGGGCATTTTCCACATCCCTCTAACTTCTATACCAAGAAACCAAAAGTTTCAAACTCACATTATATGTTAAGCTAGTCAAGAAAAAGCACCTCAGTAAATTTCAGATAGTTTCTAAGATACAATGTTCCAAAAATCACGAAAACTGTAACTGACTGACTGACTGATTCACCCACTCACTGACAGATTATCAAAATTATGAAGCAGTTTCCGTTGCCCTAGAAACTTGAAATTTGGCACAGTGATAGGTCATGCGGTACATACAAACGAAAAAATCGAAAATCAGAAATTTTTCAGTCAGGGGGCGTGGTAGCCGCCTACTTTAACTTTTATTATTAGTTTAAAAAACATAAATGTGAAAAAAGTTAAGTTAGTTATTTTTTTCCCAATTTTTGTAATAGTAGGTTACTAAGAGCAAACCTGCCAAGTAAAAAAAATTAACTAATTTACATAAGCTTACAACTTTCTTTCAAAACTATAATAGTTGATTCGGTCTAAGTCCATTTGCAGTGCACCTACGAGTGCAAGTTCTCCACTTGGCTCTTTTTTTACATTTATGATTTTGGTGTGATACAAACAACACAAACCCTCAAGTAGGAATCAGGGAATGAAACAGCGTTGGAAATGTTTGTCTTGTTATTGCAGAGATATGGCCCCAGATAAGCTGACGATGTAGGAAAGTGCTGACGGAGCTAGAATCCATTTAAACGTTTAAATGTTAAAACAAACAAAAAATTAGAGCTTAACGCGAGTTGAATTTTAACTACAAATGTGTCCAACCAACACTTGTTGATATTTTTAAGCTTGATCACGCTTCTAAAACTCATATGGAACTATTAATAATCCTCATTCAAAAGCCTGCAGTAAAAAAAATAATACAAAAAATAAGTCTTAAGAACTCTTTAAATGTTTTGAAGGATTAAAATTTTATTTGTCATACACCCAACACCCAAATTCTTAACAGGGATTAATAATTTCATAGAATTCCTGTCTGCCAACTCACACCACAGCACAATCATTGGATTAAGTCATCAAAAATAAATAAAAAATAAAAAAAGCATGGCATTGGAAGATGGCTTTGTTATGGACATTTTGAATAACAGCGACAAATTGGTTTTAATTCTAAAAAAACGAAATAATAGATTTAAGCGTTGATTTTGGGCCCCAAACACAAATAAAGTATCACCTCACTTAAATATCTTCAAAGACCGACGAAAGTAGACCTAAAATACTCATCTATGTCGATGGAATCCACTCATTTGAGAATGACTCACAAAGCTCGTATATGAGGTCATTTGAACGTATGTGGAGTTTTTTGACAAACCTGCATGGTACCCTAAGTCTACCAAAAAAAAACTCTCTAAGCCTACGGCGAGTCACAAAAAGGGTGACCGGACATGTCTCTTATCACCGAACCACATTCTCACGTCTACCGGATAAGAAGGCGACAAAGTGACTTTTCATTCCTTGGAATTCTGTCACTCGAATGATTTTTTTGTTTGAGACCCAAAATGACATAATTAAGATATTTGTTTGTTGTTTATTATTTTACTTCTTCTTTTTGTGTATGACTGGACCGTGCGATGGACCAAGAACAGCACTTTCTTATCAGCTCCGCTTCACCGCCTAGCGATGGTGTCCGAAAGCGAAATTAATTTCAAATGTCATCACACGCTGCAGCTAGTGCTTATTCAAGCGATCAAGAAACGAGAAACGGAAACTGTCTTGACACCTTATCGCGTCACAAAATTAATGAGACGAAAAATGTTCCTCCCAAAAACAAAAAAGTTGATGCAACTTGCTAATGTGTTCCACTTCTTTTGGATTTGTCAAAAGACAGACAACAAACTGAGACACTTCAATAATTGTTATTGCCTCAATTTCGATGCTCTGAGTGTCTCGCTGTTTTGTTCTTAAATTGTTTTGGAGGCCATAAGTTGGTATTTTTATTCGAGGTTTGTTTAAATTTCCAACGTGACACACACACATCACACAGCCGAGCGAGATTAAGAAATTATAAATTGAAGATGGCACTTAGCAGACACGATCTTATGGGATTTTGGGAAAAATAAAATCAAACTTTTACTTTTAATGGGCCCATCTTGTTCTTGGGGTTATTTATTAAAGCCTAGTTTTCTTAATCTTGAAATTAAAATTATATTTAGTAGTTTTTTGTTGTTGTTGGTGTCTTGGTGAGTTTTGAAAATTTTGATAAAAGGGGTTCACAAAATATTCGTTGCTATAAAACGGGGCTTATCTTAATTTCATTGATATTAAAGAAGGTATATGGAACACCAATTTTCTGGTAAATCGAAAGACTGATAGCGTTTACATGAGTGGAGAGTTTTTATGCGTTGCCGGAGCCATTTTAGTGCATTTGGACATTAATTTAAGCGAATGACTAAGTTGTGAGCTTAAGATGACCCAATTCTCATGCTGCAAAGTCCGTAACTGATGGGGTTTCATGTTCTTTGACGAATTGACTTTATGGGACTATAAACGCAGTAGTGTCCACTGTCTTTAGTTCTAGATGTTGACTATGATTGAATTGGATTGTTATCCTGCTTGCATTTATAGTTGATAATAGAAACTTCTTTCTCAGATCATAAAGACTTTTAAGAGCGGATTTGTAGACCGTAAAAAAAATTGATTGAAAACGGTTTCTCCATATCACTGCTTTGTTTTCAAAATTTAAATGCAAATATTCAAGTCGGAAAAAATTTGTTGGCATAATATGTTCAAGTGAGTATAGAAATAAGAAGCGTCCACAGCTACCTCTGATGAATATCGGGGTCTTAGTACTTAAATTTAAGATTGGGTCTCAATACCAGGTAGAAGTTGCCCACTGACTGAAAAGTTTGTACAGTTACATTCGGGATAAACTACCTTCTAAAGGACTTAAAGAGCTACAAACAAGATACTTTAATACCTTTTAGGTTGGGGGTTTAGAGGTGAGACAAATATAACCAAGTCTCCAACATGGATGGGTTAACTAATGACGACTAACGAAACGAAATAGAACAACCTGTTTTGGATCCTTCTTCAAACAAAGCCCTAGTTTCATGCTATGCAGGACAAGAAATGGTTAAGGCCACATCGTAGTAGAATCGCAATCGATGCTGGGAATTTGGAAAGGTCAATTCTGTATACTGTTTAACGGCGACGACGAACAAAATACTTCCGGCATGATAGCCAACAATTCCGTGAACCCGACCTAGAAGCAGTGAAAACGACAATATCACGGCTGAAATCCAACAAAGCCACTGGAGCACTTGATCATTTGCTAACCAAATTACCAAATGGTATTATCAACGTTTTTGGCCACCTCGGAGCTACAGTTGTTCCTGTTTGGACATTTTTTATTGAATCGGGAAGAACCAATGTTATGCCATCCGGAACCGATTAAAGTACTCAGGCCAATATTCTCCAAGTCATCCATCATCCGCAGAATGAGACCATCAGAGACAATGTCTTTCAACGTTTGATTGAAATAACGAGTTTCTGCAATTTTTATGGATTTAAGAAACTTGAGCCCAACCCTAATTAACTGTATGAAGTACCTCTCTTTACTCATAAGACAACTTACGGAAGTTGGAAGTAAAAGTTAGAAGCTGTTGTTCTATAAGTTTCGTGGTACCTGCTTAATAGCCATCTTCGTTTAACATGGCCTAGTCCTAGTACCTACAGACTTCAAGTGTAAGACTAGATCAAGCTATATGGACCCATGTCTTCCACAAGACTCTATGCTGTTTGCTATACCAATTCACCTGACGAAGACAACACCGCAATCGACGATGTCACCATCAGTGGTCCAATAGTGGCAATGTGGCGAAGGTGGTGAAGATGTATCTTTCTTTGCTTCTCATGTTCGTTTCTTTGTTTTAACAAACAAAAACCAAATGCAGAAAGTAAAACAAATGGGAACACTAAACAGAGCACAAAGTGACTTTACGAATACGAATCCCAAATGTAAACCATTTCTTCTTTTTTATTGTCGAACATCGAACGCAAACGTAAGCGAACTACAAACGAATCCGGCTTAGATCTACGACCGGGCAGCACAAATTCCCAGGCTCTCTGAGATTTTGCATAAATAAACTTTGCATCTTATCATCGGTTAGGTAGATTGTTGTTGTTGTTGTTGTTGCATCTGTTGTCAGAATGTTTTTTTTTTTCTTGTTGTTGTTCGATTGTTGTGTGTGCCACACGTCTTTGTAGGGATTTAAACGTTTCGTTTTTCATCTTAGCAGTCAGGGTTTCCTATTGGAAAGCTTTCTGAGCTCTAATGCTCTAAAGGACTGTAAATTGATCTAAGTGTTGCCAAATGGAATCAGGACTTTTGACTGAGAGTGAGCTTCTTATTCCATTTAAAGTTTTTTTTTAATACATGGCAACCCTAACACCGTCACAGCGATGTCCAGATTCTTCAAATGTGCTGCATAAACGACGAGACTATGAATAAGTTGGCCTCATTGTTGTGCCTTGGCACACATGTTAACCCCACTTAAGAAGACTCCAAAGAGCAGCAGCGGGAGAAAAAGAGTTTTTAGTTGCAGACGACAACGACAATGAGAATTCTCTTCCCTCTCCGCCAACACGAACTCTACTAGCACCAACTACCGACCGACTAACTGGACGATATGTTGCGACAGGTTGGTATAATATTTGTTCGACTTTTTTTCCGGCATTTGTATCGATATCAAGGGATTAGGATGGCAACTAGTTGAATGGATGTTGGTATTTATTTAGAATATTTAAAGATAACCGAACATTCAATTGAGAATGACGTTCCTTATTCTAGGATATGTTAGATTCCAATGACAACACACACATAGGCTTCCTCTGGCTTTACAGACTGAATGGCTGATGAAGATGCTAGAGATCGCATAACCAATGGAATAAATAAAAATGTTTTTGATGCAAGACACAAGAAAAAAGTTGATCTTAGAGAATCTAGAGCACAAGTTGTTTTATACATAGGAAAAGTCATGCCAAAGGCCAGTGGAGAGCTTGTGTCAAAAGGAAATTTATGAATGAAGTCAAAAGTATTTATGTTTCTAGAATTGTTGAACTTGCAGCAAGACACAAAGCCGGTGGATAAGTATGAAATCATAAAAAAGTTGAAATGTTTGCTTTTGCTGTCCTGTCGGTATTAATGAGACACTACTTGTCATGACAGGAGAAACTGTGTTAGGTTATTTTTGTATTTTAAAAGTTTGTAGGTGAGTGGTTAAGACAGTGATGGGTCAACCTAATTTTCTGAGGGATTTTTATTTAATTCTTTGTAAAGCCAGTAATCTAGTTGACAAAAAATGTAATACGCGTTTTGTAGATTGATTTTTATGGAAATCCAGTTTCGTATCTTACCTCTCTATTGAGCCATTAACTGTCAAATTTCATCAGCGGATGTCAAAGATTTTGACAGATTAAAAAGCTCGGTTTTTGGATCGAATTTCGTGGCAATCTGGTAAGATTTAGAACGAAATATCCCTCTGTTGACCTAGATTCGTATCCTATCTTTCTATTAAGACATAAACTGAACATCAGCGGATGGCAAAGATTTTGACGGAATAAAAATCAAATCAAAGCTAGTGTCCGTAGCTTAGTGGTTAGGTGCGTTGGCTGCTAAGCAGAACGTCATGGGTTCGAGTCCTATTCGTGCCCATAGGTTTTTATCTCATTTTTCACGCGCACTGCCTCTTGCGAAGAACTGACAAAACTTCCAAGAGTATCATCTGTCATGAAAAAGTGCTTCTCAACTTTGCCGTTCGGAATCGGCGTTAAATTGTAGGTCCCCTCAATTCTTCACCCGCACCCAGAGAATTGTTGATGAGAGTAAGCCACTTAGGCGACTATAAAACACCCGAACTTGATTTTCACAAACCATTCCAGGCTGCCATCCCAAGCAGAGAGGAATGGATAGATAATATACCGTAATCCAGTAAGTCGTCAGTAGCTATCTACACTGATGGATCTAAAATGGACACTGGTGAGGAGCAGGCTTCTATTCCGAATCTCTCAAGTTAACCGCCTCGCCTAGGCTTCCAGACTACAGTAGCGTCTTCCAAGCGGAGGTCCCGGCAGTGACAACAGCTGCTAAAAAGGTATCAATGAATGCGATACCACGAGCTGATATCACCTTTTACATTGATAGACAAGCGGCAGTAAAAGCGATTACTGCAACTGAGGTAAAATCAAAGCTTGTTTCATGCTGCCGCGAAGAGCTCAAAGTTCTTGGCGCACAGCACAACATTAGACTCTGCTGGGTCCCAGGCCACAGCGATATACTAGGCAATGAGAAAGCCGATGAATTAGCAAGATTAGGGTCAATGCTTGATGTAAGCCAAGCTCAGCTAGTTAGCACTCCTACCTGTTAGTTAAAACAGGAAATCTCAAAAAGAATAATTATCAAGGCCGATGAAAGGTGGAATCTTCTTGACACCTGCGGCACAACAAGAAAGATCTGGCCCTGTTTTAACAAACAAAGAACGGAAAAAATTATGCAGCTACACAAGGGATCACTTCGATCTCTTGTAAGCATAATCACCGGACATAATCTGTTAGGTTATCATATGAAAAAGATGAGAATCAGTTCAGATGATCTATGCAGAGGATGTGGTGACGAGGAGGTGCATGAAGACACTTCGCACTTTCTCTGTCACTGTCCCGCACTTTCCCACCAAAGGAAGAAACTGCTTGGCAACTTTTTCTTCGGGGATTTAGAAGAACTCTCTAGTACGCCAGGTACTTGCATCCTGAACTTCATCAAGGCCTCTAAATGGCTTGACTAACTGAGCACATAGGTTTTTCTTATTAGCTTGAGTAGTAATACTCGCGGGTATCACAATGGATCTGTATTGATCTAAGTGTGACGGTAAAAACATCAACTGCCATGTCAGCCTCTAAACCTAACCTAACCTAACCTAAGCCACTTAGGCCTTGGCTCTTCAAGAGCTGTCGCGCCACTCTATTTATTTATTTATTTTAAAAAATCAAATCGCTGGTATTCTTAATTTTCTCTAACCAACCTTGACAATTCGGTAGAATTTTATTTCTTTGAAGACATACAATGACGCAAGAGAGTGACCATAGTACCTGTAGGTTCTGAATGAAGTGAACAGCTAGCTTGGATCATATTGTGAAGCTCCTTTCTTCCTTCTACAAGTTTCTTGCGTTTTGGTCAGTTAGCAATATTCTTAAAATGAGCTCTGATCTCTATGGTTGCCTATTAGACATCTGCAACGAGTGGCTTGAAACTACTTCCAAGCCGTTCTATATTTTTTCAAATACACTATTCGCTGTACTCACTGCTTGAAAAACAAATCAAATGAATCACAAACTGAAACCAAAACATTAGAATAGTGTATCTACTCGAAACGAATACACCACTTGATTTTTTTCTCAAATGCATCGAATACAGCGAGTTTATATTGAAAACACCGAATACACCGAATCATATTCAAATAACACCAAGCTAATTGAAAACTTTCAACTGCTCAAGAATGCAAGGGTGAATAAAAAAACTGTTCTTTATCACCAACTAAGGATTGAAATAGCTGTTGAGGTTAAAAAAAAGAACACTCGAGTCGAGATGTCTTAACTTTTAAACGATCAAAGTCAAGATCAATAAAGGAAGTAGAAATCTCAGGCTAGATAATGGGGTAAAAACAATTGGAAATATTTATAAAACTGCTTATTTTACGAGTATATATGTAAGTGAAATATAAACATAAATATAAATATATGCATAATGTAAACTAATTATGTTTAGCACTTTTATTTTTCCAATTGATTTACTTAGTCAAAACTATGTGTACCTATAGCTGAGACACCAAACAGTGTATTTGATTTGAAACATACTCGGTGTATTCGCTGTATTCGGTGCTTTTTTAACTGTTAGGCTTGTTCTGTTCTATTTGATTCAAGCATTCAAGCTTTGGAGAGAAACCAAGCAGTGTATTCGTTCTATTATAAAGGGATCGAATGGTGTGCAGTGCTTGTTTTTAAGAATAGTGTATTCATTTTTAGTGTACACTACTTTCTATGCATGCAACAAACAGAATACACTGCAGTACTGTGCTTGGTCAGTGACGGCAAATGAATGTATTCATGCAGACCTCTATTGCCTATGCCTATTGCTAATTGCTATTTTGGCATTCATCTACTCATTTCTGTGTCCTAGCTTCAGGAATTACTCTTCCATTTAATCGAGCTTTTTTGGGACGAGTATAAGCTCATGACAAAGGCAGTGCTTGTGTTTTCATTACACAACGAAAGCTTATACGTGAACTCTTTCCTGATAAGCGTGTGCGACAAAAACTACTGAAATACGCTTACTAATTAAGGAAATTTGTGTTTTATTATTCCAAGCCCTTGAATTAATTCCTAACCCTTTTTTAAGCTATATATCGCCCCCAAAACTTCTATAATTTAAATTTTTCGACTTTACTACTATCAATTGACATTTTGTTTGTTTCCTTAATTAATCTGTAACACTTTAAATGAGCTTTAATCAAAATCAGTTTAAAATTTGAGAAATGCCATAAATCCACCCCCAGAAATGTCACTCACAATTTGACCCAAAAACGAAAAAATTCCGATTAATTAAAAATTTCGTGATAAGACAATTTTCTTTCATTCCATTGCACTGTCACTCCTCGTTCAATTTTCTAAGTCGATAGACTCTTCTTAGGAGACAAATTCTTAAACGACAAGAATCTAAGCTACACGACCAGACCTTTGAAGCCCTTAGAAAAAATAAATTACAACCACGCAACAATTGTAACCAATCTTCTTCTTAATTCAAAGACAGGCTCAGCTTCATCGATTCGCCAATTAATCTTCAACTCGTTCGGACCTCCACCGCCGCCGGTTAATGTGTCCCTTGTCGGACATAACTTTAAGACTTGTAGTTAATTCATAACCCAAAAAGGCGAGGTCTTTGTTTTTGTGTTTTTCGTTCAAAACCGTCATCAATGATGATGTATTTTTGAGGAAGACCTCCGGAGTATCACATGGCACTCTATAGCACAACAAGATCAAGCTCATGCATATTAATGCTCACATTATGCTAAAAGTTCCATGGAAATTGGTGTCGCCTTTGAGCCGCGATGAAACAGGTGACCGACGCGCACTAGGCTAACATGATTTTTATTTGACTTGTCATGTTTCACGGAGCGACTACTCATATATAGGGGCTATCCCTATCCTATCATAGTTCGAATGGAATTTCTGTTTTGTTTGTGAAATTTGATGCCTGGGACTCAAAGTGATTCGATAGTCCTAGAAATGATACTTTTCAGGTTATCCTAGATCTCGGAATTAGCCTTTAGATCAATTTTTTGTATTAGCAGTTTGTTAAGCTTTGACAGTTGACACTTATTTGACTGTGAAATATGAGAAATGGTAACCCTTTAACCAATAGGGACCTCACAAGTGGTAGTGCGGTTATCTCATATCTCTCCTGTGTCCTTTTCAACATCATGGCGTGGCTCCACTGCGACAGTCGAATTCATGTTGAGGCAGTTAGAGGTTTGATTCATCTCTAATCGATTTGGAAGCATGTTTCGACTTCATCGTGGGTGATTAATTTTGGAATTGGTCGCTGCCAGTTGAATGTTTGAGAGATAACAAATTAATAAAATTTGAATAAACTCATTTTCAATTGAAGTGCAGGAGTCTTGAGGTTATAAATCTTTCAAGTGACATTTTGGAATGGGTTTTTGGTGTGATAGAGAGTTGAGACATTTTTTGACAAAAATCAAGTTCGATAAGTTTGCTGATAAACATCGTCTCACTTCATTAAAAAATTAGAGAAACTTAAACATGTTTTCGAAATCAATTTTTAGGCATTTTTGAGAAAATGAATAATTCATAAACGAAACATAAATAATTTTTTATTGCTGATTTATATTAAACAATGTCGCGATTGGTTATTAAGTCTTGTGTGGACTGCTTGACTTGATGGAAGAGATTTGTTATTCGTTTGTTTTTGTTTCCAAATCAGAATCAGCACGTGTCAGACTTGAAATGCGCGCCGAACTGAATTTAGAAAAAAAAAACCAAAACTAGAGACGGAACTTTAGACAATTTTGTTATTGAATAAATGTTTGTTTTGACAGAAAGTCGATATCATGTCTCCGCAAATTGAAATCAGCTATCGAAAATGAGGCTCCTGAAACATTGTGTTTGTCTTGATATCGCCGAATCAGACGCCCTGATCTCAGCAGCTCAAAAGTCCTCGCCTTAGCGTGAAGACTGAGAAGGATTCTACACAAATATGTTGAACTTAATTCTGCGACAAAGTCCAATTAATAAAGGTTTTGAAGGCACAAGATCAACCATTTCGTTGTTGCTTCAGAGATTGTGTTTGAGAGCAGTTTGTTTTGTACAACTATCAACAAAAACTTTCTTTTCTGTCAAATGTTGGCGGCTATGTTAACAAACAAAATTGGAACATCTCGATTCGGAAAATCGGCTCGTCAATTTGGAGAAACCAATGAATGAACAAAGAGCGGCCTACAGTGGTGGCATTCTTTGAAAATGTTGACGGGACATCGGTTTGGCCAACGGCAGGACATGGAAACCAGATCTCTACTTAAGTGAAATCGAAAACATGGATTTTGATGACATGCGGTGCATGCACTATGGTGTGGCCGTGTGACATGGCTCATGCAACAGTACCACTATCCAAAATCGTGATATCAGCCTTTCTGGCGATATCAATATAGGCCGTAACAGGAAAAGGTTCAAGTACACAAGATCAATACTTTTTAAACCATCCGATAGCTACAGAACTGAAACCGGAAGCCGTCACGGGCTTAGTAAATATCGTGACAGAACTATTTGGAATAAAGTATTCCTATATCAATTTTTGGACATCCTGCCCTTTATGGTATTACTATACTTTTCATTAAAACTTGGAGAGGGTTTTCCAATAAAAGATGATTTTTTGATACCAAAGAAAAATGCCATTTTTTGAGATAGATGATCGCATCTTTATTATGGTATGCCGTTAATAATAATAAACAAGTTAAAGCCAAATGGTCACAACTACATCGCTAACAGGACCGTATCCTTTTCATGAAATTTTCCATAAACAAATCACAAAGTAGCTGCCCTATGTCCTCGATAGCCTCACAAATTCCACCTTTGATGTCTTGAATGCACGCTGGGCTGTTTACGTAGACCTTATCTAAGCCCTAAAGGATGAAGTCGCAAGGTGTTAAATCACAAGATCTCGGTGGCCAATTGTGATCACCTCTTTGATATATAACATGGTCCGGAAACATTTCCCGTAAAAAATCAAGGGTTTTGTTGCTTGTGTGCCATTAAGCGCCGCGGTGGCCGTCTTGATGAAAGTAAACGTTGTCCAGATCAATACAATGCAACTCCGGCCATAAAATATCATCAATCATCTCTCAATAGGGCAATCCATTCACCGTGAGATATACTTCTCAACAATTTCACTTGGCTTCTCCCAGCCCCAGATACAACAATTTTGCGTGCTAAAGTAGCCAACGAGCTGGAAATGGGCCTTATCGGTCAAGATGATTTTCGATAGAATTCCAGATGATTGGCAAGCATTTTAAGGACCCAATCAGCAAAAACACGACGTTGTTGATGATCGACCGGCTTTAGTTATAGTGTTAACTGAACTTTATAAGCCTTAAGACCCAAGTCCTTATGCCAAACACGGTGCCCAATTCCAAAGACGTGGAATGGACAAACCTGGGTTTTCGTCAACACTTTGGAATGAAGCAACAATATTCTCAGTTGGTCTTTTATTCTTCACATCACTAACTTGTGATGCGAGGCTTGAATTTTTTCACCAACTTCCTTATTGCGGTCCGACAAGGTGATTCACGACGACCAAAAAATGCTTAAGTGTTGTGAACTGTGACTGCTTAATGTTCGCCATTTTTTTGAAAGTTGAAATTATGATAAGAACCACGTGAATTGTTCAAGCATCGATTCTTTTGAGTTACTTTTTGACATAGCTAATTGACGAAGTTGTTTAAGTGCTCAGGCTAAGGGTATCTACATAAACATGGTCTTTCGCGAAGCCCCACAAAAAAAAAGTCCAGCGGTGTCAAATCGCATGTTCATGGTGGCCAGTTGATATCGCCATGACGAGAAATTACGCGGCCAGGAAATATCTCTTGCAATAAAGTAATATTCGCTCGAGTTGTGTTACATGTGGCAACGTCTTGTTAAAACCACATTATATTTTCCAAGTCGTATTCTTCAATAGCAGGCAAGAACAAGTCGGTTAACATATGACAATAACGCTTCGAATTGACGGTGACAGTCGTACCATCGTCGTTTTCAAAGAAGTAAAGTCCAGTCACACCTCCAGTCACCAAAGAAAGCACCAAACAGTGACTTTTTGTGGATGTAATGGCCTCTTTTCAATTACTTGAGGATTCTCAGTACTCTCAATGCTACAATTTTGTTTATTAACATATCCACCGAGTGAGAAATGTGCTTCATAGAAAATTTTGTTCGAAAAATCGCTGTCTTCCGCCTGTTGGTCATGCACCCATTCGACGTATCTAAGACGTTGCGAATGGTCAGCTGGCTTCAGCTGTTGTATGAACTGGACTGGAGTTAAAATTCCCCAAAGATTTTCGATGGGGTTGCAATCTGGAGAATGATGTGATGGCCACTCCATCAAATTAATGTTTTTCGATTCGAACCAATCCAAACTTTTACGACTTACATGAATTGGGGCATTATCTTGCTGGAAGACATGCTCAACTCGGTGAAATCATCTTAAATACGGTACCAAATTTTCCTCAAGGACCGAAGTGTAGTCAGAACTGTTGATTCTGGTAGAGGTGAAGGCAAGTACAACCTTACCACGCTCGCAGAAGGCCCCTGAAACCATACAGCTGCCACCACCAAAGTTCCTCTTGGAAAAAAACTTTTTCTCTTTCCTCAAATCGTACCAATATCCGCTAAAACCATCTGGTCCATCGAGATTAAACTTTTTTTCATCACTAAAAATAGCCTAATAAAAAACTTTCATTCCAGTATGCCATTTGGAATAACGAGATTTTAGGGTCGATTAATAGAAAGTTACTTACGGTTTTCCAATACCGTTTTGGCGGGCAAATTCCAATCTTTTTTGTTTGTGGGCTGCTGTTAAATTTGGAGCTGGCACCATTTTTCCCCGAACAATCACTCCACTGCTTTTTAAATCACGAGAAAGGGTTGAAACTGAAACTCCTAAACCCAATTCGTTACGAAATTCCGGCAAAGAATGCACCGAATTGGATGCAGCATTGAAAAAAAAACGCCTCTTGTCGCGACGTGTCAGCTTCTGCGGACGTCCGGGTCTTATTTTTGTCCCATAAGATTCTGGATGTTTTAAAAAATTTCTAACGACAAGATCCGATCGTGAAATAACGGTACTTTATTTTCTTCTCAATTTGCTTCATCAGTGATGGAACTCAATTAAAAAAAATAGTAAGGAGTCGGGTGTGGTTATACTTATGCAAGGCACTGTAGGTATATAAACGATGCGTTACAAACACAAAGTGTGATATAATAGAGATTTTTTGGACGGGAGTGGAGCCAAAGCAGAGCTTAAACAGGAACATTTTAAGTTTGAATGTTGTAAGTCCGAAACGAACGCTTCACTACAGTCTGTCTTTAAATTTTGCTTAATTAATGTCAAAACGTGTATTTGAATGACTCATAAAATGCCTTAAAAAGTTGCCCTTCAAAAAAACAAAAATCCAAAATCAAAAATAAGCCAAAATATTTAATGAAAACAAATCTTTATTGCACTCTTTAGACGTAAATCATTTTTATCCATTATGTATGCGAATAACTAACAAGAAATTTGAATATTTTTCTTAGTTTTTATTTTTTCAAAAAATTATGCAAATTTCCAGTCCAACTTCTGAAACAATGAAAATATAATTAATTAACTCAAAGAACTTTCCATCCACAAAAATACGAAAAAAAAATTTAAAAATATCAATCAACCAGCTGTAAATGGAAGAACCCTGTTAAATTTACACGCGCAAATCAGGTCGCGACTCCACATGAGAGAGATTGAGGGACGCTGTCCCCTCAAAAGTGAACCTCTCAACAGCCGACAAAAATTTATAAAACTCAAATAAATCTCGTTGTATTAAAATTAATTTATGGATTCTTAATCCAATCGAATTTTTTAGTCATGATACTATATTTTTGTTTTTTTGGTTATTTTTGGTTTTAATAAATGAGAGAAGTGTTGGTTTTAACGTCCGACTTTATTGTTCTTTGGCCTGGAAATACTTTTTTTTGAAGTCGTTCGTTATTTGGTTATCGATTTGTTTTAAAGTTTTGTCGTGTTTTTTCTTTTTAATTTCTTATCGGAAGCTATATAGCAAAATTTATGACACATTAATTTAATTGTTTTCGGTGGAATATTTTTGCAGGTTTTTAATTTTTTGTTTGGTTTATTGACTTTGATTGGAAAACTTGATAAGTGTCAAATGGGATTCACTCTGTTGGATTGGATTTCACTTTGGTGAATGAATCAGCATTGAGATAACTCAGCAACGGTACAGGTACAATTACCACTAGCCTTTTGCTGGCTATCAACTGCCTTTTAACGAGTTGACTGACTTTTTTTTTTAGCGATATTCAACAGTCTTAACCTTGTCAAACGAGCTTCTTATTCCTTTGTCAACGACCAGAACATTTATGAAACATTCCTAAAACTCTTCAACTTTAAACCATTTTTGGCTAAAATCTTTTCTGAAAAATGGAAAAAAGGAAGTCTTAAATGAATGCACTCAAGCCTCACTGAATATCCCACAAATAACACGTTCGTAACCAAAAAGTACTCAGCGAAAGTGCTTACGCCACAAATAGAGCCCTTCCTTCCATGTTCCTTTTGCAGATGAATACCCATCGACCGACCGACCGACCACCCTACAAAAAAGAGTGTTAAGTGTGAGCAGTTGTACCTTCGGCTTTCGGCTAGCCATACTATGTGTGAATATTTCATAAGTTTCAGTCTCGAAAATAAAAGCACCTCACTTGGTATTCTGTGAATTTCAGTCTATTTTTTTTTTTACTCTGTGGGTTTTTGGCCAAAAAGGGTATTTTTTTTAATGGACTTTCATTGCATTTGTGGCTTAGATTTTACTTTCCAATGACGATGCGGTGCATATGTGAGTGAGCCCTTACATATCCACCCATCAGCAACCGAAAACCCCAAGGAAACTGAATTTCGTTTGTGATGGTTCCTAAGAAAGAACTGCATTTGATATTTGCAACTTGAAGGATATTCATGCACGGACGGTCTCAATTTGTACTGGATTTTCGGTTGATCCTTCTTCTTTTTTTTGTTTTAAATTTCAAACAATCTCCAACTCTTGTGTAAGAAGAAGATTTGATTTTTATGTATTTTTGAAGGGAAAAACAACACCGGGGACGTGCGATGCATGTCAAAAGTTGCACGAGATGAATACAAACGTAGGTACTATGTTTGCATTATCGCACAATGAAATCTCGATTTGAAGTTTTCTGTCTGTTGGTCCTTTTTTTTGATTAATTTGATCATGAACAACACAATTTCCATGACCCACGCTAAGCCGTTACTTTAATCGTTGTTTAACTTGGTGGCTACCATCATTTCTGCAGTTATTATTCTCATGGGAGTTTCATCTTCCATTTCGATAACAATCATCATCTTGCCAGCTGAGAAAGATGCAAAATAATATGATGCTTTCGCTGCGCTGTGCAATATGATAACATGATATTTTTATTCAGTCATCTAAACCTTCACGGCGAACTTGATCAGACACCAAAAAAGAAAACACAACTAAATGCTGTCAACATTTAAATCAGTTCACAGAGGCTCAAGACAGGGTTGTGAGAGGTAAACAGTCAGTTTTTAGAGTGATATAACCAAATTTAAAGTGTCCCCTTGGTCGTAAGTAAATGTTCGCTCTTATAATTACAACAATCAAGTGGAGTTGACTGCTAACTGAGCTCAGAGATGCTTAATTGGACAATAAACTGCGATATGGTATCATTGGGAAAAAAGCAGAACTTACCGGCACCAGAGAAGTGCGATCGTAAGACAAGGACCAACAAGATTAAGATTTTTACTAATTCTTGGCCTACCGAGCAATCACCTTATTTGACTTGTACTCCAAAGGACTTCCAATGTCATTTCATCTTAGCTCATTCAAGCTAAGTCCCAGGGCCACCGAAGACTACCAACTAACTATCGCCTCTGAAATTTTCCTTAATCGGGGAGAAGTTTCGGATACATACCTAAGTGTTAGTAAGACTTTTGAGTTAGAAGCTTTGTAAGACTACAGGACGTTATCTTGGAATTATGCAGAAACCTGTATATTTCTTCGATTGATTGATTAACCGGCTACCAATCGATGAAGGTTCCCAATCTTAGACACTGCAGCCTTCCATCGAGAACGGTCCCTCTCCAGTCACTGCAGCCTTCCATCGAGAACGGTCCCTCTCCAGTAACCAAAATCAAGCGCTCATGGCATCTGCAGTTCCTCGGTCCTTTTTCCGTAAGTTCGGTCTTCCTTGTCGTCTCGAACCTGGGGGCTGCAATAAGAAGACTTTCTTGGCTGGAGCGTTTTCGTCCATTTGTTCGATGTGGCCAAGGCAATGTTATTGTCTTTTCTTTGCTTTGTGGACTAGATTCACAGCTCGTACGGCTCGCGTTTGAACCTTCTTTTCTATTCGCCATCGTCGCATATGGAACCGAAAATCCGTCGAAGAATTTTTTCTTTCTGCCCAGTATCAATTCCCCTTTTTTACTTATCGTAAAATAAAAGTGTCGTATAGTAGGAACTTTGTCTTTCGAGTGAAGAGTTTTGAACTCAGTTGTTTTGCCAATTCGAAGCACCAGCGCTTCACTAGAGTAATTCTTCGTCGTATTTCCACTGAGGTGTTGTTTGCGGGATAGATGTTTGTTCCAAGGTGGGTTAACTCCATAACTGCCTTGAAATTGCTGCTACCAACAGTAATGTTTTGTCCTAAGCTTTGTTGCAGATGTTTTTTTGTTTGTTGTTAGCATGTCCTTTGTTTTGTTCTCATTCACTTCAAGACCAATGAATTTCACCTGTTCTTGAATCGCTGTGAAGGCCTCCGGTCTGGATAGCCAAGGAGCTGTGTGATATTGTTGAAGATAGTGTTTTCGATGCTTACACTTGCCTTGCCCTCTATCTGCTCCATGACTATGTTGAAGATATCAAATAACAAGGCATCTCCTTGTCTAAACCTTGCGCATGTTTGAAAAGACTCGGATGAGCTGTTACCCATTTGCACACTACACTGGCACAGGTGGATCAGTTTGTTGGGGATCCCAATTCCAGACATCGCCATCATAAGCTCTTGGCGGTGGATGCTATCATAACTCATAAGCTACTTTGAAGTCGATGAAAAGATGGTGCGTTTCGGCTTAAAATTCGTTGGTCCTTTCCAGGATCTGCCTCAGTGTGAATATTTGCTCTATCGTTGTTCTGCCTGGCCTAAAGCCGCACTGGTACGCGCTGATTATTCTGTTGCAGAACGGTTTAAGACGCTCACACAGTACGTCGGATAGATTTTGTATGCAATATTAAGCAGGGATATGCCACTGTATTTTTTGCATGACACAGGATCGCTTTTTTGTAGATGTGGCATACAGAGCTTATAGACCAGTCAGTGGATATGCATTCTTCCTCCCACACTTTGTTGATAACCTGGTGTTCATTAACACACCTCCTTCATATTTAAAGAGTTCACCAGGTATGCCATCCGACCCGGTTGACATGTTATTTTTAGCTTTTGGATGACTCTTTCTACCTCTTTTGTGCTGGGGGCTAGGACAGGGTCTTCATTAACTGGTCTTGCTTCTCTTACGTGATTAGCTCGCTCGTCATATTGCGCATTCAGCACTTGTTAGAAGTGCTGCTTGAGAACATCTACAATTCCCTGTGCTTTGGTGACTACAGGTTTACTTTACTGTTTGGAAGAGCCTGTGTCCCGGTTTTGAAACCAGAAGCTAATTGCTTCGACTTTATAAAGAAACATCGGGTATTGTTCTTGGCCCGTGACTCTTCTAGATCTTTGAGCTAATGTACTCCGGATGCTTCTTCAGGGTGGCTGGTAACCGTTGGTGACCTCAGCTACATTTTTAATTATTTTGCGATTTTGGTTCCACAATGTGTTGGTATCTGTGGTATTTAGGAGGATGGCGGAGAGTCTCACGCTAAGGCGCTCATCGAAGTTTCTGGTTTTATCTGGGGCATTAAGGCAACCGATGTTGAACTTCTTCCTTTGGGCAGCACCTAGTGACGTATTATCCTAAAGGCAAACTAGGCATGTGCCTAGGGGCGTGAGGCAACAAAAAGCGCAATGATTTTTACAAGCGGCAAATAATGAGGGTTCATACTTGGTCGTTAAAGTAGCAAACTTATGAATTCGAACCGCACTTGCCACTTTTGTTAAAATAAAAATCGGTCCTGAGCAACTTACAGTACGTACAGAGTATTTGATTTTAGGCATTCGACTTAGCTTCCTTTAATTTTTGTAACGCCTAATTTCTTGAAAAAGTTCTACCTCTTAAAACTCGGTTTATTGAAATTGTAGAACTCATTTCAAATGAGTTCTAAGTCAGTTCTTCATCAAGTACTCACGCGTTAGAACTTCGATTTAGAACTTTTTTGTCAACAGGCGGTGTATACATCGAACGCAGTTTCCAGTTTCCTCCCTACTACACGCGGTGTCCCTCAAGGGTCAATATTAGGACCACTTCTTTTCTCAATTTATATAAACGAGCTTCCGAAGCAAATAACAACATCTTCTGTTCATATGTATGCCGACAACGTCCAGTTGTTCAAGAGCTGTCCTCTGGGTACCTAATCGAGGATTGTGCTAATTCTATAAATCATGATTTACACAATATATCCTGCTGGTCTGCGAGAAATGGGTTGTTTCTTAATCCGGGAAAATCTAAATGTATTGTGATCAGTAAAAAGCCACTTGACCTAACATATTTTCCCAATATAATCTTGAATGACGCTGTTATAGAATTCGTAGAAACAGTAAAAAACCTTGGGATGACCTTTAATAGGACCTTGAATTGGAATACCCATATAAATCAATCCGTGGGGAAAGCATATGGAATACTTCGGCAACTGCACTACTCACAACACTACACGCCTCTTAAAACACGCTTAATGCTAGCCAAGACCCTCGTTATACCACAGCTAACTTATGGGTGTGAAGTGTATTCTAATTGCGACGCTCTCAGTAGACATAAAATCAACGTTGCGTTTAACAATACAGCGCGGTATATTTACGGTCTAAGAAGATTTGATCACATTTCTCTTTTCTCTAGAAATATTTTTAATTTCTCCTTTGACAGCTTATTACGATATAAAACCCTAATCTTGCTCTTTAATATCATTCAAACACACCAGCCCAGTTATCTTTTTGACAGATTACGGATGTCCTCATCTAGTAGATCTCAACAACTTATTCTGCCCCGTTTTTCGTGTTTGACATCCGAGCGTCAGTTTTTCATCAGCGCTATTCGCTCGTGGAATTCCATACCACGGCACATAAGGAGTCTGCGGAGCATAGTTCAGTTTCGCAGGGAACTAAATAAATACTTTGAACTTCATCCGGGCTAAATCTATCTTAAAATCTTTTCTTTTGAAATCTTTTTAATATTTATTTTAAAATTAATTAACAAGTGTACTTGAATTTGAAGGTAACAACAAATAATTCACGTCGAGTAATTGTTTTTATTAATTGCAACTATCTTTTTGTTAATATTTTTATGATTTGTAAATTTAATTAAATTAACTTAACTTATTTTGTTCCATGTTATAAAGCTTAGCACTATTTTATAAGATTTTATTATCTTAATGTGAAAGCAGTCTTTAAATAAATATGAAATATGAAATATGAAATATGAAATATGTTGTAATTAGTACTTCGATAAAATACGACCCTCGAATTCGGGGGTCTAGTGCCCTGGAACTCAGTTTATTTAACATTTAGTTTTTTCAACGAGCGAAATGAATTGAATCTGTAATCATTTTTTTGGAAAATAAAGTACAAGAGAATAATGGGTGACGTTCGTACATCGTCACCCATTTTTCTTTTCTCTTATTTATGGATGATATCTTTGAATACGATGCTAACGTTATGGTGGAAGAACGACGGTTTTTACCAATGTCATTACGTGTCACTATTATTACATGGGACGACACCGATTTTTTTCGGCGCTTCCGTTTAACAAAGCCAACATTTTCAGCAGTCCTTTAACTGGTGGCAGAAGACCTTCAACATTTACAACCACGGTAAAAATTGGAATGAATTTACTATGCACTTTTTTCTTGACAGTTTATGGGCACGAACCCATGTTCTGCGTAAGAGCCAACGCAGATACACACCTCGCCACGGGCATTACAATAGAAAACATAGGTAAACAGTACACACATATACAAATTAAACGTTAGTGTTCTTGATTTTTATTATTGTAAGGGCAAATCACCTAATGGTTAAAATTCATCAGCGGATAGTAAAGATTTTGCAAATTAAAGACCTCAATTTTCTTCTTTCTAGATTTAGTTTACAAAATTTACGGTTCGGCACATCTTAATTAAAATAATTCAAACCGAACTCTCAAGATCTTTTAAATTTCAACGCGTGGATCGGTTTTGATCAAACTAAGGAACCTATGAGATATTTTTCAATATAGGGGCGCCGATGAGATGCTTGTCTATGGCGCCCTCAACACTTAATCCGCCACTGCCAGCACCTGTTTTTTTGTCATTTGATAGCCACACTCTCAAAAGGTGACATTTCAAAAAAGACAGAAAAAGAAAGTTCGAGAACTTTCCGCAAGATGTTTAGGTTTTTTAAGAAGATGCAAGAATTTTTTTTCCCCTTCTGATCTGGCTACCATCTACAAAACATATATACGTCCAAAGCTTGAGTACAACTCCCACGTTTGGGCTGGTGCTCCAGCAACGTATTTAAGTCTTTTTGACAGCATCCAGAGAAGAGAAGAGAAGAGAAGGGAATGAAACACCTTGAGTGCGTGCTCATTATAAAAAAAGGAGCCTATCAAGGCAGCCACTTGACTTGATATATATTTTTTCTTACAATTTAATGCTTAAAGCGTGCATTTTATTGTGTTTTTTAAAAAGAACGTTGATCCCCTTCAATAACTTTAACTATTGATGAAAACTGCATCAATATCCGTTCCGTTGTTCAAAAGTTGAAACAGTGATTTTCTTTCGAACCCAATACCACCCCATTGAAGAAAACAATAAGAGAATGAGTAAATAAAAGCCGTCAATAAATATCCTCAGCTCCAACAATTATTTAAACTTTCGAGCATAAAGATATTCCAAAATAGAAGAACCCAAAGGTCTTGACCCTTAATAGAAATTGATCTACCTTAAACCTTATACCTACCTACTGTGAGCTCTCAGCAACCCAGGCTGGAAACTTTCTGGAAAAGGACTCATATAGACCCCCGCTCCTTGCAGCAATAACAATGCAAACTATAAAATACTTCCAAATATGATGGTCTGACTTTAATAAGACCTAACTGCTTCAGCTACAGTGGGTCTCCACAGCAAAATAAAATAAAACACGAAAAAGACAAAAATTGAAATAGATATCCATTGGGTATCTATCGGGTACACCAAATCGATTGAAAGAATCAGCAACATGCTGCGGGATTTTTTTCGGTCCGTAGGATGTTTCCAAATGAATGAGAGAAAGAGAGTCGGGACAGGAGGGCTAGAAGACAGTGACAACGCGGCTGGCGGTTTGAATTTTGTCCAATTCGCGAATTGGTAGGAAATTCTCCTAATTTCGTGTCATTAGTGTGTGATAACTGAGACCATTTACAATTTGCCATCATCACGACACGACACAAAATTGACTGTGCTGCGCGCTCGACGATCGAGCTAGCGCGCAGTCTTGTGACTTTCTATGGCACACAGTGTTCCATGATTATTAGTCGCTGGCAGATATGTTCGGGGCCAGAGGTCATATGGATTTTGAGTTAAAAGGAGTACTCGATGGTCGTCCTCTTGCTATCTGCGACTGCAAGTTATAGAAAAAGGGAATGAATTGTCACAACCCTATGGAACTTGCAGAAAAAAAAAATCAAGCAAAATGTTGTGTGTGATGAAATCGTGCCGAATGAAGAGATGGAGTCTTTTAGAGGTTGTTGAAGGTATTGTGCGATGTGATCAGTTGACAGATGAATTGGCAGAGATATAAATGCCAAAGGACTGACTCGTCGAAGGAGCCAAATGGTGATGAACTTTTGTTGCTGTTTGCAACAATGTCGTTTGGTGGAATCTCGGCAGGAGAATTTTATCACATAATCAAATCGATTACCTTCTGACTTTTAAGGCTTAGAGGTTGCGGAGAATGAAGTAGATTCATGAACCTGTTTCTCATTTTCTCATAAATCATTAGTTTGAAAACTCAATTCTAAAAATTTCAAAAAAGGAAACCGAAACCGGATTTCGAACACCTACAACACAAAACAACACCACACCTAATCTCGTTCACGAAAAACTGCATCACACGTCATCTCAATCAAACGAGCAGTCTCAGCGGGACAAAACAATAATCTCGTCGAGAAAAACCCATAAAACCAATCAAAAGAAAAACAAACAATTGGTGTACCTATCGCTTCTCGATGGGGTGCATCTATGGGATTTATTGTGATGTCTTGTTTTCCCCCAAAAAAGAACATCATCGATACCTCTTTATCCATTCCACAACTACCTGGGGCGGGTTAGACGTTTATGTGCAAGCCTATCGCGGAGACTTTTTATTTTAATAATCAATTTTTGTTGGTTTTTGGAATTAAATTTTATGATATTTCGGTTTTTCCTCCGGAGTCCAAATGACACCTCAAACTCGACGACTGGCGAGTGCGACTGAGCGTCGATGGGAAAATTTATTCAAACTTGGGTTTCTAGGCGCCACTGCCGCCTTCGCCATTCAGCAGCGGAGACTATCGTATAAGACTTCCGATCTAATAGAAACTGTCAAATCTCATGTCGATGTCGATTGAATTTTACTTAACACCACCATCGCCATCAATGATGCTATCGACCGATGACGACGACCGACACACGAATGGCGCCCAATATCGATGAATTTTTTGTTAAAACTTCCCATAGTATCTGTAGATCATAGCAGGGGTTCAATCGTAATAATTTCTGGGAACAGCTTGAAACTTGATATGAGTTTGATCAATTTGCTGTCTAATTTGGTGTATACTTGAAGGGAAATTGACGAGTCATTTAGGACTTGGGAGGTGATTTACGCTTTCTTCTATGTTGACGGGAAAACAAACACAAATTAATTAAGAGATGAAGTTTTATGGCAGACGGAGCATTGCTTAACTGTCCAACTTAATGTATTTGGTGATAAAGCAAATTCGACAAGTTTTTAATAAATGGGAGATCGATTTTAGATCGATAACAATTAACATATAAAAATAAATCGAACATAATAATTTTGGTACAAAGTTTTCGATCTTGCTTCTAAATGGAAATCAGTTGGCCCTCCGATCTCCTATTTATAGTTCGTTTCCCAAAATTCTTCTAAAAAAAATTAGGTTTTTAATCCGTCAAAATATTTGCCATCCGCTGATGAAATTTAACAGTTCATGGCTCAATAGAGAGATATGATACGATTCTAGGTTGCAAGAAAAATATTTCGCCCTTAGTGTTACCGGATTGTCCCAAAAATCTGAGTTCTTAATTCGTCAGAATCTTTGCCATCTGCTGATCAAATCTGACAGTTAAGGGCTCAACAGAGAGATATGACTTTTTTTTTTATAATTTGCACCCACTCAAGGGATTTTTATAATCTTTTTATGCCAGAGACACAGTGAGTGCATTAGGAAGAAGAGAAGGGGTTGAAAAGGAGGTGTCGGTGTATATTGGTCTTAAATTCTTGAACACTGTAATGACTGGGAAAGACAGAGTGTGGAAGAGAGTTCCACATTCGCGTAGTACGGCTAAAAAATGATTCTCTATACTTAAGAGTACGTCCGAAGTTGGGCTCGAGGGTAAACTGATGGGCATTCCTAGAAGCGCGAGTATTACGGGCGAATTGTTTGAGGGGAGGAATGCAACTGGCTATTTCACTAGAGCAATTACCGTGAAAGTAGCGATAGAACAAGGAGAGACACGCTACGTTATGGCGGTGGTCTAAAGGAGTGAATGCGTCAGTTATCTATCTCTCTATCACCAATCATTCTTACAGCTCTTTTTTGTATTCCATCCAAGAATCTTAAGTGAGTACCTGGAGCACCAGCCCAAAGGTGGGAATTGTACTCAATCCTTGGACGGATATAGGTTTTATGGATAATAGCCAGATCAGATGGGGAGAAATATTTCTGGCACCGTCCTAAGAAACCCAAACATCTTGCGGCATTTTTGGCGACATCGCGAAAGAGCCCTGGGGCACACCAGCATTTATATTGTGGGTTTTGGACTTGAATCCGTCCAAAACAACTTGTATTGAACGGTTCGAAAAAAAGTTTCTAATCCAACGAAGAAGGGATTCATCTATACCGAAGGCACGAATTTTCGATAAAAAAGCAAGATGCCAGACTTTATCAAATGCCTTTGAAATATCAAGTGCAACAATCTTACTTTCTCCAAAACGATGTAAAGATTTGTTCCACTGTTCGGTGAAATAACCATCAAATCACCAGTGGACCTGTTGCTGCGAAAGCTGTACTGCCGGTCATTAAGAAGCTTTCGGTCTTCGAGATATTTCTTAAGCTGATAGTTTGTCAGCGTTTCCATGACCAAAAAAAAGAAGGGACGGTAAGTGCAATCGGACGATAATTGGAGGGAGAAGAAGATTCGGCTTTTTTGGATTGGCTGGACAAATGCTGTTTTCCAACTGCTCGGAACGAGCCTAGAAAAATAGGATAGATGGAAAAGCTTACACAGGGTTTTGCCAGCGTGGAAGAACACCCTTCAGAACAATAGCGGGGACGCCATCCAGACCAGCGGATTTATGTATGTTGAGATCCTTTAGGACTCTCGCCACAGCACGAGTGCGGAAGAAGATTTGTCCCATGGAATCATTGACGCGCTCAAGAACAGGCGGAGTCATGACAACCTCTGGCAGCGAAGAGTTGGCGGCGAACTGCCTAGCAAAAAGGTTAGCTTTCGCGAGCGAGCTAACAACTGGAGTGTCATTGTCAACGAGCGTAGGGACCGAGGAAGAAGAAGAATTCTTCATATTTTTTACAAAAGACCAAAAGTTCTTACTGCCTTTGGGACATTGCAGTATTTTTTGCCTTAATTTTTGGTCATGTAAAAATTTGGTCCGACGAATATGAGCATTGCAGGCCTTCCTGGCTTGTTTAAACTTGTTCCGGTTTTCCTCAGTTGGGTTGGCTCTAAAACACCGGAACTTTACTTCTTTTTCCCTGATAACCTCTTTACAGCTTGAATCAAACCATGACTTTTCCTTGGGTTTGATGCTTTTAACCCTATTCGGGATAAAAGTTTTCATTCCCAAAATAATCATATTAGTAATCATATCTGCGCTGGAGTCTACGTCACTATCGAGGAAGCATAGTGACCAGTTAAAGATCCGGAAAAAGTTGTTGAGACCGTCCCAGTTGGCTTTCTCGTATTGCCACACGGTTCTCTTCGGAGCTCTTTCTCTAACTGGATTAGCTTGACACGAGAAATTTGCAGATATAATACTATGATCTGATCTGCCTAGAGGCGTTAATACACTGATAGTGTATTTATCAGGGTCAGACGTAAGAAACGCTTGGCCATTAATGTCCGATATTCGAGTGGGCTCGGTGACAAGCTGAGTTAGGTGGTTAAACTCAGCAAAGATCTCAGCACACATTCCTTCGGGTGTTGTCTGGCCCGAATGGAGAAGCCACGAAGAATTGCGTACATTGAAATCGCCCGTAGGACACAATTCTTTGGATGGAGTCAGACAGAGCGTCAAATTCACGAGAAGTTGAAGCTCTGTCCAAGTTTGGGCTTCAATAAAGAAAACAATAATGAATGATGTGCTTATTTACGGAAAACTTGAACCACAAAAAATTGAAAAAAAGGGTTGGAGCAGTGTCCATACTGTGGTAAGAATTGATAAGCAACATCATTCCTAATGTAGACGGCGGGACCATGGTGGGAGAAGAATAAAGGCACTAAGCAATACCCATGAATACAAAATTCAGTAGGGTCGAAATTCTCTGTTCTTGCCTGTTCGAAACAGTGTGGATATACGCAGCAAGAAAATTAATTCTTAGCCTACGAATATTACAATAGTCAACTCTGTAATTATGAGTCATTACAAGTAAAAACAATAAAAAGACCAAAACAGACGAGATCTAAAAGAGTTACTGAGCGCGTGCCAGAGGGATATTTCGTTCTATATGTTTCCGGATGAGAAAACTGCATTTGAAAAAGGAAAATCAAAAACACTTTAAATGTTAGAAGCAAGCTAAATCACTACTGGAATACAGTTTTCGCTTCAACCCACTGTCTTCCAATATAAAAAATACAAATACTTTCCATTGATTTTAAGGCCAATGTTCATCAACATTATTCGCTACAAGTTCTAATTGAATATACGTCCAATCAGAATCAATTATTGCCCTTTCTCTCCTTAAAAAACAAAAGGCATCGAAGAGTACCTATCTAATTGAATCCAACTAACTCCTCATTGACCGACTCGACCAATTCCCAGGAACGCCAATAACTATGCAATGATTTTCTATTACCCCTAAGAGTTCACATTGAAAAAAGCAAACAAAAACTAATGCAACACTGTTTCGTGCCATGCATTGTGGTTAAATTAAATTTTTATGAAAAAATAACACAACACAGCAAGAGCAACACATCTCTCGAGTGCCAAGCCAACCCTTAAAAGCTGGAATTTAAATTTTAATTAGAAATTCACATTCCAACTATTTTAATGGCAAATGGCGAGAGAAAGAGTATCCAGTGGCCATCTATGGCCGACTATGATGACGACGACGGACAAACCCCAAGAGGAATGCACATTTTTATTTTGTTTAAAGAACATTAAAGTGCTTTGCTTCTACACGCCAATACCGGCAATGTCGGTAAGCCAGGTTAATGGACAGGGGCACACCATACAGTTGCATTGCAAACTAGACCAATAGCAACAGTTACAGTTAGATTCGTTCGCCTTTGTGCCATTTCAACGTTTGGCGGGTGTGTTGGCATCATCATCAGGGATAACCGAGTTAACTGTAACTGACCATAGCCAGGGCTAAAAAGATGTCCTTTCATTCCTTATTGCGCGGCAGTACGACTCGAATGGCAACAACCCACCACATCTATCGCCCACAGTCACCCCATGGTCACCCCCATGGTCCTTGGAGTTCCAAACAGATATAAAATAAATCTCAATTTCACGCTTCGAATAATTCACTAATTAGAGAAAGGACGTATGGAATTGAAATAAAAATAAAACAACAACAGAAAATATCCATAAAAATAAATACCGCCATCATCATCGTGGCGCTTGAGGTGGTGGACGGTGGTAGTTAGGAACAGGTGGTAGGGGACATTTAATGGGGAGTCTGGGTGCTGAATTTCACTTGGTTACAAATGCCACTGTCTGTCTGGAAGAGTTATTAAGTTCAGCGATTTAGGAGTGAGCTCGTGGACTTCAAAGCCGTATTCCATGGACCTTTTAAAACTAAATAACGTTCAAGGTTCGCTAAGTATGGCAAAATAAATAGGCACATAAGAAATTCAACTAAGCCTATACCTCAAAGTTATATTTTTTGACGTAGCTATCGTCATTCGGATTTGCATTTGACCTTTCGTCGATTTTTAGTTCGTGGGTTTTTTTTCCAAGACCTGCAGTAGATCGATGGACTATCTTGGTTGGAAGACACACCGATAGGAAAATCTCAGGTTCTTGATGAAAGGATTCAGTTACTGAGGCTCTATGATTGATACAGTTTTGTGAATCTCTTTTTATAGGCTTGGCTTCCCCCAGCCGCGCTGTGTGTCCAGCCCTTACAAGGGTGTCGGTTCTTAACAGGATGTATGGAACTTTGAAATTCAATACTCCATTAAACCCGAAGACCAGCTATTTGCATACTTAACCAGGGCGTTTCGAGGTCAAGCTACAGGAGATCGGGGATAAAGCTTAAAAAACTCTAAGAAGCTCTCCCCGCATAAACGAAGCTTTGCCTCCGCCCCAGGTTTGTGGGGCTTCCGGCTTTGGGGAGTGGTAGAAGAGTTTCTTTGTGTTCATATTCGGAGGTCTGAAATTCCATACCTGTTAAAGTGTAGACCTTCCATACCGGAAAAGACACTCCTGAGCATACCAGAGTCTTCTCTCAAATGCGGCTTTGAATTCAGAGAAGGTACCTTTGGCGAGAGCTTTGAGGCTTTGATCAGTCGCCGTATTGTTATCGGCGCAGTCCGGAGGTTACAGAGTAGGTACATTCGATCTAAAATCATTCCCGACTTACTGCCAAAGTTATTCCTCATTACAAACCGCGTAGAAGTTCTACTCCGGCGTTACCCCTGTCTTCAATTCAGACCGTAACATCGTAGGAGCATTCGTTTACGTTTAAATCGAGACTCTCATCCGAAATCCCTCAAAAATTTATTAACTTTTTTTCAGAAAGTTCTTTATTAAAGCCGAAAACTGCCGACACATCTTTGTCATCAGACATTGAAAATCATCTTGTTGCCAAAGCGTCATTCATCTCACCAAAAATATCAGAAGGAAAGACAGCTGGCTCAAGGTCTTCGAGCAAGAACCGATGCCTGCAGACATAAACAAGGAAACATCATTGTAGAATCGTAGTCAATGCTGGGGATGTGGAAAGAACACTTCTGTAGACGGTGATGACGAACAAAATCATTGAAAACGTTGATAGCCAACAGTTCCGTAAAACCGACCTAGAAGAAGTGAAAACGGCAATATAACTGCTGAAATCCAACAAAGCCGCTGGAGCAGATAGTCTAGCTGCTGAGCTGTTCAAAGCAGCAGGCGACGAGCTTGATAGGACCATGAACCAAATCATCTGTAAGATATGGTCGGGAGAATGCATGCCCGATAAATGGAACCTCAGCATTGTTTGCCCGATCCTGAAGAAGGCAGATTCTCTAAACTGCGCCAACTACAGAGGAATCAGCCTGCTTCACATCGCCTACAAGATCCTCTCTGCCGTAATATGTGAACGTCTGAAGCCTTTCGTCAACAATCTGATTGGTCCTTATCAATGTGGCATCAGACCAGGAAAGTCAACCATCGCATCGGCCAAATTTTCACTTTGCGGCAGATCCTTGAAAAAACCTACGAGCTCCAAATCGAAACCCACCACCTTTCCATCGATTTCAAGGCCACGTTCCTCGTTTTTCCAGGAAAAAACGAAGGAAGACACCCAACGCCAATGGCTTGGACAGAACGTCACAATAGACGCATACAACTTCGAGGTAGTAGAGGAGTTTATCTATCTAGGCTCCGCTTTTAACACGGGCAATAACACCAGCGCTGCTTCTTTGGGCTAAAATAGCAATTGAGTGGAAAAGCCCTCTCTTGATCAACTAAGGTAAGACTATATAACACCCTCATCATTCCACTAATGATGTTTTGTGCATTAGCGTTTACCGTGCCAAAATCTGATGAATGTGCCTTAGGCTGTTTTAAGAGGAAGCTCTTAAGGGCCCCGTGTGCATTGATGGGAATTCGGAAAGAAGATTAAACAGGGAACTTTACGGTACAACGACACGGGCCTGGGCAGAAGGGTCAAGGTCCAGAGACTCAGGTGGCTCGGTCATTTAGAGGATATGGACAGGACACCAATGCTCCGCTCCGGAACGCCTTCGACTCTATTTCAGAGGGATGTAGAAGTAGAGGAAGACCGCGACTCAGGTGGCGCTCACAACTGGAGTGAAAAAATGGACAGAGCTAGCTAGAGGCCGACCGTGCAGATGGAGACTGTTGCTTGAGGCCCAATTACACAACGAACTGTAGCGCCACCTTAAGTAAGTAAAGTAAGTGGATCAAGTGTTTCAGGAGAAACTGACTAACTGTACGAAGTTCCCCGAAACAAGACACTGGAAAAATGTCGCCGCTGCTAGCAAAATCACCCTAATCCACTCTTGAGAAGAACTACCAATACAAAACAAAATTCTAAATTATGGTACCGGAATGCCATGGGAATCCTGGAGAATATACTATTTGACAACGCTTCAGCATACCTTCTTGGCTTAACGCCGATACATAACCTAGACAGCTCAACCAAATAGCCGACCAAGCCTGAATAACCTGAGATGAGCCTTGCCTTCTAGTGAAAAGAGGTTTTTACTTTTGAAGATTTATATTCCTGACTACCACCAAGGCTTTTGGTAAATGTTAATCGAATAGAACGAAATCTCATCTTGTTGAGTGCCACCAGGACCTTAACGTTCAACGTGCATATCCGTGTTTCTTACTAGGTCCATCCATATCCAAGACTTGACAACTAAGGTCGGACAGTCTACAGGAGCTCTATACAATGCATTCCTGATTGGAAAAGTGCAGACGCCTTTTAACGCATTTGAGATGCATGTCAGGGGTTCCTTATGCACTCAATACATTGGCAAAAGAAAGAGAAGTAAAACGTTTTCCCATTCTACAAACTGCAAAAATCCATCACTGTCATAAGTTTGTTTGGGAATTTGTTTGCCTCTCGTCATTGCATAATTTAGTGCAAATTTGCACAACAGGTGAATGCACGATCGAAACGAATAAACAAAATACATAACTCTTCTCGTCCGGATGCTGATGCTGACTTGTCAAAAACTCAAACTCTCATCAATGGCTGTCCCCAGCCATAACATCGACAGATCAATCGATCAAATGTCAGAGCCAGACGCTCCCCTTTGTTAAGATCGTGCTTCATGATCGTTATTCTCTTCCAATCTTCCCAATCGAATGGCTTCTCAAAGCTTTTAAGATCCCTATAAATCGTACCGACTTTTATTCATATTAGCCATGACTGCCTCAAGTTGCAAAATCATTGTTTCACCAACAACTGTGACTGCAATTGGCTTGACAATTATTTGAATATTTCTAAAGCATTCCGTTGAGTCTTCCTAGTCTCGTTTTGGTTCTCCACTGACAGAGCAAGGTCCGATCAGTACAGAAATTATAATTGAATCGAGCGCAATGGCAATGATTTTTCTTCTTAATTCGACGAGATGCGCGCGCGAGATTCCTTTTGGGCATCACTTTTATTTTATGGCAGGCAAAGTCGCGTCGTCGTCGTCTTCGATGGTCGACTGTCATTGCACTATGCAGATAAATAAATAAAACACAGAAACAAAACAAATGTCGAATTGAAATTAAAGTCCATTTGATTAATTTGCATAAGACAACAAATTCGTGATCTAAATTATTTTCTTGGTTCGCGAGCTAGAGGACCTATCGAGGAGACTGTTGCGGTCTAAAAGGATAAGGTACAGTCAACAGCCACTTAGGGCTTAAGATGGAGTTGGACCTAGCATGGAATCTTTTTGTGGAAACACTGCGATGCAGAGACGGTCGGTGGTGGGAGTTTTAAAATTAAATGAAAATAAATTGAAAGTCTTTAAAAGGCGAAGACAGAACGATGATGTTTATACAATCAGACGAGAATTCCACTATCCACTCAACATTGCAGCTGCAGAGATATACCTTTGCGGGCTGGGTCGGTATGCTAGGGTTCTGATTTAATTTGCTCGCGATGACCTTCTTTGGGATGAGATTTGCTAATGTTAAGTCTCAAAACTGGACAATTAATGGTATAGGTTTCGTTGAAAGTTCAATGATCAGAATGAAGGTGGAATTTTCGAGGATTTACGCGAACAGCGCACTCCTCACTACTAACCCTCTATGGTGTACTGGGGACCTTTGAAGATAAGCTTTTGTTTGCAAACCTTTGCTAGAAAAGTCAATCTGTAGTTTCAAGAACATCATGCTTTTGACTAAGGTCACTCACTGAGATTCGGAGTACCACAAGAGTATGTTTTGAGACCACTTCTTTTTTCTGCTTATGTAAAAAGTTATTATTCTTAAAAACCTTACGAGACTCTAGTGTATGCTCACAATGTCCGGAAACTCGGCTTAAGACCCCGGTTTTATACCTACACCAAACCAGCTCAGTGACTATTCCTCATCGAAAATTTTGCCAATGCTTATGAACCCAACCTCTTCCTGTCCACTAAGTCCCCCTAAGACAATACAAACAAATATTTGAAATTGTTTAACGAACAAAAGAAATCTGATCCAATTTGACGAAGGTTTAGGGTCCCATGAACCATATGGACAAAATCCAAAACACCCTCATTATAAACTTTCTAATTTTATTGGCATTCCAAATGCCATCGCATAGCACCATAGTTCCATGGAACAATAGAAAAATAATAATAAATTCTATGGCTTGGTTTAGCCCATCGTTTGCAATAAATCACTGCGCCCTCTGCAAGCCAAAGAGCAAAAAACAAAAAGGCAAAAAAAATAATCCAAAACTGATCAACCATCTTCAAGGTGAAAGGTGCGACACTGTTGTTCTCTCCAGCACCAACACACAGCATTTAACCGTATCGCTATTCCAAGAATTGTCTCACAATAGGGCACAGCCATAAGCCAACTCTCTTGCTGTTTGTCTCTCCCCGAGCCATTGCATAGGTAGAAGGCATATCGACGCTGGAGCCCATTAGCGGGTAAACAAAAGCACAGCGTCGTCCGACACTTGTTTTTTTTTTTCTTACTTTTAGCACAATTTTTTGCTTTTGAGTTTTTTGCTAAACGAATTTGAATTGAATTCGACCGCCATTTGGCACTTTTGGTTTTCTCTCGCCAAGCAAGTTGGGACAACAGAAAGATTAACCGCACTCGACGCGACGGGGGTATAAAGGCTCTCCATCTAAAGGGCTTGTTTGGCAACAGGTAGAGCCGAACCAACAATTTGGACGCGATCCAGTGCCAATGCCAATGCCATTGCCAGCAGAGTAGCATCCGATCCAGCTCGATTATAATCGCGCGGGGATTGTAAATCAAATCGAATTGAACTGACTCTAAAGAGGATCATTATCGCATATGGATTCGTTGCCATTCATTCCCGATCATCGGAAACAGTATGGCGACCGTAACGACGATGGAAGGGAGTGAGGTCTCTCATGATGGTGTTGCGATCTTCACTCGAATTCGTTTACTTGCGTTGTTTGGGTTTTTGCAATCAAACTTTTCAGATCGGACTCATAAATAATCTGTCGCGACACACATACTCGCACTTCACCGGCCTCCTTTGCTATGAATAGTAAACATCATTGTGAACTAAGCTCATCAGGCTAGACCGCAACAATTTCTTGCACCGATAAAAAGGGATGCACACTTGAATTATGGACCCAAAACCGAACCATCAGTGAATCCGTGAAAAGAGAATGCCTTAAGGCCCGCCGCGCCGCCACCAATGCACCGGCAGACTTTATAACTGTGTGATAAATCAAATTGTCACTTTTGGAAAAATGTGTACACACACAAACCATGCGGGCCAACAATTATTGAAGGCCGGGATGACATTATTATGTGACTTGCAGCACCACTGCATTATAATTCGTCATTCAAAATTGTCGGTCGGGCGGCGAAATTGAGCAGACCTCCATGACTCCTTACTCACCCAAATGGCATTCAATCATGCCAAATGACGAAAAGTGACACATTAATTAGTGTTGGTCTGATGAATGGCCGCTGACGGTGGTATTCTAGTATAAGACATAATTTTTCTTTGCCAGTATTTTTTGACTACCTATACAATGTGTTTCTAGACGCATTTGGTGGGCCTAAATCAAACCGCTCTTCGCCACTGTGTCGCCATCGTCACTGAATCAGTCTTCTAGCAGTTTTGATAGTTATCCTGAGTTACGACCAATAAACTTGATGAGTTTTTTCCATATTGGAGATTAATTGGGAATTTCATAACTAGTCTCGTAGTCCTTCAAGTCTCAAGACCTTAACATAGAAGAAGACTAGACATTTCGTAATCGTTATTTGAAACTAAGCAAATGTTATACTTTTACAAAGCTAGTTTCAACATCTGCATTCGTTTTTCAGCCATTATTTGACATCTGGATCAAACACAAAGTCCAACGGGTATAGAAATGAGGGCTTTTTAAATAGTATGAGCAATTTTTCGATGCTTACGCCATCTGGTGACTTTTAAATTAACCAAATTAAGTTGTTTTTGCAAATTTTCAGCCAAAATGAATGCCTTCAATTCATTTCCTTCGTTTTGTGTCATCCATCATCCTGTCAATTCTGCGACAATTGCGCCATCTAGAAGTGAAAAGGTGAACTATTTTGTAAGAGTACACTTCGCAATGTTGAAGGTCCGATTTAAAATTCTCAGAGCAATATTTACCTATCAATCATTTGCCACACAAAAAAGGCATATCAGTCGACGAGATTCGCTTCTAAAAATGTTTAAGAGCGTAAGCAAATATTAAGTGCCACCTAGCGGCAAAAACTGAACTAATTTTTTGATTTTAGATGAATCAAGGGCCATAATTTAATATTTTTATGAATTTAGTTGAAGTTACAGCCAAATAGCATATTTAACACCAAAAATATTCAATCTTGATTTACCAGAGCCATCTAGCGGTTAGTTAGTTAGTTCCAGGTGGCGCTAGGAGTGATTGAATTGAGAAAAATTTTGCTCCGTAATGACGCTGTCTTAATCATACAGTGTATTTGTATTTGAGCATACCTGGCTTACGTTTTACTTTTAGAAAATTCTTAGCAGTTCTGCCACGCTCTACTAGGTGGCGCTAGCGGCAATAACAACACTTTTAATTTGGAAGCCTTTGAATATCCTTCCGTATTCCGAAACACTTTATTCGTTTAGTGTATGAAAGAAAAAGGATTGCTCTACATTTGTACATAAGTCCACTCATCTGGTGAAGTGTTGCTGCAACAAAATTTCGAGCTTCAACCAAACTTCTCAACGTTTATTTATTTTGCTCATTTCTGTTGTTGGAATGGTTTTACTGTCAATTCAAATATAAAAAGGACATTTCCTGAAAGATGAAGACAGGGCCATCTCCATTATATCAACATTAAACTGAGCCGCAGCGCCGCCGTCACCATGAGGCGGTCGATAAATCGCAACAACCAGCGCCCACTTCTTAGGCTGAACAAAAATCTTTTCTCCGCTAAAATACCACAATCGGCCTCTAACTTATGACCCATGCCAACCTTACAGCCGCGTCGCTGCGATGGAGCGATGGTACTCCAATGGCAAATTCATTTGCAATAGGAAAATAATTAATTTCGATTCCGTTCCGAAACCACAAGTGGGCGTTGCAATCTTGCAATTGCTGCATAGGCGACCCAAAGTCCCTACATCTTCATCTAGTTCCGCTTGAATTTCCCTCGAATGTTGAGAGTCTATGTCCCATCACCACCACAACTTTGATCTGCGGGACCATGTGATGGGATGGTGAGTCTTTGGTCCAAATGCATTCCTGCATAATTTCCAGCATCACACCGCAAGAACGTTTTCATTTAGAATCAAAACACTGTGTCGTCGCAGTTGTCGCCGTTGTTGTTGATGTCGTCGAACGTTGCGTTGTTTCAGTTAAGCGGTGTTAAACATGTCCAAGTACACATGTCGTTCCACGCGAAACCTTAAAGACCCACCAGCAGAAAAAATCGCTATTATTTCCCAGAGCGAATTTTGTCATCAACGTTGCGTCGTCGTCGTCGTCGTTGGAGTCGATGTCATGGCAGTGTCGTCGTTCGTTCATTCGTTGTATAGTCAAAGTCCTCATCACCAAAACGTCCATCCGTTCGATGAGCCGTGGTCGTGCCTTGTCCATTTGATGTTAAATGCGCTGGCTGGGAAGCTGAACTGGGACACTTCACAGGTGAGCGCGGTTCGCAAAAACAAAACGGACGCAGAATAAACGAAAAAAAAATTCAATTCAGTCTAAAACCCAACAAAACAACGCACTAAATGAATGCTTGGCAATGGCGGTCTCGTGGCCATGTCGAGTCATCTCAGCGGAAATCCAATCCTTGCGCAGCTCTGGCGGTTAAACCATCTCCAATGCAGACTTTTCGCTGTGGCGTTGGAGTTCGCGTTCGCGGTTAAGCGTGGGCGCTTGTGTGTCTTCCACATCTCTGTGAGGTGGTTTCTCGCTCAACCCTGACCGCGTCGTCCTCGTCACTGCGCGATGACGGTCGTTTTGTCTTTTAGGCTAGGCCAAGGCATTTATTTGAAAATCGCATATGGTGTGGTTTGGTTACGGATGTGCATTGGGACCTCGATTACAAGCCCCAAACAAACTCTCTAATTAAGTTGCAATCATCTACACCGCCAACGCGAATTGTTCTGAAGCTGGACCATCTGAGATTAAGCGGCAATATGAACTCATAAATCAATTGGGTTCATTCTGGGAACAATGATGTGGGCCTTACATTTTTTTCCCTGCGAGAAAACGGATTTAGAAACTCGCACGGCAATGAACCGACCATCTTCAAGAGACCATGTCGGCTTAAAGTGCATATCCGGGAATGATAACACAACTTCTTGTAGGGCTAATCCAAATCTCTTTTTCATATGTCGTTGGCGATGCGAAATGCGATGTGAGAATTTCCGAAACTAGCGTGCTCATCCGGTCTGGGTTTGCTGATGCTTGTGTGCGCATTGTGCAACCAAGCGCTCCAGTTGAAGATCCTCCTTTAGAGTTTGATTAATCCACCGATGAATGTAACACTCCGAAAACAATCCTCCCTCACCCGCATCACGGACGATGAATCCAACGAATCTCGGAACTCAAACTTACTTGCTCTGCTCAGTGCTCGCTCACATATGGGTGAGCAGAGAACTAATGCGAGGATTTAATTAAAATATGCAAATCGGTGCGATGGCATTGATCAAGTGCTGAATTTTTTGTTTTTAGATTTCGACAAAGAATGCGCGCCCTTCAATGTTGTTTTCGAATGTGAATACTGCGAATCAAAACATTCATACACTGAGAGTTAATTCGTCCAGTTGACTCTCTCTTCAGTTATTAATTTATCACGTTGTGCATAAGACCTATTTTGCCCTTCATCACTGTGCTTTCGTCACCTAGACATCCATCTCTCTTACAACTTGTTACTTAGTCCACCTATCACTCTGTTGCCTTGTCCCATGTCCATTCTTATGAAAACAGAAAATTCAGCAATTTTAACAGACTTTTTCTCTCAGTGTATAAAGTAAATTTGTGATGCGCAACTTTGCGAACCAAAACAATGAATGAAAAAAAACTCACAAAATTTATTGCGAATTTAATTTTTCTCTCTGTTAGCGACCTTTTCACATTTTTTCTTCCATTTCAGGGCTTGCTCATCGCTGGCCGTTTCCGAGGATTATTGTTGAAGTGGTGTGCGGTCTGCTCTTTTGGAGCGCAGTGCAGCTCAGGTATCCTGCCCTTAACTTAGTTTGTACATTTTTTTCCATGAACCCTTATCAAGGTAGCCGACCGACACAGGCTCAGAGCTTAGTTCTGGTTGGGTTTTTAGTGGTTCTGGGTGTGATGTTGACTCTTAGTCTAAAAAAAAAATCTCGATGTCGGTCGATGCAATCCAGCAAAAGCAACAAGCCCAGTCAGACAATGAACGACGAAACAACAACTAAGCCACAGAGCACAATGTTGCTCTGCTCTTAATTTATCGCTAATTGTTACGTCAGTCTGGATTTTATTTCGATGTTTTTCGTTACTTTTTTTGGTCTTGTTTTTCGGTTTAGGTTTTTTGATAGTGTCTCAGAGAGGACGGAAAAGATTTATCATTTTGAGCCGACTGTGGTCGATATACCGAATATTTTTACAAACTATTAAAAAAAAAAATAAACACAAAAACATGATGGCACTGGCACCAGAACAGAGTCCATGAGAAATATAAAGGTGCGCTTTTGAGTTAAGAGTATGGAACTTATTGGTGATTCATGGAGTCGGAGGGGTTATAATAGATAGTTTGTCGGATTTTGATACGAATATTTCCATGGAAGTGCTAGAGTTCATAAATCAGTTTTGGTGATAATTTGTCGGGAGCAGCGAGAGTTCTAATTTCGGATTGTTTTTGTTTTGTGCTCTGGTTTGATTCTGGGGCTTATAATGGAAGGGATTTTTGACAGGTAAAGACAAATTATTTAATAGCTCTTGGAATTGGTCAAATTGCAGACATACTACTTAATTTTTTTTTTCATTCTGGGAAAAAATATAAAATGTAGAAGCTTTTTGAGTGTTAGTATCTTAATTCCTTAGGTCAGGTATAAAAGCCTTTTTGTGCTGTTTTTATGTTGACTGGATGAGGATTAATAAAATGGATGGTTTGATATTTTGCCTTAACTTAGGTATGTGAATGAACAAATTTGCAGCTTAGTTGGCAGATTGCCACCATTACCACTACCTACTCATTTCGAGCAAGTAATAGATCAGGGGTGGAATCGTGTTAGGTAATTTGTGACTATCACCTTTGTGACTATCGGTGATAACCATTGAATAAGAAGTACAGGAAGGGGTCTTATGAACAAGAATTGAAGCATTTTTCTAGGTGGGGCGCCAAGCGAAATTTGATTAAATCAAGATTCATCGATTTTGCTTCAACTTTTTTTTTCAATCTCAATTCTTTTTTAGGAAGCATGGTGTTTTAACACTAAAGATGCACTGCACGGTTTTTAACGTTTAATTTTTTTATTTTCCAGTACATTTTCTTGATTTTTCATCCGTAATTCAACACGTTTATTACGCCTATTGTAATACAACCAACAAATAAAAACGTTTCGAAACACGATGGAAGAACTATTCAAAACAACCGTGCACACTACGGGAACTCAACGAATTGCAGCGCCTTACCATCACGAACAGAAATAATACACCCCTGAACTCGACTGACAACATAGTCAAAGTTTGACAGCACATACCCTAAAAATGGACATCATCACACATTTTTGTTGCTTCGCTCACGTACACTGTACTTGAAGCTAACACCGCTTCCTGTACTTCTATTCAATGGTGATAACTAAAAATTATTCGCAACTTGGCACTACTTCCAAAAATAAACATTTGACGTTTCGTTTTTGACCTAAGAATCCATTGTATGTGTATTGTGTATGGCAAACTAGCAATCGATCATATCGCCATCTATTTACAAGCTGAGAAAGCTATTTTTTTTACATAAGTTGGTATTGAGATGAAAAGAAAACACGATTTTCGATAGTACTTAGTATTTCATATATACACCAGTTGTTGACTCCGATTTATTCATTGCGAGGTTATATAAATACATAGACATTATACACTCAAATACAAATCCAAAATTTGGGGGATATAATATGAAAACGTTTGCATATATTGTTTTTCAGAAAATATAAACAAAACAAGCTTTGTATTTGGAAGTTCAAACATATTTATTTTATTTCGCTGGTAACCTCTTCTTACTTGCGACATAGAGAATTCGTAAAAAAAAAATTTGAGATGAGGATGAGATATGATATTACGATGATAGAGAAGTCGAAAAAGTGGGTACGGCGATTCCGTCTGTCTGTCTGTCGGAAAGTTTACAGGCATCTACAGGCTTAACTACTGGTCCGATTGACTTCAAATTTGAAAATTAGAGGTTTGAGCAAAAAGTCATATCCCAATTTTTTTTTATTTTTGTTTTAAGATCATTTTTTCCTCGAGTTTAATTTTTTTTTTTACATTCATGTGTTTTATGTAAAAAAAAAATGTTTGTATTGCTCCAAAACGGTACCTCCCATAGAACAGTTTTTTTGTTATTAGATTTTCTCGAAAACTGAAAGTCCGATCAGCGTAAGTTTTTTTTCGAAAGTAGGTATATATTGTTCAAATAATATTTTGTTTTCAAAAAAATTTCAAATTTTTTTTTGGATTTTTAAAAAATATTTTTAACTTTTTTTTTCAAAATTCTGTATCTCAAAAACGGATCAATTTTAAAAATCCAAATTGGAGTATAATATGTATATTTACATGTTCTTGAAAACTGCATACCCAAATTAATTTTAAGATATTTTTGAAAAATTTTATATATAAAAAATTAATTTAAAAAAAAACGGCTCCGACGATTTTCAAAAAAAAATTCAATAAATCAAGAATAAGGTTTGAATTTGTTCGGCATTTAAATTTTTGGAATGAAATGTATATACGAGGTACATTTCCAAATTTTAATTTTTTTAATAAATTTAATTATTTTTATATATATATTTTTTTTTTGAGTTAAGTGTAAGCTGTAAGTAAGAGTGCAATCAGAATTGCTTAAAGTATATCTCTTATTTTAACACTACCTTTTGCAATTTAAGTAATCATAAATATTTAGTTTTAGCATGCAGGAGCAAGTTCGTACGACCCAGTCGTGCACATTTTTTTATTCATTTTCTCGCTACCCATTATTTTAATTTTTTTTTAAATAATTGTACTGGAACAGACACGTTCACTTTCTACGAAAATTTTAGAAAAAAACCACAATAATTTAAAAACGCGGACAATTTTATATGAATGTGATAACAAAATAGCTGTCACAAGAAAAAGTATCAATTTGGTGATCGTCACATGTGACTATCAACTTACGCAGACAAAATTTGTGATTTGTGACTATCATCGATCACAAATCACCTTACACGATTCCACCCCAGTTCACACAAAACATATATACATTTATGATACATAAAAACAATCTGCTTAGTGGCTTTGGGCATAGAGGACATATACTACCTAGAGTCCCGACTTCGGTGGTTGGCTCTCTTTCGGCCTACAAGCTGAAATTTTCACATTTAAACCTTAAAGGTGAATAAGTGTTAGTTTCCCAATGCATTTCTTATGCGACCTCTCACTAATGCTTATGCACTTTTAAGGTCTGTATGCTCACTCCAGTCATGGTGTTTATCCTGAGCTCAAATTAAAAAAAAAAAATAGATTCCGTTGGGCTCAAAATTTTTGAAAAATATCTAAACATACAAACAAATTCATTTAATATGAACAATTAATTTGTTTCTTTGCACTTGTAGCATTTAATTACATTATTATTTAAGATTATTTGTATGAAAAATATCATAAATCTTAAAAAGAACACAACAAAAAGTCGAAATATGATGCGTAAACCTTAGAGAACATACAATCGTGCCTTTAGTCTCGTATTTGCTGTGGTGAAATTTTTGACAGCTTATGTCAACAATATTTGACGTTATCAAAGTTTTTTTTTATTCTCAATAATTATCGATTTAAAAAGTGAAAACAAAAAAGTGTTAATTGTGAGTAATTTTCTTGAAAAACCCGACATAAGAAAATAAATATGTGTTTGTCAATTGTGCTAGTCCATTCGGTCGTATTTTCTCTTCATGTTCAAGGTGAATAAAAATGTGAAGTCTTAAGTTTTGGCGACATAAATTTTCACGGGACAAATTTACAGGCGCGAGTTTTTTAATTTGTGTTGTTTTTTTATAATCAACTAACTCGATTTTGACGATTGAAAGGGGTCTGGGTCCGTATTCATGCGCTCCAACTTTTCCCCAATAGTTTTTCTTACAATAAGAATCAAAACTGGAAAAAAATCTCATTTGAAAGTCAATCATTCAGGTTCATTGCGTACAACCAAGTTCCGGAATGAATTTTGTAAAGGATTTTTTTCAAATTTTGAAAAAATTGGAACATTTGGAACACATTAAAACGGACTCTCGGCAACGTAACGATTTTCATTTCGTGCAAATCCTTTCACATGATATCCACCGCTGTGTCAAAAATCGTCCTACAGAATCAATTCCGGAACAAAATATCAAACTTCTCTGTGAACTCGACTATGGCAATACCGCTATCTTCGTTATTAAGCAGTGAACCGTCTAAAAATTTATGAAAATTTAAGACATTCTTAACCAGCGTTGATTCGTGCATATCGTCCATTGTCTCGGGAACTGCATTCATCAGACATTCATTGATAATCAATGCCAGAAGGCACTCATTCAACTGGTCGCCGAAAATCGTAAACACGCGCAATTGATCGGCCAGCTGAGTATTCATATGACCCAAACACAGTACCAGCATTTCGAAGTTTTTGAAGACAACCTTGAAGTTGGGTTTCAAGCAGGCTCCAAGATTTTTTAAGCTGTAAGATAGGGAAAGTAGAAAGAATTCCGGACTGGCATCATCGCGGAACTCCATTGGCTCAAAACTGTTATCCAACAGGATTTCACAGATTTTCTTCGGATTGTAACGCGCGTTGAAAAGAGTGAGGACCGTGTCTTGGAGTTGATTTTCGTCTTTAGAAGTTTTCAGTGTCACTTCTCGTTAAACTCTACCAAACGATAGAAGCATTCTTCATATTTTGTAAGAGAGATTTGATGTTGTGATAGAATTCAAGACGATTGAATTTCTTGTCTGCGGAATCGTCGATGAGGTGTTTGAGTTTGCCAACAACAAAGGTTTTTTTTCACACGATTGGCTGTCACTTTGGGCCAGGAGAAAAATTTACCCACGGTTGAGGTGAATTTTGTTTTTTTTTTCTTTCTAAAAGTTTCACGGACACGAAAAAAAGAGATGATCGTGAGAGTTCACTTAAGAGGTGATTTGCGGGTGTTTTCGGAAAGGGACGAAGAAAGTCGGGACTCTAGGTAATATATGTCCTCTATGGCTTTGGATATGAATAGTGGCGGGTCACGTCGGTTTTCTGATTCGAGTTAACTGCAGTTAACCTCGTTCTTGCCTTTTTTTCTAAAACGAAATATCAATCCGGCGACCTGGATGCGGTTCCTATCTCTCTATTGAGCCATTATATCTGTCAAATTTCATCGGCGGCTGACAAAGATTTCGACGGATCAAAGACCTGTTTTTCAAGATCGATTTTCAGGGAAACCCTGTAACATTTAGAAAAAATATTCCTCTACTGACCTAGATTTGCTTCCTATCTCTGTATTGGGCTATTAACTGTCAAATTCTATCAACTGATGGCAAAGATTTTGACGGATTAAAAACCTCATCACCTATCTTAACCTTGTAATTCCATTCCGCAAATATTCTTCATCATTTTTACGTTATATATTAAAGAAAAACCGATGTTATTCTCTTGCAAACCGAATTCCTGAAACCAGATTTCATCGTGTCCATTCGATTTACAAAGACTACTCCCATCCACCTTAAATCAAACTCTTCCAATCCCGCACAACAATTTCTTAAAATCAGTTTACAAAAATTGCAACATTGACAGAGTCCACCTCTGCACAATACTCCGCTTCCCAGAACCAGAAAAGAAAGAAACTGTTTTGGTCAGAAAAAAAATCCATTTAAAACATTATTTCGACTTCGACTCTGACTCTGACCTGGACTTGGTCTTCGATGTATTTTGCATATTTTATTCAAATTTGTCCAATCGATCGGAAATTACACTTCCTACTCGTCATTCTTTATACCTGGAACAATACACCATGAAAGTTTCTTTTGCAGTTCTCCAATCTCCATTGCCAATGCAAGTTTCGGTTCTATACTCTGCATAATGCTTATTGACTCCCTTTTTGTAGATATGAGCTAAAGTTTAGTCGCTTACTTCTTTCTGCTTCTGGCATTTCCGAAAGAGTATCTTCAAAACAGATATCAACAGTTAGTTATTATTATATACTAAGTTTATTGGATTCAGCAATCCGGTAGTGGTCCTCCCAAACGGACTTCATCGGTGCTTGGAGCTCTGTAGTCTATTCCACAGCTCGTACATCATCGTCGTCATCCCACTCATTGAATTCGTACCGCATCCAAAGAGAAGGACTTTGGATGCGGGGCGAAGAAACATTGATACTTGAACTTGGTCAATGTTGTGCTTACTACCGTGTTGGTAGTTGCTCACAGTCAATCAGATGCTGTGATTCATTTGCATAATTTTTGAGGATGCACTTTTTTGTGTTGTAGTTCAAGGGAGAGGCGAGTGGGCATTATCGATTGGGAAGAAATTTTAAAGAAAAGAGATTTTTGCAAGAAACAAATTTTTGTTTTCGTAGAAGAATGAGAAAATAATGGAAAAGGACTGTTGCCAGGTTTGTTTTCTCATTTAACGATTTGGCGGAGTTTATATACACTACCGTCGAGTCTCTCCGATTCCAATCTTCGGATTATACCTTATTCGAACGCTTGTTTTTCAGTGAATATTATATTTGTCCAAAAACTGGAACAAGTTTTAACAAACAAACATTTGGCTCGAATTTCTTCGGGTTATAACTAACTCGAACTTTTGCTATTAAGTTAATATTAAGGACCTTGGAAAAGCTTACTGTGGCCATTGTAAATGTATATAAGAACAGAAACAAGTCTTAACACACAAACATTTGTCTCGATTTCTTCGACTTATACCTTATTCGAACGCTTGTTATTCAGTTAATATTGGACTTTGGCAGAGCTTTTTGTGTCCATTTTCAATTTCTCTGTGTTTTTCACCAGCAAACAGTTGACTCGAATTTTTTTCGACTTTTACCTTACTCGAACGCTTGTTATTCAGTGAATATTGGACTTTGGGAGAGCCTTCTATGGCCATTGTTAATTTGTCTTAAAACTGGACAAGTCTTAGTAAACAAACATTTGACTCGAATTGCTTGGGCTTATACCTTACTTGAACGCTTGTTATTCAGTGAATATTGGACTATGTTTCCATTGTAAATTTGTCTAAGAACTGGAACAAGTTTTAGCACACAAATATTTGACTCGAATTTCTTTGGCTTATACCTTACTCGAACGCTTGTTAATTTGTGAATGTTAGACTTCGGGAGAGCCTTTTCTGTACATTGTAAATTTATCTAAGAACTGGAAAAACTTTTATCAAACAAACATTTGACTCGAATTTCTTCGGCTTCTTACTCGAACGTTTATTATTCAGTTAATATTGGACTTTGGGAGAGCCTCCTGTGTCCATTTTAAATTTGTCTAAGAACTCGAATAAGTTTTAACAGACAAACATTTTAAGCTCCATCACAATATGCCTCCATAGAATCTAACCCTACACAAAGATTGTACACACTCTCACTTCTCACATGTTTTCCAGTTGAGGTCAAATTGATATTGTTTGACAGAATTCATTTGCAAACAATTCCTGTTTGTGTGGGATTGATTTGGAATCAAACGAATCGAGATTGTTCACATGAAAACCAAATTCCAATTGAACACCGACAACGACACGAGCTTACGATAATAGACCCAGAAACAGCAAAACACAACTCGCATGTGGGATGTTCCGCTGATGTCGTGGCCTTGATTCCAGAGCAAACTCTCTTATTCCCAGTATTTCAATTGATTTGAGATGTTTCGAATTTGCACGAAAAACGGTCAGCAAACGCCTCTTTGGAAAGTGTGAGCTGCTTGCTCACAATACTCGAGAAATAGAAAAAATACATGAATTCCCAGACATGGGTAGGCAAGGTAACCATCCGAATCCGGGAGGCACCTGGGAAGATTTACATAAATTGCGTTCGCCTTGGTCATGATGTGGGCTCAGCTGGGAGAGAATAAATTCATGCAATGGCAACAGAAAAACCTGGTCAAAACATGCAACCGAACAACCAGAAAACAACAGCAACCAACATCATGTGTGTGATGAAATGCTATTTTGTCATGTTGTCCGAATCGATTCGTCGAAGAAGAATTCATCGCGATTACACTCATACAATACACAACCGGACCTTCTGCTGGTTTGCTGTAGCTGCGGCGCTGCTGTATAGAACCATTCCTCATGACTTCTGTTCGTTTCTAAGCCTGGCTGAGTCCAGCCAAGAGTCCATCAGGCATCAGGAGCGATCAAGGCAAAACCTATGCCGGTAGCTAGTAAATCAAAATCAATTCCCGGAAACAATTGATAAATTGGAAATATGAATGCTAAATGAGGGCTTCGAGATGTTTTTGTGCTGGGTGCTTGCTAGTGCCATGTGTGATGGCTACAGGGCCTCTTGTGTTGACCATCACATGTCGGGGTCGTTCATGTGGGATGGAACTGAAAAAAGGAGCACACAAATATTCAATTTCATGTAGTTTGTCTTGGGTTCAGGCTCTACGGAAACAATTTCTGGAGAAGATTATTGTCATTTTGGATTAGGGACAAAAATACTTCACTTCAATCTGTTTGAAGTAAATTTGCAGAAAATGACTACGATGAGGCTTCGAATAGGAATCGAATGGAACGTAAGTTAAATGATACTTGTGGGTTTTGAGTTCATGACAGAGTCGGTATTAAAGATGGTAGACAGATTAGTCTTAAGAAACGGGTATGAACGTGTATTCTGGACTGCATCAATCCTTAGACCCATCTCTAGCTGTCATTAGTTCTTAAATTTGCATTCCCCATTATTCAGTACAGTCGTTAACCATGTCGCTGTGCTTTCAAGTTGAATTCCTTTAAAGCCTTTTGAAATATGTTCCCTTAAATTACAAAAAATGTCACATTTAGAAAACATTTGAATCACTTTTAACATTTATTAACTTGTTACGCCGACATTAAGTGACAACATTTTCGTGTCATTTTGTATGGCCTTCCACCTCTGCGTAGACCCATCCAGCATTGTATAGGCGTGTGTTACAAACTTGTGGGTTTGTGAAGAAAGTTCACGCAACAAAAACAAACGACGCTCTGTGTCTGAAAACTCGATACAAGAAAAAATACATTCCAAAACGCAATGGACGTGTGCACATACACGTCTCATGAATCATCGATTGCATCTTTCTAAAGCATCGCTCCCGGGTATCGATATCTTTCAGTAACACAAAACGCAATGACACCGCAGTCTGCACATAAAGCGAAACACAGGAAACAGCACCCAAGCTCAAATGGGCAAAATCAGCAGCCAGCATCAACTTTGACAAAGAAATCCTTTAAAAGGACAAAGAAGTTGCATGGAATTGCTTTGAGAAGCAAGCTCTTCAGTTACATCGATTTCAATTTGTTTATCGAATCTCTAGGTGACCCTTAAAGTTTTCAACATTTCAAAAGCCTAAAAACGATGCAGAAATCTAGAGCTCAGCAGGGAACGATTGCTTATTTATGGACATTGGAGCATTTATTTATGGTCCTTGACCATGATCGAGCGTTTAAGGGAGATACATGTCATTTGATGTTATCGCACAGCCGGACGAGAAGCAGTACCCAACTGCCGAGACACTGCCAGCAGACAGACAGTTAGGCCAGTGACACTGTAAACCATATTTTGCTCGATTTCGATGGCTAATTAACATGCAATGACATCGTGGGTACGTCCAGCATCATGAGACCCGTCATTCGTCGACGGTCGTCGTCTTCTTGTGGGGGTATCTTTCGAGTGCGTGAGTTGTGTGGAATTGTCAATTGTGTCAATTGTGGCACACCTCATTTTGGTAGAATTCTTGTTGTGATCTTCAAGCCATTTGTCATTTATTGTGTTGAACTGAGAAATTTAATTGAATATTGGAGCTGGGAGTGCGTGAGCGTGACTGCTTCGATGATGTCACTCGTCATATCGGATGTCAGTTGATTTCCTTTCCCACATTGTTGTCTGTCAGGGTACTGGGAGTAAGGGTAATATGTTAAGCTGGGTGATATGATCGAGGGAAATTTGAAGCTATGGGGTTTCGACATGGAGGACAGTGTTGTAAAGGGATTCCAGAGACATCATGGTTTGGTATCTTGGCATGATTCACTCGAATTGAGTTGACAAAGGATTTTTTTTTATGTATCAGCCAATGCCTTTCGAATGATTCGCGTACTAGAACTACATTCTTCATCCTATAAACTGTTCCTTGTTTCTATTAAGGAAGAACCGATCATAAATTATAGTTCGTTACACCGAAACCCATGGCCCTTCAACTACATAGAGGACCATAGACCAGAACATGCACCTGATTTATCAACCACTGCACTTGCTCTCCAACTTAACAATGGCCTCTCCTATCAGCACTCATCCAACGACTACCACTGCACTTGTTCATCGTCCACCGTCGACGTCGTCGTTGGCCGAACGGTCGACTGCCAACAAAAAAAAAAGACATTTCTCCATTTTGTCATCTTAACTAGCATCTTGTGGTTATACCTCCATAGAACTTAAAGACGATGAAACATTTCCGGGATCTCGTTTTTTGCACTTGCCCGCCAGAATGCTTAGAAAAGCACAAAATGTTGAACCCAACCTTACAAATGGGATATCTCACGGGAATTATGTGCAGTGAATCAGTGATTTAGTGGCGATTAACAACACACACAGGGAGCGCGACTTTTCGATATATGTTAGGTTGTCAAGAAAAATATTCTCATGTTGTTCTTCTATCTACTGTACCTAAGGTGGCCACTTTCGACATGAAACTCCCGCGCAACTAGCTATTCGGGTAGTGGAAAAAAAATGTATCCACCTTATCGCTGCAACAATGCTGCCGCGTTTTGTTAATCTCCGCACATTATGGCGCACCAAGTCATCGCGCTGGTGCGGCAGCAATCTATAAAGCCGACAACAGTGACGACGACGAAGACGATGAAGTCGGTAACAATGGAGAGCAACATATGGGTTGGCAAAAAAATTCCATCGTCTATATAAGTGGGTACACCCGAACTGCAAAATGCCTCAATGGATCATAATCTGTTCACTGCGAAAAAGTGGTCTAGAAATGTGTTGCCACTGCGTTGGAAATGGAAAAAGCCTCAAAGCCTTCCAAGAACAACTCAACGTCTTTTAGATTTGTAGTTGTAGAACTGCCAAATGGAAGCTTAACTTTCTATATCGATTTTCGGGGTAATCCGGTAAAATTTATAACAAAATATCCCTCTGGCGACTTAGATTCGTACTTTTTCCTGTCAAAGATTTCAACGGATTAAAAACCTGTGTTTTCTAGATGGTTTTTCTGGCAATCCGGTGACATTTAGAACGAAATATCCCTCTGGCGACCTAGATTCGTCACTTGTCTCTCTATTGAGCCATTAACTGTCAAATTTCATCAGAAGATGGCAAGGATTTCGACGGATTAAGAACCTGTGATTCTTCTTGATCGATTTTCGGGGCAATCCGGTAACATTTAGAACGAAATATCCTTCTGGCGACCTAGATTCGTTCCATATCCCTGTATTGAGCCATTATCTGTCAAATTTCTTCAGGGGATGGTAAGATTTTGAGGGATTTAAAACCTCATTTTCTTCATACTTTAAGTGATTATTAAATCGATTTTCGGAGCATGCCGGTAACGTCTAGAAACGGATTGGTGAACCAAATTGGTGAACCAACAAGCAACACCAACATTCACAAGTTTAACGTCAGCCACTCGCCTCTCTATTCCCCACTTTGAAGTCTTCTTCTTGACATTTTTCCTCAACCCTTACAAAAAAGTAAAACGGCAACTCCACCACCGATTGAAACACAGTTGTTAACCAGCGAAGAATTGGACTGGACTCACCGAATAGAGACACCACTCCTCCCCTTGGGACACTCCATCACTGACAACAACATTATCGGTCCATGTACTAATAACAATAATAATATGTTGCCAACAACCTATCACGACTCCACTTTATCCCATTTTTAATGAAGAGTTCTTGGGGAGTTTGTGCGATGAAAATGATGCGCTCCTATGGTCATTTTTTCGCATCTCTTGTCCCATACGTATCGGGCAATTGGCCGATGGTGGTACTCTATGGGCATCACATAGCAACGCGCATGGTGAATCCGTGCGTTCAACAAATGACTCTCTGGCCAACTCGATGGGTTATTAATAAGCTCGATGAGTTTTTTTGTTCGTATACGATTGCCCACTGCAGCAGTTCCAGCAAAAGCGATGCGATGCGATGCTATGATGATGATGACTGAACCAAAGAAGTCAGGCCAAACAGGGCAAGGCAGCAGAGACCAGAGAGTCACGGGACAGCTTAACATAATCGAAACGACCATAGAACAAAGTTGTTAGTAGTTTTGGTAATGGTGGCCAATAGAACTGATAATGTCAGAACAAAAAACATGTTGTTGGCCTTAATGGTCGCTCGGCTTGCTAACCATTTAGTAACATCTTATCCGGAGGTTATGGCCATTGCCACAAGAAGTTCATTATAACAATCTAATTAAGGGAAGGTTAGAAGAGGAGCTCGTGACGTTGTCGTGTTCCAAAACAAGAGCGAAAAACGCGCATTTGGAATGCCCATAGGGCACCGTCGTAGTTCCCATTGGGTGCCTATACTATATTTTCAGGCCCACCGCCTGGCAAGTTGCCTTCGCTTCGTCTTTGCTATCAAATCGGCTTGGTTCATTTTCATCGTCACACAGTGTTCGTCATCGGTCGGGATACGGTATTATGCGATACATGGCCATCAAGAAGTCAAAGTATATGCCTGCTCTTGCTGCTTGTTGGGTGAGTTTTTGTTGTAGGTATATCTCATGATATTTAACAACTTCGATTGGCTGCTGTTCGATGCACTGTCGAAAGTAAGCAGGATCGGAGGAGGGATACCTATGCTTACTTGCATGTTGGCCAAGATGTTGCAAGATTGAGAGCATAAAATATTAGCAGTCGACGTGCTGGCTGGTGGGTGGCAATGAGCAGAGCATACGCGTGAGGTGGCGTTTTAATTGATTATCTCCCTCGTAAAATATGTAATTGCTGTTTTATACCGTCCCTCGTCGTTTTAGTGCACTTCGGAGAAAGGGGAATTAAAAATGAGTTTGAAGATGGTTTGAGCGTGTTGTTGCTGTTGTTTTGATGGTGTAAATGTTGTGGATGTGGAAGTTGAATGAGACCCATGCACCAGCCAGATGATGTTTTGGTTTTCGGACAAGCAAATTGTTAGAAGGGTTATTTTACCTTAGAAAACGATGAAAATCGAACAAAATAATAAATTTAGTGACAATAAAGCATACAGTGAGACCGTAGTCTTCCAACGGATACGGTTCTTTCCAAGCTTTAGGTGGCGCTACAGTCCGTTATAAACTTGGGCCTCAACCAACAGTTGATTGAGTTCCTCTTCCACTTGGGTGCGCCAACTGATTCGTGATCGTCCTCTAATGCTTCGTCCCTCGTTAATAGTTTCGAAGGCTTTCCGAGCCAGAGCATTGGTGTCCATCTGCTCTAAATGATCAAGCCATCTGAGTCTTTGGACCTTGACCCTTCTGCCTAGGTCCATGTCGTTGTGCAACCCCTAAAGTTCGCTGTTGAATCTTCTTCTTCATTCCATTCCATCAATGCACACGGGGGACCGAAGATGTCCCGAAGAACTTCCCTCTCGAAACAGCCTTAGGCACATGCATCCCATTTTGTCAAGGTCCAGCTTCTCCACCATGCAGCAGGATTCTCGATCAATTGCTTTCTTAGCCCAAAGAAACAGCGATTAGCAAGAGTTATTTGCCACTGGTCGTCGATATTTGACGTTGGTGGCATAGGACTCGTTAAGAGGTTACTTTTGACACTCGATCAGAGAAGGCACTGGCGATCTGTTACGATTGTAGCGTCGAAATTTCTTGCAGCATTCCCTTGTTTTAGCCGTTGTCGGCATATTCGTAGCTTCCTTCTATAATATTGGCTCCTCGGAAAGTTCGAACGTCTATAATGCTTTAAAAGTGCCTTCCGTCGACCGTAATGTGGTCAGTCTAGTTGACGGTTGATTGATCAGGAGATCTCCATGTACCTTTATGGATGTTGAGATGTGGGAACCAGGTGCTTGCTACCACAACATTTCACCCCGCAGCAAAATCGATCAGCCTGAATTCGTTATCGGAAGTGGTGTCGTACAGGCTGTGCTTTCCGACTGTTCCATCAAAGATGTCCTCTTTCCCCAGCTTTGCGTTAAAATCGCTGAGGACAATTTTAATGTCATAGCTAGGACATTGCGCTTATGTGTTCTGTCGTGGATCTCGTAGAACTCGTCTTTGGTGTCGTCATTCTTCTCTTCTGTGGAGACATGCGCGCATATTTGGCTTATTTCCGAATTCAGCCTTGAATCGGATCGTCGTGATTCCAGGTCCATCATATCGTGTATGCTTTGAGTGTCTCCGCTAATTGGTCTTCAGCACGCAGTCTATTAAGGGACCTGACAATCCACGTGCATATCCGAATTTCGTTGTCATCAGTATATCCATACGTTTCCGAGGCCTGTTGTTGCCGTGAATGTTGAGCCGAAAAAAACGCTCTTTTTACAGCCTGGTCTTCAAATAAGTCGAAGTAGCCCGTAAAGGTGTGCAGCAAATAATTCAGCTGTCCTAACTGGAACTGATTCATAGTAGTAGTCACCGTAAGCCCTTCCGATACGTAATAGTAGTAGACCTTGTAGTTCCTCGGCCTTATTAGAGAAGAGTCGAGCGTAAACTCCTTTTATTTTGGCGTATACGTATGAGCAGAAGCTTTTCGATCGCTCCAGAAACGATACATGGTGAGCCATTCATAGAGAAACCATTTAAGTTATTGACTCTTGAATTTGTTCATCATTTGAAGAAATTCGAAAGGTGTGTCCTCCTCTAGTCTTATCGGCAATATCAATCCAACAAAGGCAATTCTGCGCCACAATTATCTCCAATCACTGAACATCCCTTATCTAGATTGCACTTCCAAAAAGGCACGAGTTTTTTGCCAATCGCGCATTGTTCCATCAGGCATTGATTTCATCGCCAGATCAGTTGAAAATTTGCAAATTTGATGCAATTAAGGCACGTCCCTCTTGCATTATTTTCCACTTGCCACACTCATGACAACCCCTTCTTCACAATGAATATCGACATTGTGTGGTTTGATTCTGACATCTCTTCCGTTCCTTTGTCTAACATTGATCGCACGCGGCACTTTTCAAAGCTTCCCGAAAAAAAAAACAACAAACAAACAAAAATATTACTTACTCCAGAGGAATAACAAACAACACGTCCATCGCGTCGTCGTCAGTTCCTCGTCCAAAGAAAAAAAAAACTCAAATAACCAACAAGATTTCTGCTCTAATTTTCCACTTCACGACTCTTATGTCTTATTAAATTCGCTCCAAGTCAAACAGTGCGGCGGGAACGGCTTTATTAATCGACAACGACAGCTCCAGTCGACATGCATCAGAGTTAAATCCAGCGGATACGATGTTGATTCCACAGGGCGGCTAAATGCAACTATACATACAATCCAGAGCGATGTTGCAAAGCTCTGTGACTGCAACTGCGGATGTGAAGGAATTTCTTTCTATCCATTTCTTTCTTCTTCCGTGGAGCAAAAGCCAACAACACTAGGTGGGCCATGATGGGAGCACCAATGCGATGCCATGCCAGCAAATCATTAGCCACCAAAAGCGAACATATGACTCCTGTCCAGAGATCAGCAATTGCAGATTTCTATCCTAGACACAGCGCAGAGAGAATGAGACAGAAAACCATCATCCCTCAGTCGAGTCGCGTCGCAGTCGCTCGTATCTTAATTGACAATTTGATCTTAATGAGCATGAAAATGCAGCGACTCCTGTATCCGTTTAATTCGAATGTTAAAGAATCTATTACAGCGCGTATTTAAAATTCAAGCGGGGCGGGTGGACTATACTGATGAAGCTGGGGCAGCAGTGGCCCAGATGATGTCAGTTTCCAACAACGACGACCACGGTCTCTGTACGAAGTTGCGCGGATTGATCCAATTTAATTCAAATCCAAATTGAAAATTCGTACCGCAAACGCTAAGGTTTTCTATTTCCACCACCCCCTGTCCATCCGTAAATCGTCCATAAATCGAAGCCGACAGCAAGACGACTGACGACACGACGACGACGACGCTATTCACCGTCAAAACAGCCAAAATCGTTGACGATGACGACGATAAAGTGGCACACTAGAGGCTTCTGAAGGAGGCCTCTCTTGATGAAGACCAACCACGCTCGGATGGTTGCCCCTCTGGCCTAACTGCAGACGCAAATATCTTTGTATCTGTAAAAACCGACCTACAAACAATCACACAAAATGAAATGTTAGACGTTTGCCTATGCAAATTCTCTAATTGTGCGCGATTTAGTGGCGCGCAATTGGACTGCCCTGATGGCATTGGATGTTGGTCTTTTTTTTATAGACTTACCTTTACCTGGTTTTTAATACACTCGAAAAAAAAGTCGAGCGGGAAAAATATCCGACATTTCTAGCTCCTTTTTCGGCGCTGTAATTAAATGACATGTCTGTTTTCAGATCTTAATTTAGTGACTTTTACTATAAAAGGACTGAAATTGCATGATCTTTCCGAGGACTGTAATTATGAGGTGTTGTACATGCAGGAACTTTCGAAAGATGTACATGCTATATTAAGGCTATAATTGAGTCTTTATCACCTTTTCTATCACTGTTATCAGGACAAGTCTTAATTTTTATATTTTAGTTTTCTTTGAAATACTGTACTTAGGTTAATTCAGGTGTACTAATGTCTAATAAGGCATGTAATTGGGTGTTGTTTCCTATTCTTAGCAGTAAATAGCAAGTGACTGCTTTTTCAGGATTATGATGAGAAGCGTCAAGTACTGTAGATACTGTAATTGCCAAGTTCTTGCATCTAAAAACTGAAGTTAAGAACAAAAAACATGTATGCTCTTTTTTCATAGCATTTAATTTACTTTATTTCGGAATTGACGAGAATTCTTTTATCGGCAATTGGTTTCTTCAAACTGAAATTAGAAGATGACTGCTTATGAGCTAACATTGGGCAGGTTCAACTGCGTAAGGCACTTGAAGTTAAGGCAAATGCGTGTACCTGATTGGTCAGGTGTCAACAAAAATCTTTCCATTTAAGTCAGTTTCATTGGAAAGTAGGATGGAAAATAAGGCAAAAATATTTGCCTTAAAATCAAGTAACAGCTGTTTGTTTGCTTGTGACATACAAAAAAATTCACAACGCAGGTGAACTTTATTCGGTGAATACGCTTCGATTGTAATTAATTTAAAGTTTTTATAAAAAATTAAATTTAATATTTGGCAAAATGGCCAAATATATGAGTTTGAAGACTTCAAAGAGATTTTCAAACGCCTATCGGAAGGAAAAGATTTTTAAACTGTAGAACAAAGTGAACTTAAAATATTAATATAATAAAATATCATTTTATTTTGCAGATGCGAATTTTGCAGAAATTTATATTTCCAATGCAAGCGTTGCAAACGAGGATGTTGCAAAGCTTGCATTGCAAATATAAATTTCCAACCACGAATGAATTCCTGAATATTTATTTTCTCAGGCTTGACACTTTCGTATTTAATTTACAATAAAATTTCGAAGTGAATTTCAGAATATGAAATTAATGACATTTTAAATGCCTTAAGTTAATTAAGCGTTCGGGGAAACTGACTTGCCTTACCTTCAAGTGCCTTACGCTGCTGAACCTGCCCATTAATACGTTGTACATGGTCTTTTATACATGTAATAAGGTATTATCCAATTTTTCTCAATGTTATAATGAACTTTCATGGGACTGTAATTGACTGTTATAAACTTTCCAAAATTAACTTGAGGCTGTAATTGCATCTTAAAGTTGTGGTTATAATCCTGCATTCTAAATACGGTCATTAGTGTTATCTACTACCTATTACATGTACCCCTTTAACGAACTGTAATTGACCGTTAAAGATATGGTCAGAGGAATGCATGCCCGATGAATGGAACCTCAGCGTTGTTTGCCCGATCCTGAAAAAGGGAGATCCTCTAAACTGCGCCAACTATAGAGGAATAAGCCTACTTAACACCGCTTACAAGATCCTCTCTGCCATAATATGTGGACGTCTGAAGCCTTTCGTCAACAATCTGATTGGTCCTTATCAATGTGGCTTCAGACCAGGAAAGTCAATCATCGACCAAATTTTCACTTTGCGGCAGATCGTATGAACTCCAAATCGATACGCACCACCTTTTCATCGATTTCAAGGCCGCGTATGACACCATCTACAGAGACGACCTGTACAATGTCTAGTTTTGGCATCCCTGCCAAGCTCGTTCGCTTATGCAAAATGACGATCCATCAAGGTTGGCAACGAGCTTACGGAAACTTTCGACGTTAAAAAAGAATTCAGACAAGGGGATGCACTGTCATGCGATTTCTTTAACATCGCTCTTGAGAAGATAGTGCAGAACTCCAACGTCAACACCAGAGGCACTATCTTCCAAAAATCTGTTCAACTTCTCGCGTACGCCGATGATATTGATATAATGGGAAGATCACAGCGTGATGTCAATGCCGCCTTTGTATGAATTGAGAAGAAGCTGCAAAAATGGGCTTAGCGGTAATTGAGGGAAAAACGTAGTATATGCTGTCTTCGAGGAAGGACACCCAACACCAACGGCTCGAGGTAGTAGAGTAGTTTGTCTACCTAGGCTCCGCTATAAACACGGGCAATAACACCAGCGCCGAGATCAGACGAAGAATAACTCTTGCTAATTGCTGTTTCTTTGGGCTAAGAAAGCAATTGAGTGGAAAAGCCCTCTCTCGAGCAACTAAGGTAAAACTGTATAACACACTCATCATCCCAGTCGTGCTGTATGGTGCAGACAAAATCGGATGAAACTGCCTTAGGCTGTTTCTTTGGCCCCGTGTGCATTGAAGGGGAATGTCGAAGAAGATTCAACAGCGAACTTTATGCGTTGTACAACGACATGGACCTAGCCAGAAGGGTCAAGGTCCAGAGACTCAGATAGCTGGGTTATTTAGAGTGAATTGAACACCAATGCTCCGGCCCGGAAAGCCTTCGACACTATTGCCGAGGGACGTAGGAGGAGAGGAAGACCGTGGCTCAGGTGGCGCACTCAAGTGGAAGAGGACCTCAATCAACTTGGAGTGCAAGACTGGAGACGACTAGCTAACGACCGAGCTAGCTGGCGGAGACTGTTGATTGAGGCCCAAGTCCACAACGGTCTGTAGAGTCACTTTAAGTAAGTAAGTAAGTAATTGACCGTTCAGTTATCAGAACTATGAAAATAAAGCTTGGCTGTTTTTAGGACTCTATTGACGTTGACTCTTGTCTTTTATAAGACCGTAAAAAGTTTAAATGCCAGTACCTAATTATCATGATGAAGAATGCTGTATTATAGAGATGGTGTTTTCTTCGTGCTGTAATTACAGTTTTTATGAAGCTGTAATTGGGTCTGCTTTTTAAGTTATCTTATACATCAAATGACACATGAAACTTGAAACGGTATTATGTAGTTTCCTCCATCTTAGACTGTAGTTTAGTGATTTCAGTTTTCGAAGTGGTGTAATTAAGCTGTATTTGTATATCAGAGCTGTATTTCAAAGATTTTTGTGTTCAAAAGACTGTAATAGACATATCTCCTTGTTTGTTTCCCTAAAAATGATAAGCTTTTTCTCTCAGTGTAGCAGTTGAAGCACAAATGAAATTGAACTGTAACCGCGGAACAGACTTTGATAGAAATTGTCTTCGGCTTTCGATGATTCAAATTCAGAGATTCGAGGAGCACATTGTTTCAGCTTTATTTGTACAAAGGTAGGTACTTGGAGTTTCTACAAACTCGCTGCTGTTGCTGCTGCTGTCCCGCTTTCCAGATCTATCGGATCTGGCTTGGATATATCGGAAATGTTTTCATTCGAACGTTAATTAGAAGTTGATGGCTTTCTTTCTTCAAGGGTTACCATATGCCTCTAATGCATTATGTTTGTAAGCACGACGACGAACGTCGCCACTACGGCCAATACGAAGAGAGACATTCAATTGCAACAAAGTTCTAACCTGCCTCCGGGATATCTATAGCTCCAGAAAAAAAAACTCCCGATTCCCGAATTCGAACTAATGAAACACACGAAATGTTCTGCACTTGAATCTTGATTATAGATGCATTACAGAGACAGACGGCAAAAATGTTTATCTTCTCGTATATGTTGTTTGTTTGATGTGTTTAGCACCGCAGATAGACTAGAATTCGACCGTTTGTCTGTCTCCCTACAGATTTAGACTTAAAACTGAGATGTGAGGACAAGGAACCCTTTTACATCTCTCATTGAACATTTAATTTAAATGTGAAACTATCGACAACGTTGTTTTGTTTGTCGTCGTTGGTACGTCGACAATGTCGATTTCGACCGACCACGTTGTCGCATCTAATAGACATAACAAGCTTTCAGACAGAAGTAATAGATGTTGTTGTTGTACGTATTTTGACTTCTTCAATCGCAGATATGAATGCTCGTATAGCGAGCTATTGATTTTCGAATTTAAAGACTTGTAGGAAGCTCTTAGCCCGGCAGGCCACCCAACATTGTTTGGCTGATTTATGGATGAACTTGGATGAGATCTCATTAATTGAAGATGATCTCAGGGATTCTGTTTTTTGGTTTGTTTTTGTTTTGTGAGATCGATGAGATGAAACTATGGGACATCATTTGGGTGGCCATTCCCAGATGGAAGCAAACACGATCTTTGCGAATGAATTAACGTGAGAGATAAGCGAACAAATCCAATTCAAGTTTGAGCTTCAAGTTGAAACGTAACTGAGCGAGAGGGGGTCGGAATGAACTACGTTTAATGTTTATTGTGATGTATCTATGTTATGAAATAATAGAAGACTTTCCGACGGTTTCTACCTCGTGGTATGCTATTTCGGTCGCAAAGGTATTCTTGGATTACAATCAATCTTGAACTGCAAGAAAGCAATACTAGCAATATTTTTGTTGAAAATGTCAAAATCTATTTTGAAATACAAAAATACAAGAAATAAACAAGTATTGTTGCAAAATAATTGTAACAAAACTATCAGACGGGCCAAAATCCATTGTATCCAAAGGATACAATTTGCTCTCAAGACCTTGGAAATTTTGGCTTCCAAAACTTGATAGAAAACATTCAGGCCTTCATTTTGATGTACTTTTTGATATGTTTTGCTCAGGATTACTTGGTATTGCGGCTGTTCGAAGTTACTAGATAACTTCTGTTTCTACTAGCAAAAACATCAATTTCTTTGATTTAAAGTCAAAATTTGAAATAGTCTTTCTTACCTTCAAATTCAAGCCACCCCCTCTCTTCTTTACCACACTTCTACAAAGAATCTGAAATGTCAAAAACTCCATGTTCATTAGAATAACTGATAATTCAATACATCAAGGACGACATTTATTGGATGTCCTCACTGAGCACTTTGATCTTTAGAATACCAAAATGTACTCGTTCTAGCTTCATTTGAAACCTTAGCCGCGAAACATATTACATCTCTCGAATAGCGTGTCACATGCAGAAGCAATACCGTACCTCTCATTCTCTTCAGGAACAACCTGACAACCTTTCAATTTTATATTATTAAAAAGAAATACTTGTAAAATGATAGAAAAACCTTCTATACACCTACAAACATATTCATTCTTTCAACAAAGCACATCCTCGGCAACTGGCAGATAAGATTACATCTCAGAAAATAGGATGCCTTTGCCTTCATCTTCTTCGTCGTCGCTACCGACCGCCGCCGCTGTCTAAAATGCTTCCAGCTAGTACCCCGTATGAACATAGCTACTTCTATCCGACTGACATCGTATCGCGGAACGCAACATATTGGATTTTTGCATCAGATATTTTGTTGAGGGAATCCTTATGTATTTTTATTGCCTTTCGTGTAACTGTCATGTTCTAGATATGCACTCTTGCCACCGCTAATGCCATATTGGTATACAGTGGTCCAGTAAGGAACCTGTAAAAATCCAGAGCGAACTCAATTTTATTCATGAAGAGAATGGCACATGGTCCACTGTCGATAACATATGTTATCGAAATATTTCCACTCGGGGATCGGAAGTCTGCATTGATAACATTTTTGAGTTTCATCGTCATCTTGGGCTTCGCGAGAAATGTGCAACTGATATCAAAGGAAAATTCGTTTTTCCTTTATTCTAATCGCATAACCAAGAACCCTTCTGCCTCACAGTCACAACAAACATCGATTGTTATGAGATGGTTGTTTGATACTGCGAACGAAATTTGTGTTATCGCGTTTTCTACATCGAGTATACCATTGTACAGCCAGAGAATGTATTCAAGGTTTTGTTGCCATCAACATTTTTGAGGCCAATATTCATTCGCTTTTCTGTCAGCGAACGTTACTTTCTTTTGCTCATTCCTAAACCAATTCCTTGCTTATGTATATTTCCTCGACATGACAGGATGGAAATTTTCATTTCATTTCGCGTTTCCAACCTTTTTATACACACATATGTGTGCATATACAATCTTGCATCTATCTTATATTACATTTCATTCTTTGTGAGGGCTGCATTTGTTTAGGTGGATCCCCTAATGCGCTTTTCCATTTGTTGATCCCTGTCATTCGCTAAGGGAGATTTTGTACTACTTTGTGCTGCAAAAATAGAAATTTTATTTGTTCATAATGTCTTGTGTGTCAAAGTTTTTTCGAGAAAGAAATGCTCTTTGTGATGTTCGGTAGATGGAATAACCTTCGAGTGCATGTCAATATGTTGTAACATGAAAAAGGAATACAGTCGAAGGAATATGAAATTTCTTACTTCTTGCGATTATACGAGTATGATGATGGCGATGAGAGAAGAAAATGTCAGATATTTTGGGAGAATATTGAATTTTTCATGGGGGAGTTGTTATTTTTTTGTTCTTTTGAGGTAAGACATCGATTGTCAAAGTATCAAATATGAAGTTCTTGAGAAATTGCAGGATGTAGATGCTACAGCTGTCAAAAAATGAATTGCAAATTTTTCAAAGATGATAAATTGAATTTTATGTTTTGATTAGGTGAACTTAGGTGACTTGTGGAAAAAGCAGATAAAGAGTTTCTAAAACAAAAGAGCTGAGGTGAAAACCTTACTCACTTAATCTTGGGCTCATTTCGAAAGCCTGCAACCGAAGATCCCGCAAATTGACTACTTTTTGGAAATTGGAACACAGTGAAATCTCCGATAAGAGAACTCTCATGGTCCAAGATTTTTGTCCGAATTTTGACTGGGTTGTAAGATTGCAATAAACATTTGTGGACTAACTCCGACATTCTTAAGAACTTGTAACATAACTAATAATCTTCTTTGCTGCAGCTCGTATAATAGGGTGATAAGTTGTACATTGTAAGAGGTTTCCAAGACGAACCGCCAATCAAATCACGCATCCAACGCATCCACCCATCGATTATCAAATGACAAAAAAAAAACCAGCGGCCTTAGCATACCGGAGAATGCCAGAGACAACAGTGAGCCCTGAGTTAGCGACTTTCCGCCGTACTTCCAAATACCACAGATGTCAACATATTGTGGAACCAATATCGGGAAATAATTAAAAATGTAGCCGAGAACACCATAGGTTACCAGCCAACCCCGGAAAAGATAAAAGAATCCATGGTATGATGATGAATCCGCGTTATTGAATAGAGAGACGGAAAATTAACTTTTGCAGATGCTGCAACGAAAAACATGAGTAGCAAGAGATGAGTACCAAACAAAAAGGAGAAATGAGAAAAAAGATCCTGCAAAGGAAGGAAAGAACATTCGTAGTTTCTCAGAAGAACAACTTCCGACTTTTATTTAAAAATTCGAAGCAATTAGATTCCGGGTCACAAGCTCTTCGAAACAGTGAAGGAAACCTAGTCACCGAAACACAGGTAATTGTAGATGTTTTCAAGCAGCACTTCCAACAGCTGTTGAATGACGAGCGAGCCAATAACGAAAGAGAAGCGAGACCAGCCATTGAAGACCTTGTCGCAGACCCTAGCACAGAAGAGGTATAAAGAACCATCCAACAGCTAAAAATATCAAGTCTACCGGGTCAGATGGCATACCCGCGAAACTCTAAATATGGAGGAGGTGTTTTGATGAACCGCATGCACCAGGTCATTCACAAAGTGTGGGCGGAAGAATGCATGCCCACTGACTGGTCGATAAGCTCCATATGCCCAATCATACAAAAAAGGCGATCCTATGTCATGCCGAGGCATATCCCTACAAAGGTACAAATCCTATCCAACGTACTGTAAACCGTTCTGCAATACAATAATCGGCACATACCAGTGTGGCTTTAGGACAGGCAGAACAACGATAGACCAAATATTCACACCTAGACAAATTCTGGTAAAGACCAACGAATTTCAAGTCGAAACCCACCATTTTCATCGAATTCACAGCTTCTTATGAAAGCATCCATCTAAAAGAGCTCATTATGGCGATGTGTTAATTCGGGATCCCGATTAAACTGATCCAGCTGTACCGCAAGACGCTAAATAAGCCCAGTGCAGTGTGCAAATGGTCAACAGCTCATCCAAGTTGTTTCAAACATTCGCAGGGTCATGTTCGGGCAAGGAGATGCGCTGTCATGTGAATTCTGCAACATTGTCCTGGAGCAGATAGTGCGCAAGGCAGGTGTGAGCACGGCATACGCTATCTTCAACAAATCCAATCCACCCAGCTCCTAGGCTATGCGGACGACATAGACATCATCGGTCGATGGAACAAACATCAAACCCACAAACGACACCTTAGTGGAGACCCGACGAAGAATTACCCTGGCGAACCGATGCTGCTTCGGTTTGGCAAAACAACTGGTTTCAAAACTCCTCACTCGAAACACAAAACTTTGATTTTACCAGTCCTACTCTACGGCCGGCGCCTAGTGTTGGACGATAGGTAAAATGAGGGGAAATGATACTGGGACACTTTCGAAGGAAAAATTCATAGACAGATTTTCGGTCCTGTGCGATAATGGCGAATGAAGAAGAAGGTTCAACCGCGTACTGGACGAGCTGTGGATGTAGTCGAGAGAAGACGACTACATTGGTTCGGCCACATCACGCGAATGGACGGCAACGCTCCAGTCAAGAAAGTCTTCTCATCCAAGCCCCCCGGTTCGAGACGACAAGGAAGACCGAACCTACGGTACGAAGGAAGGGGTGAGATACTTCATGGATTGGGAGCTGGTTAAGAAAGTAGGTAAGATATAATATAACAACGTACGAGTATATCAATATCAATAATTGTAATTTAAATTACGTTTGGAAAAGTTTTCATCATTAAGTTTCCAACCGTATGACAAGAGTTTTTCTTTTGCTGATTATGAATGACAGGCAGTGAATTTTGTCTTCAAAAGTTTGTGTTCCTTTTGTCAAAGTGATTTTCTAGACAGACAGACGTTTCGCTTTTCTGTTTGCAAGTCTTAGTTTCAAACTAAATAAAACATTGATTGACTTGAGACTAATAGCGTGTTTATGTGGTGACGATGTGACTCAGTTTTTGTTTCATTCGTTTGTTGGCATTATTTGACATGAGAAATATTTGCAATAAAATGATAAATATTAGTTGGTTGTGTTTGCGTGATATTTGATGTCAAGCTTATGTCACGATACTGACATAGTATTTTAAGGGCAGTTTTGCTCATGATTTATTTAAAAGTAGAAAGGTAGTTTAATCAAAGTGGTGAAATAGTCAGTAATCCCTTAAAACTGTCTTGGCCTTCTGACACCTCATCTGAACTGGCAGTAATTTTCGCCATTAAAGTATTTATGCGAACTTAACAAAAATCAAGAGACCAATTTTCATAAAAAGAAAACACATTAAAGCAAGGAATCACATATCCAAGACATAAAACTAAACAACCACTTTAGCCAGAACCAGCCACTGGGCCAGTCTCGTATATTACATTTTGCCTGCGGCTGGCTGGTGGAACTGAAAATGGCAGTTATTTTTGCTAATATTCAATTCGAGTGTTCCAGAGTGCATGTAACCGCTGCTCTGTTCGAAAGCTCCAACTTTGGCTGCAGCGTCTATATTTTATGGTCCGCGAAAACCGAAGAGAATTTTAAAATGATTTTTTCTCCGTTGGTCCTGTAATGAAAGCAAACAAAAAAATAATAAAAATGTTCTCATATGTGGAATTTCTGTTGTGCACCAAAGTGCCTCCCGCAACATCGCCATCGTCGTCGGCGGTCGCCATCATCCTCATCGTGCAATTCCCCACAAAAACCACAGAGTTCCGCTGCCGCGTCGTCCTTCTTGTTGCCTGCAGATGAACATTTCAACAAAAGGAAACGATTCCCTTTTTATCGAGTCCCAAATGTTGTGGTTATGGCCCATTTTTGGTGTCGTTGTAGGCGTTCGTCGTTGGCGGCTGATGCTTTTACATATTATAGCGCTCGCAACCATTTCCTCAATGTAGTAGGTCCTGAAGGGAGTTTCAAAAAATGTTCTTCGCCTATTCCAGCCCCTACACCGCCGCCGCAGGAACAATTTCCCGCTCATATATGCTGTCTGTATATTAACGGTTCGTAAATTTGAATTTAATAAAACTCAAGGAACAGCGTTAAAGGAAATAATGTGAAACAATATTTCGTTCAGCCTGGTTTTAGAAACACACCACTCGACGATGCCTCGTCACTCTCCTGGGGTAACTGGGTTTTTTGGCCAAGAGAACGAAGTCGGCTGAGTGTTGCTATTGGCCCACATATGCCACATTTTTGTGTTTATTGATTAAATTTAGCCGAAATAATAAAATACACGAGACCGTAGCAGCCGAGGGCGATGGAAGAGAAGAGAATTGTACAGAAGAAGTTAAATATTGCGATGCCAGCTTCAAAGAGTGATTTGGATGATGGTTAGACATTCTTTTTATTCATTTATTTATTTGTTTTTACTTTTTTTTGTACTTTTGGTTTTTTGAGGAGTGTTGTGAGGCTTGAGAAATGGGTTTTGTAAAATTTTTTGGTCTGTGGTTTATTGAGGGAGTTTGGCAAAATATCGTAAACATTTTGCGGTACTTTTGATTAAATCAATTATGTATTCTACTGTTTCGAAAGTTGTTCCTAAAAACCTTAAAAGCGGGTCTTATTGATGTTTGATTAATTTGATTGAGTCTTAGGAAGGTATTGAAAACATTGAGGTTGGGGATCTTGAGGAAAGTTCGATTCGTGCTTTTTCTAACACGTGAAAGCTTTGGGTTTAAAAGAACCCGTATCCATGATTAAAAGTAGGACAACCGGAAATTAGCAAAACCTCAAAAGAAACAACAAAGATCAGTCTTACGAAGAAGGAAAATGCTTAATATGAAAAAATGTTGTGGTTACATTGTTTGACCAAGTTGTGACATGCCAATGGTTTTTCCTTTACAAATTACTTTCTTAAATTTTTAGAATCATTACTCGTTGCTTTCAGAAGAATTCTTCCAAAAGAGCTTGATTAATTTCCGATAGCTCGATTTCATTTACAATGAAGAGAAGAGCTTACCTATATTATTTTTCAAAAGCTGAAATTTTTCTACAAATCCTTGTAGGATTTCCTGGTCCCTGGCTATCTTTCTCCAGATTCACACTCCAAGTTGGTTCAGGTACTCTACCACCTGTGTTCTCCACATGAGTCGCGGTCTTCCTCTTCTGCGATGTCCTTCCGGGTTGCATTCGAAGACTCTACGAGCCGAAGCATTATTTTTCCATTCGCTCTACACTATCCAACCATCTAAGTCACTGTAACCTAATTTTTCCGACTAGGACTGTGTCGCTCAACAGTACAGTTCATACAGTTCTTGATTGAATCTTCGTCTCCATTCTGCATTTATGTAGACTGGACCAAAAATGACTCAAAGAAATTTTCTCTCGAAGCAGCCCAAGGCGTTTTCATCCGATGATGTTATGGCCCATGTCTCTAAGGAACGGGATGATGAGGGTTTTTTACAGTGACCCCTTAGTTGCTCGAGAGAGGACTTTACTACTCAGTTGCCTTCTAAGTTCAAAGAAGCAACGATTGGCAAGAGTGATTCTTGGTTTGATTTCAGCGCTGGTGTCGTTGTCTGAGATTATAGCGGATCCTAGGTAAACGAAGTCCTTAACTACCTCGAAGTTAAATCTGTCTATGCTGATGTTTGCTTCAAGAAGTCCATGTTGGTTGTCCTATCTTGTTGACAGTATTAACTTGCTAGACCCATCTTCCTGGTCAAGGCTCACAAACGCTTCTCTGGCATCCCGCAGTGTTCTTGCAAATATTTCAATGTCGTCTGAGTATCCTAGTAGCTGGACAGACTTTTGAAAAATTGTGCCTTTGGTGTAGACGTTGGAGTTTTGCACAATCTTTCCAAGAATGATGTTGATGAAATCGCATGACAACGCATCGCCTTGTCTAAAACCTTTTTTGACATCAAATGCATCCGTTAAGTTTTTTCTGACCAGAATGGAACAACGTGAATCTCTATAGACGCTGTCACATGCGGCCTTGAAATCGATGTAAAGGTAGAAAGTATCGATTTGAAGTTCCTGGTCTTCTCCATGATCTGCCGTAGGGTGAGTATTTGATCGATGGTGGACTTTCCGGGTCGTTGACGAAGGGCTTCAAACGTTCACACAGCACGGCAGACAAGATCTTATAGGCGATATTAAGGAGACTTATACCTCTGTAGTTGGTGCAGTTCAGGGGATCTCCTTTCTTGAGGATCGGGCTTACGATGCTGAGGCTGCATTCGTCGGGCATGATTTCCTCCGACCAAATTTTTTGGATGAGCTGATGTATGTTCCTAACCAAATCATCTCCAGCTGCTTTGTACATTTCGGCGGTTAGCCCGTCTTCCAGCGGCTTTGTTAGACTTAAGTTTAGATATCGCTATCTTCACTTCATCAATTTCGGATGGGTTGAATTGTTGGCCTGCTTCACGCAGATTGAATGGTTTTGGTCTGCTGGTAGGATTTTGCTTGTCATAGCCATTATAAAGCTTTGAAAAGTGGTCTTTCCATATCCTCAGCACTGACTGTGGTTCTACTTCGATGTTCCCATGATGGCCACGGTTCGGGGCGTTTGTTTGTTTTACCTTTTTGTAAAACTTTCGAACCTCGTTCCTGTTGTGACATCCCTCTATCTCCTCGATCACGCACTTCTCATGCTCCCTTTTTCTTTCTGAGAAGTTTGTGCTCCTCTCTCCATTTCTGCTCGTAAAGTTCGCGAGGAGCTCGAGTTCTTCCTTGCAGCGCTGCTTTGTATGCATCTTGTTAAGCCTCATGTGCTCGCCGGCATTCATCGTCAAACCAGGGGTTTTGTTGTAGTGGCCCTGTAAACCACTTCAGAGGTGGTATCTCCGATGGCTGCTGGTAGCAACGGTCTAAGGTGGATTTCGGAGACACGATTGGAAAAGGTTTAACGATCTGTTGCGTTTGTAGACGTTTATCATCGAATTTTCGTTTAGCATTTTCACGTTTAAGCTTTAATCGGGATATCCGCATACGTTCCTTGGCTACAAGAAGGTAGTGGTCCGAGTCGATGTTGGCACCTCTTGCATGCTAGAAAAGTATCGTGCGCCGATCACAATGTTATCAATCTGGTTGACAGTTGATTGATCAGGAGGTTTCCATGTCCCCTTGTGGATATCGAGCGATGTTCGAGGGTAGACACAGCTCATTCAAGAGGACTGAAGCGTGATACAGCAACAGCAACCTCTGTATATTAACTCCTATTCTCCACCTCCCCGGGGTGAACATCGGGTGCTTAGTACCTCAACCGAAGATTGGACTCCAACCCCAGTTGGAAGCTGTTGGTGACAGTAAAGAAAGAGGTTTAAGGGTTATGCGTACACTCGAGCATGCTTCCTTTACTTCTAGCCTCTACAGTTTCAGTCATGATAAACTACTTACTGAACATCTTATAGGGCTACTACGACATATTCGTAGCCCAGGCCTATAAGAAGCGGTTTGGCTGGCTCCCTGTCTTGGAGTTAAACTGAAGACCTGGCCCTCCAGGGTGGGGGTCATGCGTCGAGGTGACTGCAGGTCCCTTAAAAAAATATAGCTCTGAACCACCAACAAGCCTCGGATACGGACGGAATTAAAGTGTAATCAAACAAATGGCTATATTTAATCCAAGTCACTATTACTCTAAGATTTTATGAAAACCATTCATTTCCCTATTGTGAATAGACGCAGTTTTCTCGATTCACAGAGAAATTTGAAAAATACTTATTTGAATGTTCGATTCCCAATTGAATTACAGTGCAATTCCGTTATTTATTCTAATCGCAAGACAGTAGTTAAGCAAAAATAATCTGAATCCCAAACAACCGAACCGCGCATCCAAAAAGAAAACACTGAATTTGCATATAAACGAAACAAAAAAAAGACTTTTTTCGCGAATCAAAGACAAATACAGACTGTATTCACATTCTCCCTTCCGGGATTGGCAAAATCTATGAAGGAAGAGCCCACTCAAAGTGGCTTTATTAGGAGCAACAGTTTCGAGGGTTTTCCTTCTTCGTATCGCCAATTCATATGGAAGCTATATTCCGATGATGTTTAGCTCCAAAGCCCAGTTATAGCTAACGTAGTCGAGCGATCTTACTGCTCCAACTTTAATGAAATTCAAAATCTTTATATGGCCGATCATCGATTGCTTATGACATGGCCCAGCCAGATTGGGTCAGTTCCCATATATCAACACACCAAGTAGAATCCAACCTACAAGCGAGGGTACAGCACCGCGCGGTCATTATTCAAATGTGCATTCTTCTCATTTGCAAGGGGTATGATGGCTGATCTACAGGAGGAAGCGCGAGAGTTTTCAAATCCAACAAGAACCTATAAAGGCAGCTTCGTTTATCAAATCCAAGTCTTGGAGAGTTATAAAAGCAACTCAAATGGGATAATTGCTTTGGAGATTCAATTTTCTTTTGCATTTGCCTTTTCCTTTGCATTATTTGCATCAAATTGAAGACGACAAAGCAACAAGGGGAATTGCGAGATTTGCGAAAGATTTGGATTTCAAAAAGGAATCATGCCATATGGCTCCTCTATATATTCACTGCACAGTAGCACAATGGGTTCGACAAAAAAAAAAATAAAAAAACGGAACCAACACAATGGCCGTCAGCAAAGAGTAAAGTAATGAACCAAAAAAAAAAGAGAAAACAAACAAAAGTTAGAACTGCATTGCGACTTTCGGACGACGGTAACGACGACCGACTGACGCTCACGGATGACGATATAAGGGCGGATGACCTGAACGGATGTTGGGACCTGCCATTGGCATTCATATTAAGAAGGAAACAAAAAATCTATGAATTCGTATCGTGTGAGCTCAGCGCAGTTATATAGGCATTTGTCGATTGCATCATCGTCGTTATACGGGACACAGTTTGTTTTGACAGCTAGGGCCAGAGAAAGAATGATGATGCGGCGGTGCTCCTGGTTTTTAATTAATTTCTTGAATATGCATTTAACGATGATGCAGATAAAATATTTGCGAAAGGGTTTATCAGCGATTAAACGTGTATAATGCGTTTTTATTTGCTAACAAGGGGGACTAGCAGTATGTTCACAAAGGTTTGGGGGAGGATTTGATTAGATTCTGAAGTAATTTATTTAAATGTTGGGAAATGCACATTTAATGAATTTCTTTATTTCAGTTCAGATGACGGATATGTTTGACAAGAGGTAAGTAAACATTTCTTTGTTCAAGACTATTAATTGAGTTGAGAAAAGGATGAGAATGATGCAAATAGCAGGTAGGAAACAATATATTTCAAAAGAAGGATGTTCTTTCTTTATTTTCCATTTTTTTTCTTCAAATTAAACAGGAAAAAAATAAAAAAAAACTTATGGGCTTGTGTGGAGCTCAGGACTCCCATAATGGTTGAGTCTTTTTTCCAACAGCTTGTTGAAAGTTTTCGGTCTGTGCCGCACGAATATTTGCTTAAAGCTTGAATCGTTTTAGCAGGTATACGGTTGGCACAACACCGGCCCGTAATCAGGGGCGATTCCTCATAGTTGGCTAGTTTAGCGGCGCTAAACCAATAATTTTAGAACACCTATTAATTTTATTTCTAATATATAAACATTATTCTTAAACAAAATTCAATAAACGATAACGAATACGTTACATTATTGTAGGTACTTAATAGCAACAAAACAGAATTTCCTACCAATGTGTATTTTTCATTGCATACAAACAAAACTATCATTCAAAAATCTATCATGAAACAAAATTTAGCTCCAAGGTCCAAGATTTGCGCTGACAGATTTCATACAATCCTCACAAACAGAAAATGAACACATTTGAATAAATGCCTTCAAAAATGAACAGGAGGGTTAGCGCAAAAATCACAGCTAACTATGAAACAAAAAACATATACGAGTCGTTTCGTACACGAAACACGAGTACGATTCGATTACACGAGTAACGATAACGAAAACGAGTCGACTGTCGCTTTCGGCTGTATGCCTTTGCTTTTTACTTGCGACATATAGAATATATGGCAAGTATTGAATTCGTAAAAAAAAAACGTTTGAGATGATGATGAGGTATGACATTACGATGATAGAGGAGTCGAAAAAAGTGGGTTCGGCGATTCCGTCTGTCTGTCTGTCTGGAAGTTTACAGACATCTACAGCCTTAACTACTGGTCCGATTGACTTCAAATTTGAAAATTAGAGGTTTGAGCAAGAACTCATATCCAAGTTTTTTTTTAATTTTGTTTTAAAATCAAAATTTAAGATAGCCACCATACGATTTTTTTGGCCAAAAACCAAAACTTTCAATTTTCTCAAAAACGGCTCCTACGATTTTTTTAAACTTCCTCGAGTTTTATTTTTTTAAACATTCATGTATTTTATGTAAAAAAATGTTTGTATTGCTCCAAAACGGTACCTCCCATAGAACCGTTTTTTTGTTATTAGATTTTCTCCAAAAATGAAAGTTCGATCAGCGTAAGTTTTTTTTGAAAGTACGTTTATATTGTTCAAAGAATATTTTGTGTTCAATAAAATTTTGATTTTTTTTTTTTCAAAGTTCTGTATCTCAAAAACGGCTAAATTTTAAAAATCCAAATTGAAGTATAATATGTATATTTACATGGTCTTGAACAGTTTTCAAATATACCCAAATTAATTTCAAAACATTTTTGAAAAATTTTATATATAAAAAATTAATTAAAAAAAAAAAAAAACGGCTCCGACGATTTTCAAAAAAAAAAATCGATAAATAAAGAATAAGGTTTGAATTTGTTTGGTATTTAAATTTTTGGAATTAAATGTATTTACATTTTCAAATTTTAATTTTTTTAATAAATTCTAATTATTTTTATACATTGAGTTTTTTTTGTGAGTTAAGTGTAAGCTGGTGCATGCTGAATGGCAATTAACTTTCCACAAAAAGTGAAGGTGCAAGATTTAAAACGTGTAGGGAAGACCTTTTTTCTTAATGTCAGTGTTAAAAGAAGAACTATACAGTTTATTAATTGCAAACAAAATAATTTATATTTATTATTATTATTATTTGTTTTTTAATCAATCCTCAATTTTTGGAACATAAAAGTTATCATAAATATTTAGTTTTAGCATGCAGGAGCAAGTTCGTATGACCCAGTCGTGCAATTTTTTTTTTAATGAACTTTATATGCAAAAAAAACCTTGTTTCTTATTACTTTACTTACTAGGTTTGATTTAATTGATTTAAAACAAAACACTTTTTTAAGAATATCTTTGTTATGGTGACATTTGTTTTAGGGGGGTTACAGTAAGAGTGACAAGGCGTGTCACCAGGGGTTGGTCGAAAACAGCTTAATAAAGCGTGATGTATTTCATGGACGGTCCCATAACTTAGAACCTGGAAAGAGCCATAGAATATTTTGTATTCTACCTTTATGGCAAAATCACGTTTGCTGGGTCAAAACGTGATTTTGCCGTATAAGTAATTTCTAAGAACGTATTCTTCTGAACTCTTTCTTTTTGGCTGGACCGATTTAAATTAACTTGTTTGTTGATAAACATACATTAGGTATTTGTAATTAGATTTTGAGGTTTCTGAACATATTCTGAAAACTTTGCGATAGGTCCTGGTGTGGTAACATAATAAAATATGAAATTTATAAGCTCACTAGCCGGCCCTGCGAACCTCGTCTCACCACCCTTCAGAGCGACTCCAAAATAATTATGATTAATGACGATGTTAGAATACAATGTGATTTCCTTGAATCCAATTGAAATAGAGCATAATATCTGAATTTTTAAAAGCCTAACAGCTAACGTTCTACTTTTATTAAAGAAGCAGTAAAATGCAAATTTTATTGAAAAATTAAAAACAGAATGGATTTTATTTATCACTAATTTTAAACATTATTTTTCATTTTATGACTGATTTTTATGCATTTTATTTATTTATTTTAATTTTATTTAATTGTTTGTTGTTGTGAATGTTAAGTTTTATGTTATTTGTTTATTTTGTTTGTTGTGAATTACTCCAATTTAAATTACATATTAAACATCATACCTGTTGTCCAAATGGATAAAATTGTTTTTTTTTTAGTAGTAAACCTTTCCGAAGAACGTAGCTAACCCACCTAATTTGACCAGGAATCGCCACTGCCCGTAATAGGTAAAATTCCAACTTCCATGCTTCCAATAGGCATCGATATAGACGGCTGGAATGTAATTCCTTTTGGAAATTTGTTGTCGGTCGTGAAAAAGTGTTTAATGCCGCAAAAAATATGTTACTATTTTTTCCAAAACGAAGTGAATCTCGTAAAGAAAATTTTTCGTTATTCGGGATTTTAGTTCGCAGACATTCAACATCTTATTGTCGGGCCTGACAACACCCGGAGAAATCGTATGCTGAGATCTTTGCTGAGTTTAACCACCACCAAGGCAAATATTGATGAAAGAGGCCATAGGATCAAAATGGGGCTTCTCCCCAAAAATAACCCACTTCGGTAATCACACCGATACTCATTTATGGAGTTGTCGTATGGTGAACCGCACTGGACAAGATGGTAAATCTAAATAAGCTCATCAAAGTCCAGCGGGAGCACTTCGCTCAACACCAACTGCAGCCCTGGAAGTGCTTTTAAACCTAAAACCTCTTGACATCTTCTCCAAAATGGTGGCAGCCAATTCATGTGTGAGGCTTAGAGCTACCTCTCAATAGAACAGTAACAATACTGGTCATGCTACTATTCTAGACAATTTCAGATCTATCCCAGATCGCCCAGATCCCAAAAATGGTATTCGATAAAAGCTTCCATGTCTCCATTCCTTCAAGATCTTCCTGGGAAGAAGAGAGACCCCTGGAAGACAATACGGTACACTTCTATACAGATGGTTCAAAGACCGATTACGGAGTTGGAAGTGGTATATTCGGAACAACTGAATCTCCGTCTATCATACAGACTTCCCAATCAATGTAGTGTATTCCAGGCAGAAGTAATGGCGATTAAAGAGGCACTATCCTGGCTCAAAGAAAACGTTATATCTTGCAAGGATATCGAATCTTCTCGGACAGCCAAGCCACTCTCAAATCTCTCGCGTCTGTCTCCACAAACTCTCAAATAGTCCACGACTGTCGATCATCTCTGAAGGAGATGACGGAACAGTTTAATATTCACCTCCTTTGGGTGCCGGGCCACAGAGATATTCCGGAAATTGCAAAGCCGATGAGCTCGCCAAAAACGGAACACTTCTGCCTCATGTTAGACAAAAACATAACATAGGAACACCACTTGCTACATGCAAATATCTTCTCAAACAATATGCTCTATAATCAGCAAATGCTAGATGGTCACAGGTTACCACCTGCCTAGCAACCAAACAAATATGGCCAAGCATAGACCTGAAACGGTCAAAAGGTCTGATTTCCCTGAGCAGACAAAATATAAGCTCTACAACTGGAGTCATAAAAGGACACTGCCTCATAGGCAGACATGCCTGAGCTTGGTCTAGCAAACGACTTCTGTAGAAGCTGCATGGACGAGGAGGAGGAGGAAACAATCCAACACCTTCTGTGTACATGTCGACACTCCCCAATAGAAGCAATAACTATCTCAGTACATCCCTTCTTCGATAACACCAGTGAACTGGCAACGATCGACACAAAATGTCTTTCTGACTTCATTAAAAGTACAAAATGGTTTGTTTAATTTCATTACTCTCCCATGAGTAACCTCATTAGTGGTATCACAATGGGCTCTTGAGGTCTAAGTGAGTCAATTACATCCAGACAGCCACTCCAACCTAACCTAACCTTAACCACCTTACTCAGCTTTTCACTGAGCCTACTCGAATATCGGACATTAATGGCTAAGCAGAACAGGTCGTCTGGTGATCTGATCTCACCGAACAGTGCAACAAATCATTACATCGTTTTGGAGACAGTAGGGTTGTAGCACTCTTGCTCTTTTATCGAAAATACTTGCATACAGTATCGACAAATCCCTCCTTCGTTCGACTAAAAACTTTATTTCGAACCATTCAATATATGTTGAATTGGACGGATTCAAGTCAGAAACCCATAATATAAATGATGGTGTGCCCCAGGGCTCCGTTTTGACTCCGATCCTCTTTCTCATTCTTATCAATGATCTCTTGTCTGTAACTTCTATACCAATACATTTTTTCGCTGACGATAATACTCCTAGATTTTCTTATTCGTTTCCAGACTCACATTCTTCTTCTTCGGATGTGGAACTGCCACGGCAAAAAATGAACAGCTCATTAAACTCTGACTTAAACAGCATTGTACAATGGGGAATTAAAAACCGTGTAGAGTTTTATGCTTCGAAAACTCAATGCTGTCTTGTATCGTAGAAGCGAGATATACCCCCCTTGCCACTGTCTATGAGTGGCACTTGCATCAATGAGACCGAACATTTCGAGATTCTCGGTATGTGCATCACTGACCACCTCTTGTGGAACGAACACATACGCGATGTCGCTAAAAATGCCGCCAGATGTTTAGGTTTCTTAAGGTGTTGCAAGAAATGATTCTCCTTGTCTGATCTGTCTATTATCTACAAGACTCATATCCGTCCAAAGCTTGAGTACAATTCTCATATCTGAATTGGTACTCCAGCCACATACTTTAGCCTCTTGCATGGTATACAAAAAAAAAATGCCCTTAGAATGATTGGTGATGGAGACATAACCGACTCATCCACCTCCTTAGACCACCGTCGTAATGTTTCTCTCTCTGTTCTATCGTTACTTTTACGGTAAGTGCTCCAGTGAAATAGCCAATTGCATTCCTCACCTTAAATAATTCGTCCGTAATATTCGCGCTTCTAGGAAGGCCCATCAATTCTCAATAATCAATAACAGAGAATTGTTCTTTAGCCGTACTACGCGAATGTGGAACACACTTCTTTGTAAATCATTGCAATGTTAAGGAATGTAAGACCAATGTACACCGGCATATCCTGTCCAATCCCTTTCCACCTACCTATGGCACTCACTGTGTCTCTTGCATAATGAGGGTATAAAAACTCCCTTGAGTGGGTGCTGACGATCAAAAAAAATTAGAAACCATGCAACCAGTAGTGGATATTTGTTTGCGCATTTCAACATTTTGTGAAGCTTAAGATTAAGCAATGATGCTCTGCGGCGTATACTTACTTTTTCCTTAAAAACGATAAAAATCTATTTTTTGACCAATTCATTTAAGACGCTTAGTTCTGTTTCTTAACCACTTTTCTTTCTTAAAGCTGGTTTTTACAAATCTGGCGTAGAATCAACAATTTGTAATTTACAAAACTAATATGTTAGCCCATAAAGCCTACAGTCAAAATAAAGGACCAAAGATAGAACTTTAATCAATTTAGAGTCGAGTGAAATTTAATTTTCCTCGTCCTTTCACAAAGATGCCGATACCGTTCTCCCAAAACACCAACAGACCTATGCAGACTTCTTCGCCATTACTCACTCTATATCGTCCCTTCAACATGTTCCTTCAAATCCGAAGAAAAAGGTCCGTTTTTCTTCTTCGTCTATTTTTTTCGGCTGGAAACTTTTTCCTGTCTTCGTCAGTTATTCTTTGGTTCCTTTCATACATTTCTTTTCTTCTACATTTCATACCGTCAAAAGTATCTACACACACATATGCAAACAAAAAATTATATTAACTTAGACTGCTCTTTGGGTTCCTTTTCATTGAGCTCATCATTATTTGGAAAGGACCGGCCAACCCCACGACCGAAAGAATTTTTCTTCGTAGAGCCACTGAATTCTTTTTTGTCTTCTTTTTATGAGTAACTTGAATGCAAACGATTTTCCAATTTTTCCAATGGACCAGAAAATCAAACATTCTGATAGGTAAGTTTTTTTTTTCTTCTCTTTTCAAGGGTCAGAAAGGAGCACTTTTCATCTTTTCTCAACCAAAAAAAAAGTTTTCTGTGCGATTTTTGAAAAAGGTACTTATTTACTTTCATTGTATGGATGGAGGATGGCGGAAGAGGGACCTAGCGATTTTTGAACTATTAGGTCCTTGGGGCGGAAAGTCTTACGAGTCATAATTAAATGTGAAATTTGAAGGAGTCGGAATTGGCATGGAGAATGGCAATTTTAGATTAATGGATGGATTGAATGATGTTTGCGGAAATTTGTTTGATTCGGAAAATTTTATATAATTTCCAGGATATTAATCAAATTTATTTATGTTGTTTGCGTTTGAGGTTAGGGATGTAGTCGAGCGGAATATAGATTTGAATTATTGACTTAATCTATGGCACGTGAAGGAGATATTTTTGTTTGGCATTTGGAATACGTCAAAATAACTGTTAGCATAGGCACTGCCGATTTTTTGGAGTCGAAAGGCCGACTAACACAAACATTTAATTGACTTTAGCTAAAATCAAATGTTCAGTCTCTTTTCTCGTTTAGGCTATCAATTTTCATTTCAAATTGGAATACCTTAAGTATGGAAAGCCGAGAAATTGAGTTTCTTACCGAATCCATATCGTTCCAGACCAGACACACACAAATCATCATCTAGCTTTTTTTGTAGGTATTTAAGGTCCTCTGGACAAACAGCAACACCAAGTTTGTGGCTGTTAATATGCTAGCGACTGCATGGCAGTTGAACAGATAAAACCACGCGTCTTCGCATTTCTATACCTCTGAGTCTGATACATAAAAAGACTGACAACAAACATTATATGCAAAACGAGTAGGTTCGCGGGTATGTTTGTCACTCGATTCAAAATTGGTGTTCCTGGTGGGAAAATGTAAATTTGCCATCGCTGGACCGACCGCCACAATAGACAACGCCCTTTGGTCGAGTCTGTCGGATGCAAAAGATAGTAAAACTCTGTTCTTTGGCTAGATAGTGGTTCAGTGGGACATCGGTGGTTAGTTCTGCTCGTCAACGCCGCGGCTTTAAATGCTCCTATGACCTGTATTCACGACAGAACACAGCCCTAAGCATTGCACAAGTCTGATATCGTCATTCGGGTGAGATGCAGTAGCATTTCGCGCCAAACGAACCGTCCTCCTCTATTGCCACTGCCGATGACGACGCACGTGCAAAATTCCTAGTGCCTGGTTAAAGAGCAGGAAACAAAGGGATATTGTGACCAATATATAGAGTCCAAAACGCACGTAGCGGAAACTTATCAACGCAACAACTGTCGAATGGAGATTGCTGTTTCATTGTTACAGAAGCTTTATCCTTTCTGTTGAAGGATGCAATAGAACACCAAAGACAAGGCAATGTTGACGTAGCAGTTGTCGGCATGCCGATGTAAAGAAGGAACGAGTGCGGGTGGATTCAAGAATGATATGGATTTTGCAATAAAGTTGAAGAAAAGAGGAAGCAATTAGTTTATGTGCGTTTGAGAAAAGAGAGAGTTTTTCCTATCGGAATAGGAAATGACCTCAGCTTTCTGCCAAAGGATTAAATGAAACAGTTGCAAGAGGTTGTTGTGTAGTTTAACTTTTTTAATTGAATTCACTGTTTTTTTTAATGATGAAGGGGTTGCTTATCAACTTTCCTTCTATGTCCGTCTTAAAGGGAATAATTAGAGGTCTTGGAATAATAAAGAAGAAATGCTTGTGGTTAAAAACTTAACTTTAAGAAATTGTCTTAAAACGTACATAGCAACAGAATTTAAGAAAACGGATCAGTTAATAATGGGTATAGGCCTCGAAGTCGTATTTCATTTTGTCACTGATATCACTGCTAAGAAGTAGAGTATAAGGCAGACATTAGTGTGATCCAGGAAATTTGATGGATAGGATCAGGGAAAATGAAAAAGAAAAATTGCGACATTTATTACAGTTGTCATCAAAAAATGTTCATATTTGGAAGCGAATTCGTCGTGAGAAATCGGCTATGATCCAAAGTCATGAATTTCAAGCCAATCAGTGATCACCTTGTTGGCCCACACTACAAAACATCAGTTTATTATGTGCACACGCCCCTGATGAGTCTAGGATTTTGAAGACCTCCTGGATAGAGTCTACTGAGCCTGTCCAGAGTTAATCGTCAAAATCGTATTTGAAGCTGCAGCTCGTAATACGAGAATAAGAAGCACTAGGTTTCTAAGACGAAAGATCTACATAGCAACCTGGAAATCTCTGAATGGTCGAACCACCAACCGAATCGACCATGTTCCTATCCGCGCAAGGCACGCATCCAACATCTTGAACTTGCGCACTTTTCGAGAGGCAAATGTCAACTCTGATCACTTTCTGGTAGTGGCTAAGCTTAGAGCTCGACTATCAAACGACAAAAAAAAAACACCTGCGGCGGAAAGAAAGAAGTTCAACAAGCCCTAGCCCTGCGGATAATGCCAGAGACTACAGTGAGCGTCTGTCCGTCGTCTTCTCAAATACCACAGATGTCAGCACCTTGTGGAACCAATATCGAGAAATAATTAAAAATGTACCTTAGACCACCATAGGTTACCAGCCAACCCCGAAAAAGAACCCGTAGTATGATGATGAGTGCGCGTTATTGAAAAGAGAGACGGAAAATGAACATGTGTAGACGCTGCAACGAAAAACAAGAGCAGCAAGAGAAGAGTACTGAATAAAAAGGAAAAATGAGAAAAAGACCCTACGAAGGAAAAAAAGAGTATCCGCAGTTTCTCAGCTCAAACATCTTGAGGAGTCTCGGGCCGAAAAAAACACCCGGCGTTTCTTTAAATGGTCGAAGCAACTAGCTTCTGGTTTCAGAACCGGGACACAGGCTCTTCGAAACAGTGAAGGAAACCTAGTCACCGAAGCACAGGGAATTTTAAATGTTTTCCAGCAGCACTTCCAACAGCTGCTGAATGCGCATAATGTCGATCGAGCCAATGACGAAAGAGAAGCAAGACTAGTCAATGAAGGCCCAGTCTCACTCCCCAGCACAGTAGAAAGAGCCATCCAAAAGCTAAAAAATAATAAGTCCGCCGGGTCAGATGGCATACCTGCGAAACTCTTTAAATATGGAGGAAGTTATTTGATGACCACATGCATCAGGTCAAAACAAAGTGTGGAGGAAGAATGCATGCCCACTGACTGGTCGATAAGCTCCATATGCCCCATCTACAAAAGGCTATCCTGTGTCAAGCAAAAACTACCGAGGCATATCCCTGCTTAATGTTCCATACAAAATCTTATCCAACGTACTGTGTGCGCGTCTTAAACCGTTCCGCAACACAATAATCGGCACATGCCAGTGTGGCCTTAGGGCAGGCAGAACAAGGATAGACCAAATATTCACACTGAGGCAGATCCTGGAAAAGACCACTGAATTTCAAGTCGAAACCCACCATCTTTTCATCGACTTCAAAGCTGCTTATGATAGCATCCACCGCCAGGAGCTTATTGTGGCAATGTCTGAATTCGGGACTCCGAACAAAAATATCCAGCTGTGCTGCATGACGCTATACAATACGCAGTGAAGTGTGCAAATGGGTAACAGCTAATCCGATTCATGTGATTTCTTCAACATAGTCCTGGAGCAGATAGTGCGCAAGGCCGGTGTGAGCACGGCAAACACTATCTTCAACAAATCCACCCAACTCCTAGGCTATGCGGACGACATAGACAACAACAGCTATCAACAAACAAAGTAACATTTGTCCACCGCCTAGGACAAAACGTCACTGTTGTAGCAGTAATTTCGAGGTAGTTAAGGAGTACACCTACCTTGGAACAAAAATCAATCCCACAAACGACACCTTAGTGGAGATCCGACGAAGAATTATCCTAGCGAACCGCTGCTACTTCGGTTCAAAACTCCCCAGTCGAAAAACAAAGTGTCTGCTATACAAAACTTTGATTATGCCACTCCTACTCTACTGCGTCGAGTGTTGAACGATAAGTAAAAAAGGGAAAATATACTGGGCACTTTAGAAAGAAAAATCATAGACGATTTCGTCCCGTATGCGACGAGGCGAATGTAGAAGAAGGTTCAACATTGAACTCTACGAGTTTTACCAAGATGTGGATGTAGTCCAGAAAGCCAAGAAAAGACGACTACATTGGCTTGGCCACATGCATCGTGCGAATGGACGATAACGCTCCAGCCGTGAAAGTCTTCTCATCGCAGCCCACAGGTTTGTGACGACAAGGAAGACTGAACCTACGGACTACGGTACAAGGAATAAGTGACTACGGATGCCAGAGCGCTTGGATTCGACAACTGGAGAGTACATGCGAGGGACCGTAGGAAGGCTCAGGTTTAAATCCTTCATGGTTTGGGAGCAGGTTAAGTAAGTAAGAAGGGAGTCGTATTTAATGTTATCTTTCGAATGGAAAAATGTCTGCTATAAAAATTAGAATGAAAATTTCTCAAGAAATATTAAAGCTTTCAACCATAAAAATATACCTTTTCTGCGGGACCACCTTCCTACCAAATTTGGTTCAAAAACTCAATAACTTAAGAACATTGAACAAAAACATTACAAGTTCCAAGTAGCCTTAAAAACAGTGAAACCCTGTATTCGCTCCCTTTTCATCAAGAACTGTTAATCTAGCTTTTATCATTTAAATTCTAAGAAATCAAGGATATCCAGATCTGCTTTCGTTTTCGGCCTCTTAGATAGTTCTTTTCTTAAATTGAGGCTACTCGAAATCATGAGAATCATGGAGAACGAATGAAAACAATTCTTTGTTGAATTTTATATTTTAAGCATCGCTACCAAAAACAAAATAAAATAAATAAATAGAGTGGCGCGACAGCTCTTGAAGAGCCAAGGCCTACGTGGCTTACTCTCATCAACAATTCTCTGGGTGCGTGTGAAGAATTGAGGGGACCTACAATTTAACGCCGATTCCGAACGGCAAAGTTGAGAAGCACTTTTTCATGACAGATGATACTCTTGGAAGTTTTGTCAGTTCTGCACAAGAGGCAGTGCCCGTGAAAGATGAAATAAAAACTATGGGCCCGAGTAGGATTGGAACCCACGACGTTCTGCTTAGCAGCCAACGTTCTAGCGGACCAAAATTGTCAAACTCCTAAAGGATTCAGAAAACCCGGTGCAACTTCCCTCAGAAAAATCATACAAACCCTTAAAAAAAAATCAAATTAATTAATTTAATTGCTTTAATTTTCTAAATTCGACACAAGAGTCTTTAAATTTAATCCTCTCTTATCCAAATTTCCCTCTTTCCTTCTGTCCATTTTTCAATCAAAAAGAACTAAAAACCTATTCAAACAGCATTTAACTAAATGACCTCTTCTTACCACACATACTCAATTAAAATCCTCTCCTCTGCACAATATTCATTTCTGCTCAAATCACATGCTGTTGCTTGTGTCTCCCGAAATGTGTCCCAAAATGCCAAAAGTTAAATAACACACAAGCAAAGCACAACTAAAGCAATTCATTTCGGACAAAAACTTATTTTAATTAAATACTCTGTGAACACTTTTATATGAATGAACTTTTTTGTCTGGCTTCTGGCATCATTCAAATTCTACAAATCATGTTAGAATATGTTCCATGTCCAGTTCCAGTAATGTCTGTGAGCAGAAAGGATATGTCCCCCCTTTCTCAACGTGCGTGAACAGTACATGGTCCGTCTCCTAAATCAAATCAAAAAACAAATATTTTGCAGAAAACTTTCCTCATTTTCCAAACAAAAAGAACTAGCTGTAAAAGGCTATTCCTTAAAAATGCACTAAAAAAAGGAATTTACAAATATTGCTCATTCAATGTGACTAGTCAAAAAGGACATCTCCATTCCATTTCTCCGGTCGTAAATATCGGTTGAAAGAAAGAACTTTAAATAATGCTCCCTGGCTCAAGTTGATGGCTGATGAAGTTCCCAGCAATATTTTAACGCCTCAAACTCCCCCAATACATCAAATACACAAAAAAAAGGAATAAAACAAATTTGCTCAAAGTGTGTTCAAATGCTGAGGAAATCTTTCTTCGAAATGCAATTGCGTGATTCTGGTTTGGATTTCAATATCCTTGCCGGTCTCTCTGTCGTTCGCCTTATAAACTTCACAAAAGTCATTTAAAAGTTTTTCATACTCTTTGTTGCTACTGCTGCTTACAGTTGTTGTTGTCGTTTGTTTGTTGGAAAAAGCCAATACTCTCCGAATGGCGCCGCCATTGCTGGCTCTCAAGAAACGGCCTTTAAGTCATTTGAAAGTTTTATTATGGACTTGGACTCCATCAGCCAACTTTATCTTTCTAATACCAAAAGATGGAAAACAACTAAACAAGGACACGAAGGACGACAAACTCTCAACAACAATTTTTGCAAAAATGCACTTTGAAAAATCGAAAAGACTTTATTTTGTTGTATTTAATGGCGATATGTGTATGTGTGTGTGTGTGTGTCGTTCGAAGTTGAAAGGACTCCCGAATCCTTATTTGAACCCAAAAAGTCATATTGCCCGATTTATTTGAATTAATTTCAAATAATAAAATCGACAAAAAAAAAAGAATAGTGGAGTGGGATTTTATGTCCTTCGCATAGGTTCTATGTCGGGTGGCAGGACCCGCCTCTCCCAAGGGTCATTAAATAACGATTTTGCCGTTTGATTTCAATCAATAAACAGAACTCAGAACTCAATGGGACAGAACTTTTAAATTGGAGGACTGCTAGTTGAGAAAAGTCCCAGCAATAAGGTTGAAGGTAAGATGTCCTGTGCCTTTATTTTTTGTTTGTTTTGCAATACAAAAGGACAGCAAAAAAAGAAATATATAAATTTGTTTGTGTTTTGTTATATTTTGAAACAAAAGGCGAGTTTTTGAGTATTGAAAAAGTTTTTCAATTTTCTCAACGGGACGGACGATGACGGGCGGGCGTTATAGCGATGGCAATGGCGACAACGAAGAAGAAGTCGAAAAACGAAGACACAGTCGACAGTGAGAGGTATATTAGAAACTATGACCAATTCGAGCGGTTTGTTACAGTTACAGTTATAGAAAATGAAAAACACAATCAAGATTTCAAAGCTCTGTTTGCTGCAACAACAGGAAGTTGAATTTGAAGTTGAAACGACTCTGGGACTGCTGTAGATGATGTTGTTAAACTTTTATACACCGCATTGTTGCAGTATGGAATAAAAATTGGGGCCAGCTGTTTTGAAGAGTCAAATCGCCTGAAGGATATCACGTGGAGGATAACATATTTGTTTTCTTTTATTGTTTTTTTTTTTTGCTATGTAGTTTGGCTTTTTGCAGTAGTTGAATGCAGTTAAGGGGTGGAAGGCAATAGCTTAAGACAAAAACATTGCAAGAGCATATATACGAGCAAGGATGAATACTCACTAGGGCAGTTTATCCTGCTACTGGGAATTGGAGCATGATGTTTTTGCAGAAACTGTTATTGGATGCAGTTTATATTTCGGAAGTTTGTTCTGTTGTTGTTTCTTTGTTGTTTTGTTTTTCTGAAAGAGTTTTATTATTCATTGACATTTCCATTGAATTGAGTATTTAAGGACAGAATGCCACAGGCGAGTGGAATGAAGCAAACAGGAAGCAAATTATCAATGAATACTGCATTATGGACAAGGTTTTGTTGGGTTATTTTAAATCATTTGAGTAGTCTTTAAAAAACGATTGAACTAGTATTGCTGAACAGCTGCTTAACTTGCTTTTGCTGAATTGCTGAAGCAATCAGGTGAGGTTTTTAATCCGCCAAAACCTTTTCCATCCGCTGGCGAAATTTGACAGTTCTTCCTCCACCATGGTCCTGCCGTTTACATTAGGAATGATGTCGCTTGCCAATTCCTTCCACAATATGGATGCTGCTCCAACCCTGTTTTCAATTTTATGTGGTTTAAAATCACTATAAACAAACACATCATTCACTTTTGTTTTCTTTATCGGGCCCGACAACACCCGACCCGAAGGAATGTATGCTGAGATTTTTGCTGAGTTCAATCACCGTACTCAACTTGTCACTGAGCCTACTCGAATACCGGATATTAATAGCCAAGCGGAAAATACTCTTACCTTGTTCCTTACGTCTGACCCTGAAAAGTATACTATCAATGTATTAACGCCTTTAGGTAGACCTGGCAATAATATCATATCTGCAAATTTTTCGTGTAAAACTAATCCAGTTTAAGAAAGAACTCCGAAGTGTAGTGTATGGCAATACGAGAAAGCCAACTGGGACGGCTTCAATAACTTCTTCTGTCACTATGCTTCCTCGATAGTGACGTAGACTCCAGCTCAGATATGATTTAATATTATTGTTTTGGGAATGAAAACTTCTATCCCGAATAGGGATAAGGCATCAAAATCAAAGAAAATTCATGGTTTGATTTTTCTTCTTAAGAGGTCATTAGGAAAAAGAAGTAAGTTTCGGTGTTTTAGAGCCAACCTAACTGAGGAAAACCGGAATAGGTTCAAACAAGCCAGGAAGGCCTGCATTGCCTATATTCGACAGACCAAGTTTTTACATGAGTTATGGCCCAAAATACTGTAATGTCCCAAAGGAAGTAAATAATATGAAAAATTCTTATTCTTCCCCGGTCCCTACGCTAGTTGACAATGGCACTCCAGTTGTAAGCACTCACGAAAGCTAACCTTTTTGCTAGTCAGTTCGTGTCAAACTTTTCGCTGCCCAGAGAGTGTCATGACTCCTCCAGTATTTCTTGAGCGCGTCAATGATTCAATGGGACAAATCTTCTATAGCACTCGTGCTGTGGCAAAAGTCCTAAAAGATCTCAACATACATAAATCCGCTGGTCCTTCAAGGGCATTGATAAAATCTGGCATCTCGCCTCCTCCCTCCTTCGTTGGATTTAGAATCTTTATTTCAAACCGTTCAATAAAAGTTAAATTGGACGGATTCAAGTCTGAAACGCACAATATAAATGATGGTATGCCGCCCGACCGTATTTCTCATTCTTCTCAGTGCTCTCTTGTCTGTAACTTCTATAATCTAATAAATTGTTTCGCTGGCGAAAGTACCCTTAGCTTTTCTTATTCGTTTCCAGACTCCCATTCCTCCTCTTCGGATGTGGAACTGAAACGGCAAATATGATAAGCTCATTAAACTCTGACTTAAACAGAATTGTACAATGGGAAATAAGCAATAGCTTAGATTTTAATGCTTCGAAAACTCAATGCTGTCTTGTATCCTTGCCACTATCCAATGAGTGGCACTGCTATCAATGTGACCGAACATCTCGAGATTTTCGGTATGAGCATCACTGACCCTCTTGTGGAACGAGCACATATGCGCGATGATGCCAAAAATGCACGAAGATGTTTGGGTTCTTAAGGCGGTGCAAGAAATATTTCTCCCCGTCTGATCTGGCTTTAAGCTTGAGTACAATTCTCATCTCCAGCCTTGTGCTCCAGCTACATACTTAAGCTCTTTGGAGGGTATAACAAAAAAGAGCCCTTAGAATAATTGGTGCTAGAGACATAACCAACTCATTCACAACGTTATACTACCGTCGTAACGTTTCGTGTCTCTCACTTTTCTATCGTTACTTTTACAGCATGTGCTCTTGTGGAATAGCCAGTTGCATTCCTCCCCTTAAAAAATTCGCCCGGAACACTCGCACTTCTAGAAATACTCATCACTTCATCAGTTTGCCTCGAGCACAACTTCGGACGTACCTTCAAGTATAGAGAATCGTTCTTTAGTCGTACTATGGAATGTGGAACTCCCTTCCACACTCTCTTTCCAAGTCATTGCAATGTTCAGGAATTTAAGACCAATGTATACCGGCACCTCCTTGCAAAATCCTTTCCACCTTCTTAAAGCACTCACTGTTTTCCCCAGAAACCGTTCTAGAAAACACTTATGAAATTTGAGAGTTAGATAACTGCCTTTACAAAAAGTAAAATCAAAAGCACTAAAAAAAGTAGAAGCGAGCTTACTCGTTTTTTCAGTAAATAGCTTAGTAGTCAGAGCCTTTTTCATGATCTTTTTGTCTTCGTTATTAACAAACCAAAATAACGGTCGGACTAGACTAGCGGACGGACTATTGACACGTCAGGGCGCTGCAGATGGTTTTGCAGCGAGGCCATACCCACCCAACCGTAGGAATCCGTGGCCATGTTTGGATTCTATTTGCTCGTCGATTGTGGCATTGAAAAACGCATGAAACAGCGCTTTTCAGATAGCCAGTGCACAATGTTGTTCTGAATGAAGAAGTGATGATGTAGACTGTGTTTAAGGGACGTGGCATATGCTTTCACCTTCGTCTATAAAAATCAAGAATCGCAAAACTCAGTCGTGTTATACATATTTCTGGTACCCAATATCCAACAAAAAAACGATTTTTTGTTGAGATAAAAACTCAATTGCAATAAAATTGTGGACAAGTTCCAGCTGTTTTTTATTTTTTCATAATTTATTAGAAATGTCCTTGTTAGTTATAAAACAATAACAGCATAAAATTTTAAAAACAAAACACTTGTACCCGAAACCTTGTTTCAAGTTACAACACAAAATTTCTATTTAATTAAATTCAAATGTCTGTTTTATTTTCCAATTCACTTGTTTCTCGTCCGCCCATCCAATTATAACTAATAAAATTCAATTAAAAATTTTCATTCATTTTTCAAAAACAAGACAAAAAAAAAATTATAAATTTTCACCCTCCGTTAGAGGGTGCAGCGCTGGCTAACGCCACTCAACCATCATAACTGTTACAAAATTCATCAACGATGAACAGATTCTTTTTTGTCTTGGAAGAATTTTTTTTCCAAGATCCCCGCAAAATTAAATCATCATTAGCATCTTGCTCAGTGTTTTCTTATCGCTCTGTTTCTCCTTTTTGGCTCTGTTCATTGTATAGAAAGTGGAAAATAATCAAATTTCCATTCGAGTATCATCTTAATGTCCAACGAAGTCGACGAAGAGTACCCATCATCGTCGCATTTTCTGGTATAACGAGTGACGAGCACAATTATAATTCACCCCGCAGCAGATACACTTTTACGCTTTTCTTCAGCGCTACAAAAAAAAAATGAAGAAAAATAAAGCTTAACCAACTGAAGACACTGGGGCGGTTTATTAAAATTTCCGAAATGTTCCAGCTTTTTCTATTATATTCTCGAATTCCAAAAATAAATAAGGGGTTGGAGTTTTTTTTTCAGAATTCTATCCAAATCATCCCACTGTCCCTACCTTCATATCTGTTAAAATTTCACTCTTAAAATTGAATTACAATTAAATTGATTTGTATGATTGGCTTGTTGTTTGTTGCAAAACAGAAGTTGCCACTATGCCATCACCCCTGAAGCTTCCTTCTGTCTTCGATTTTTTCTCGTCTCCCCACCCCATAATCGCATGTAATGCAATTCAATTTAATTTTCAATTTACATCATCGCTAGCTTCCTTGAAGGCAGAAGGCGACAGGCACCACCCACCCTCTCGCTTTCCTCTCAAGTCTCGACAAACGCGACGCGCCACACCGTGCGGCGGTATTCCTTGGCGAATGCCAAGTTTTTAGCATAATATAATCAATTCGCAGCTATTTTTCTGTTTCCTGGATGCTTTCCAACAAAACAGCCCTCCAAATCGAGCAATCTAGAGGGGGTTCCCACTTTTTTCTTACAATAAACTCATAAATATTTTTTATATGCTTTCCAATGTTATTCGGAAATTTTGCAGCAAAACAATTTGGAGTGCGCTCGAAGACGATATGATGATGATGATGATGGTTAACCAGCGCAGATCCTTTGCGAACAAGTCCTATTTGTAGTGTGTGTTGTTGAACATGATGGGGAGTCGAGTAAGTGTAATGTAATTTATACCACCCGACAATCAGTTGAAATCTGTTTGGAATGCCAAATAAGAAGGATTCAGGAGACTCCTTTCGTCAGCCTCATGTCGAACTAAGAGCTTGGAAGGGTTTGAAAAATATCCTATGTTAGATTGTAAGCAAGCCATGAATTTCGTGACGATATAGATTTCTTTTTGCGTTTGTGGTTTGGTAACTGGCTTCCGCACACAGCTTCACAAACTTTTCATTGTTGTGGTATGGTGTTGGCGGCAATGAAGAGCGCATCGACTGGCTTTAGGGGTATCCTGTTCAGATCTTCTTGGAACAGCCAGAGAGAGAGAGAGAGCAGGAAGTTGCATCTTTCAGATCACGTTTGTTTTGTAGCCTTCTCAGCCTGCTGGAATCATAAAAGGAACCAAAACCTAGCCCGAAAAAGAAGGCGCTAGTGGATGAGGAGGTGTTCTTTTTATTCCTTCTTTCATGAAGTAGCGAAGCAGGCGTTAGAGATATCATCGTTGTTTCCTTTTTTTTTCATTTTGGGAGAAATGTGAAATTCATACAGCGGAAGCAGAATAAATTTCATAAAAGCTCATTTCCGTGAGCGAAATATTACGATGTCTTGGCACATACCAGACCTGAAAGATAGTCTTTCATGCGGCATTTTCATTTTGATGAAGAAACTCGAAGGCTTCTTTGTGGTTTTTTGTATGCTCAACACTCGTTATGCGGCAGATGTGAAATGACGAAGTTGGTTGAGTATAATTTGGCTACAGGCAAAAGTGTTAATTTGCTAACGAAGGTTTTGTTTGTTTTGAATAATGTATTTTCTCATGGAGCAGGATCTGGAAAACTACACCTTGTGGCTCGTTTAAGAAGATTTCTTATGAAAATTATGGATTATGGTTCAAGATAGGTGGTGCCTGACTTCATCGTGAAATGCTTACCAGGGTAAAAGTAGTGGCGTGCTCATCTTGAAAGTGTGAGTTCTGCCAACTAGCAAGAAACTGCACGTCACCATAAAATGAATTTTAAATTTTACTCAAAGTGTTTGTCCCTCAAAATTAGCCCAAAACTGAATATTCACACCAAAACAACTCCATTACACCATCCACATTTATTCCACCACATGAAACATAAAACCAAGCAATTTAAATCCATTTCATTCCATGCTGCGAATCTACAAAATAGTTTTCCATAATTCCCCAAAAAAACATTCAAACCCTTAAAACACGACAAGGACAACCAAATACGACGACGATAACGACAACAACAACGCATATTGCACATCCAGAAATAACGACAAAAATATTTTACAGCATATATTCATAAAGTTGCATCGAATTGGAAAATGCATTGCAATTTGCCGGCACCATAACATACGCTAACGCTAAAACCGAAAAAAGAACAAGCATCGCCGAAAACTTTGAACACCAAAACCTACCAAAATGCACGAGCGGGTGTGCAGTGAATTCCCTTTAGATATTTTGCAAAAAAAAAAATCAACACAAATGCAGAAATGCTGCAGAATAACACAAAACTCGCATAAATTAAACAACAAAAGAGACTAAATTAGAAAATCATTTAAAAGCTAATGGGAATTCCTTCAGCTAAAAGGCATTGAATTCAGAGAACAAAAGTTTTCATGGTACCGCACTCGTATGATGGCATAGTTTTAGTTTTGTCGGAGAGAGTTTATAGTTTCTATTGGGATATCCAAATTTTGGAATGTATCCAGTTGCGATTTAAAGATTTGAAATTGTGTAGTTTTCCATGTGCGGCTAATTTAAAAGTTTTTCTTTTTTCTGGTTGGTATCACTGGTAATTTTGCATATGCAGTGGTCTGGTTTTAATTGCTTGAAACGATTTGTTGGACGATATTTAAAGTTGCTTAATTCTGCAAAGTTGAAACAAATCAAAGAATTGGAAATTTTGAAAACTTTTAAAGATCACTTCTACTAAATGTAACTAAAGGGTGATTCACGAGCGTTGTGCCAAAAAGCTAGAGCGTGTAAGTTGAGTTGTGACAAGAAAAAAATCGTACGGAACGGGGGGTCTTTTCCCCCCGTTTTGCCGGGAGGGGCAATTTTCTGAAAAATTGACTTATTTTATAAAAAAAAAAAAATATATTAAAAATCAACAGCTTCGTTTACAGCACCGTGTTGTACCTTTGCGTTGTACCTTTGTGCTCCAGCCATATACTTAAGCCTCTTGGACGGTATGCAAAAAAGAGCTGTTGGAATGATTGGTGATAGAGACATAACCAACCGTTAGACCACCGTCGTCGTAACGTTTCGTGTCTCTCTCTGTTCTATCGTTACTTTTACGGTATGTGCTCTTAATAGGAAAAAGTTCACTCCAGCGTGTACTTGTCATTATTTATCTTTAATTTTTTTGAATGAATAAAATATTATTAATTCAATAAAAACAAAATTAAAAACAAAAAAGTTATAGTTTGTCACAAGTGCAATTTTTTTTTTTTTCATCTCAAGTTTTCAACAAAAATTTCTTTTGCTGATCACTTTGCAGGACATTTTTTTCAACCTGTTATTTACATTCGAATTTAGCATGCGGCTAAAAATTTCAATACGCAATTTGAGGAAAACATGGCACAACAATGATAGAGAAGTCGAAAAAAGCCGGACCGACGATTCCGTTCGTCTGCCTTAAGCACTGGGTTGATTTCTTTTGAAATTGGACATTAAAAATAGAAGTAAATATAGTGTTGCGAAAGCTTTTGAAAAGCCAAGGCCTTAGTGGCTTACTCTCATCAATTCTCTGGATGCATGTGAAGAATTGAGAGTACCCACAATTTAACACCGATTCCGAATGGCAAAGTTGAGGAACACTTTTTCATGACTATTGGAAGTTTTGTCACAAGAGGCAGTGCCCGTGAAATGTGAAATAAAAATTATGGGCACGAGTAGGACTTGAAACCACGACGTTCTGCTTAGCAACCAACGCACACTGAGGAAAATCGGAACAAATTTAAACAAGCCAGAAAGGCATTCCCATATTTGTCGGACGAAATTTTTACATGATCAAAAATTAAACCAAAACATACTGCAATGTCCCAAAGGCAGTAAGAATTTTTGGTCATTTGTAAAAAATATGAAGAATTCTTCTTCTTCCTCGGTCCCTACGCTCGTTGACAATGACAATCCAGTTGTTAGTTCTCTCGCGAAAGCTAACCTTTTTGCTAGGCAGTTCGCCGCCAACTCTTCGCTGCCAGTGAGTGTCATGACTCCTCCAGTTCTTGAGCGCGTCAATGATTCCATGGGACAAATTTTCTTCCGCACTCGTGCTGTGGTGAGAGTCCTAAAAGATCTCAACATACATAAATCCGCTGGTCCGGATGGTATCCCCGCTATCTCGAAGACCGAAAGCTTCATAATGACCTGCAATATGGCTTTCGCAGCAACAGGTCCACTGGTGATCTAATGGCGATAAGCCACCGATTAGTGGAACAAATCTTTACATCGTTTTGGAGAAAGTAAGATTGTAGCACTTGATATTTCAAAGGCATTTGATAAAGTCTAGCATCTTGCTCTTTTATCGAAAATGCTTTCCGTATTGATGAATCCCTACTTCGTTGGATTAGAAACTTTCTTTCGAACCGTTCAATACAAGTTGTATTGGACGGAGTCAAGCCTGAAACCCATAATATAAATCCTGGTGTGCCCCAGGGCGTTTTGTCTTCTACACTCTTTCCCATTTTTATAAATGACTAGCAAAACCCCCCCCCGCTTCGCAGGGCTTCGGCCCACAACGGTTCGGAAATTAGAGATTGGCAGGATGAAGGATACGGTAATCGATGGATAGGCAGAAGTGAACAATATTCTTAGAAAAATCATGCCTGTATTTGCTAATCTGATGAATAATCTATTCGTTTTTCAATTCTTTTACATAATTTTTTTAGTTAATTTACCCATTAAACATATCTTCCCCAAATTTAGCTCCCTGAGAAGAGGTAAGGTAATTAGGATTTTGACAGCAAGCCAGGTATAGGCATAAGTATGCTTTTAACCCTCTTCAGGATTGCACAATGTTATAAATTTTCTTAAAACTAACAATTATTGGGATATTATAAAGTGCTGCAATAAAAATATTGACAAAAAAAAACCTAAATTCGATGTTCTAAGCTGTTTTAGATTTTCCCAAGTATTATAAAATGTATGGGTTTTTGTTTATCAATGAGATTTTATTTGCTAATTTTTTTGTTCATAAGGTAAAAATAAGAAAACTTTATGTTCTTTACGCATTATTTGAAAAAAAAAAAAATATCTTAAAGTCAACACTTTGCTCGGGCAAGAAAAATTGAACACCACTTAAATACAAAGTTAGCCTTTTTTTAATCGTCAAAAAGTGATGAAAAAGTAACTTTGTCTTAGAAGGATTATTTTCTAAGAATATGACCAAGAATCACATCCCAAAGTATATGGCAGACAAATTACAGGATACCCTGTATAGTTGACCATGAGGAAAAACAGAAATTTCTAAATCAAAACCACATATTTTTAAAGATTGACCTTGCGTCTTATTTATTTTTCAGTGAATTCAAGTCGAACAGGAAACTAAAGACGTATGCCATTGACTTCTTCACGGCTAGTCTTGTAGTACTGTAAAGTTTAAGTTGATTGATGTCCCGAAACATAGTAATGCTCATACCATCAGAGTTAAAAAATGTGGAGGCAGTCCTGGTACATAAATGCATAAATGCAAAAAATTCAAAAACTCCGTCTCGTTGTAAAATTTACTACATCGTTTTCATTTGTAATTGTGTCAAACCACTCAAACGACTTGTGGGCAAAAAATTATGCATTTATTTGTCTAGTTCAAAATAAATTGTTGCATCGATTTTAGAAAGACTTTAATCTGTACCAGCCATTATTGCACTTCAACTCAATGCTTCAATGCTTGGAAAGACATCTTGAATCAACTCATTCCGTGGATTTGCATTACAATAAAAATTGTTTGGAAGTGAAATTCGGCCTTCAGAATCAAGTGAAATTATTCCATTTCCAATGTCCAATAGTGTCCGTGGCTTAGTGGTTAGGTGCGTTGGCTGCTAAGCAGAACGTCGTGGGTTCGAGACCTACTCGTGCCCAAAGTTTTTTATTTCATCTTTCTCGGGCATTGCCTTTTGCGAAGAACTGACAAAACTTCCAAGAGTATCAAGAGTATGAAAAAGTGCTTCTCAACTTTGCCGTTCGGAATCGGCGTTAAATTGTAGGTGCCCTAAATTCTTCACACGCACCCAGAGAATTATTGATGAGAGTAAGCCACTTAGGCCTTGGCTCTTCAAGATCTGTCGCGCCACTCTCTCTTTAATGTCCAATAATTGGCCAATGTAAGTTTCCTGAAATAGAAGTTTTTAAACGACTCCATTCGTCTGCAGCAGTTGACCGTGGTATAATCGACAAAGTTTGTCCTCAGCAACAAAAAGATTCAGAGCTCCAAATTCTTCAAGTTGCGGTTAAAGGCTTCAAGTAAATTTTTGTGCGCCATTGTGCTCTCATCCCACACAAATATTCGGCCATTACCAACTTTTTTGAAATATTGTAATGTCAGTTTTATGTCTAATAATGTGCTCACAACTCCAGAAGAAGAAAGAGCCAACTCTTTTTTTAATTTCAGATCATATTGATGCTAAAATTAATGATAACAAAAATGATTTCCCCATTCCACCGGGTGCATCACAAAAATATATACCACCACTCAGACTGATCACACCTTGCATATCTAATGGTGTCATACACATAGGTACTTTTGTTGATCGTTTAACTTCGGCTCAATAGTTTGCGCAAATATTCTGAATCCAATGCAATTTTATTATTGTCCTTAACGTAGTATTGTTGTCGAGCAACCAATTCAATTGTGGCAATGCTTTATTCGCAAAACGGTTTTTTTCGTAAGCAACTGGCACATTTCAATTTGAAAGCATTCAATTCCCCATCAGATTGGCATTTGCAATGACTATTGACTCAAAGCTAAATAATGTCTGTTTGTGGCTTAAATTTGAGCACACCATGTTTTTCATTCAGACAATAATTATACGTGGAATACCTCCAGTTCGTTAGTGTTGATTAAATTTTATTAATGACACATTCCATCAACATTCAAAACGTTATAAATAACAAATAACAATATAATTAACAAATACGTACCCACTAAAAATAAATAAATATACATACATATTTTCATACTCTAGAAATTTCATATATCAAAACAACGTTTGCCGGGTCAGCTAGTTCAAATATAATTTCCTAGGTTCACTGACATTTTTTTTTGTCGAAGAAAAATTATATTTGTCAAATATTTTTTTCTTCACTGACATTTTTTTGATTTTTTTATTGAAAAAAAAAAATATTTGACAAAATTTTCAACTAAATTGAGTGTTCGTATATTGATCAGTTTTTTTTGTAGTGCGAAATACAAAATTTTTAACATTTTTTAACAATTGAACCATTTGTGATTTGAAACTTATACATTTTATTTTTGCTAAACCTTCTACCCTAAAACCTCATGCATTTAGAGAAAAAATTAGGAAAATCGGTCAACCAGTGTGCCCGGTTAGTGAACGAACACAAAAATTAGGTTGTTCTTTTATATATATAGATTTCCTGTCTAATCCAATTAATTGTTTCGCTGACGATAGTACCCGTAGCTTTTCATATTCGTTTTTAGACTCACATCAGTCCTCTTCGGATGTTGAATTGCAACGGCAAAATATGATAAGCTCGTTAAACTCAGACTTAAACAGCATTGTACAATGGGGAATTAAAAACCGCGTAGAGTTTAATGCTTCGAAAACTCAATGCTGTCTTGTATCGTTGAAGAGAGATATACCCCCCTTGCCACTGTCCATGAGTGGCACTAGCATCAATGAGACCAAACATCTTGAGATTCTCTTGTGGACCGAGCACATATGCTATGTCGCCAAAAATTCAGCAAGATGTTTGGGTTTTTGTAGGCGGTGCAAGACATTTTTCTCCCCGTCTGATCTGGCTATTATCTATAAAACCTATATCCGTCCAAAGCTTGAGTACAATTCATATCTTTGGGCTGGTGCTCCAGTAACTTACTTTAGCCTCTAGGGTGGTACACAAAGAAGATCCGTAAGAATGATCGGTGTTAGAGACATCACTGATTCATTCACTCTTTTAGACCACCGTCGTCGAGAAATAGCCAGTTGCATTCCTTCCCTTAAACAATTCAACCGTAATACCCGCGCTTCCAGGAATGCGTACTCTTAGGTACAAAAAATCGTTCTTTAGCCGTACTACGCTAATTTGGAATTCCCTTCCACACTCTGGCTTTTATAGTCATTGCAATGTTGATAAATTCAAAACCAATGTACACCGACACTTACTTTTGAACCCTTTCATCTTTTCTTAATGCGCTCACTGTGTCTCTGTCATAATAAGGGTATAAAAAGCCTTTTTAGTGTGTGCAAATTATAAAAAAAAACGCACCTAACCACTAAATTACAGACACTAATGGACATTAATAGACATTAATTTGCATCCGCGGTTTGTTTGTTTTTGTTTTTTAGATTATAAGTATTGGCAGCTACGATACAAATTGTTGAGCAAAAAATTCGAATTTGTATTATAAACGGCTCCTGCGAATTTGTATTTTTGAATTTTTTTTCTCAAGATTGCAAGAAGAAAGTTGCTTTATCTATAGAAACAAAAAGAATTGACGCTCCTCTCCACTTACAGCATTTGTCCAGCCTATACCCAAAACCGCGAATCCTTCTCTCCCTCTAATTATCAATCGATTGCATTTTCATCTCTTCTTTCTAAAGTCATGGAAACGCTGATTAGATCAGATTAAGAAATTTCTTGAGTAATGAAAGCTTCTTAAAGACCGGGAGTACCTACAGCTTTCCATTGGAACATCTATTCCATCGTTTTGGAGGAAAAAAGATTAGCTATTTCGCTATTTGCATTTTAATAAAGTTTGAAAATGCTTGCTTTCGGTTTCGATGAATAACAAAATTTCCTTCGAACCAACGTATTCTAGTCTGAAACCCAAAACATAAATGTTGGTGTGCCGCAGGGCTCTGTTTTGTCCCGACCCTTTTCCTCATTTTTACTTGCGAGGTAAAGAATATACTGGAAGTATTTTATTCGTAAGAACAAACTTGAGATTTTCATCAAATATAACATTACGATGATAGAAAAGTCGAAAAAAGTTGGTCCCACGATTTTGTCAATCTGTTTATCTATATGTCTGTAAACGGACCTACAGCTTTAACCACTGGCACTGGTTCGATCGACTTCAACTTTGGAAATTAGTGGTGTGAGCAAATTTGGGTGGGTCAGTGTTTTGATTTAAATATTTAGATCAATATTTAAGGATCCAGCATTCAATCTTTTCGGCCAAAAATAAAAAGTTTCAATTTTCTCAAAAACTGCTCATTCGATTTTTTTTTCAAACATCATAGGAATTTTTTTTCGAAACACTGGTGTTCTTAATGTAAACAAATTATTATTATACAATGTACATGTTTTTATTTCGTGCAATACAGTCGTACACATTTCTATTTCTATGTCATGAACAACATCTCAGTAGAGACTGATGACATTATAAACATTCTTTCTCTTCTCAAAGATGATTTTTCGAGTGGTCCAGATGGTATTCCACCTGTTGTTTTAAAAAAGTGTAAGTCTATCTTAGCATCTCCCCTCCGTTATATTTTTGAACTGTCTTTAAAATTAGGAAAATTTCCATCAATTTGGAAAAACGCTTATATTATACCAGTCTATAAGAAGGGAGATAAGGCCAACATCACCAATTATAGACCAATATCTAAGCTCTCCTGCATTCCTAAGGCATTTGAACAAGTTATTTGTGAGAGTTTGGCATTTCATTGCAGGAACATCATCTGTCACCAACAGCATGGTTTCATGCAGAAACGTTCTACTGTCACAAATCTTCTTGTTTTTATAAATCAATGTGTAAGCACTTTGGAATGTGGTCAGCAAATCGATTGCGTCTATACAGATTTTTCGAAAGCCTTCAACCAACTCTCCCACGCCATCATAAAAATCAAACTAAATGCATATGGCTTCCCCCCATTTTTCATCACTTGGATATCCTCTTATCTCGAGAATAGGTCTTACCAAGTAAAATTCAGGCATTCTATCTCTAAGTCATTTTTTGCTAATTCGGGAGTTCCGCAGGGTAGCCATCTAGGACCTCTACTTTTTAATTTAGCTATAAATGATGCCCCGTTATGTGTACGTAATAGCAAAATTCTCATCTTCGCAGATGATATGAAGATTTACAAAAACATCTGTTCTAGTAATGACCACATTCTTCTACAAGATGACATTAATAGTTTTGCATTGTGGTGTGAGAAAAATAGTTTAAGCCTAAATCCAATAACATGTCAAACAATGACCTTTTCAAGGAAGCGTGCACCGTCTTCATATGACTACGCTATCTCACAGCACATTTTAAGCCGTGTAACTTCCGTAAGAGATCTTGGAGTTTTCTTTACCCCTAAATTAGATTTTTCTGTGCACATTAACAACATCGTGAATAAAGCAAACTCAATGCTTGGATTTATAAAGCGTTGGTCAAAGGAGTTCCGCGATCCAAATATAACCCGCGCTTTATATTATTGCTATGTTCGTCCTCACTTAGAATACGCTTCCCAAGTTTGGTCACCTCATTACAATATTCATATTGAGAGGCTAGAATCTGTTCAACGAAATTTTACTCGTTTTGCCCTGAAAGGTATTCTATGGAGTGATCCTTTGAATGTCCCCTCTTATGAAAACCGTTTACTAACTCTCCAAATGGAAACATTGTCAAGTAGACGAAATAACAATGACATGGTATTCTTCCATCAAGTTATTACTGGTGTAACAGATGCACCTGAATTACTTGGCGCTATATCTTTCAACCATCGGGGTGGCGGTTATAATTTTCGTAGGAAGCACTTGGTACATGAACCAAAACATCGTACCAACTATGGTTTCTATGAGCCCTTGACACGTATGAGTAGGCTTTCAAACTGCAACTCAGACTTATTTGATTTAAATATAAGTAAGAATAAATTGAAGTCTTTGCTCAAGACCAGTGTTATACACTTTTAAATGTTTCTCTGTTTACTTAATGTTTGTAATTATTAGTTATGGATTAATCTTGTTTTGTTAACTGTCTTGTTTTTGTTTCATCCATGTGAGTGTTTGTTATGTAATGTTTGCTTACTAACAACTAACACTGCACTAAGTGATGAGCCGGTGGTATAACATAGTCTACTATGTTGGCAAACCATTGGTCGTAAGACTGTGCTTGCTATAAGCTCTCTTCGACCAATTCTGATAGTGAAAAAAAAATGTAATATGTAACCCAATACAGTGTTTCGCTGGCGATAGTACAGCTTTTTCACATTCGTTGTCAGACTCACATCCCTCCTCTTCAAAAGTAGAACTGTAACGGCAAAATATGATAAGCTCATTAAACTCTGACGTAAACAGCATTGTACAATGTGGGATAAAAAAAAAAAAAACGTGTAGAGGAAGATTGTGCAAGCCACTCACTCTTCAAGCGTCAGTACGATTAAGAAAAAGTAATACAAGTTCTTAAAATTATTAAAAATTAAATTCCATCAATTGAGCGATACTGTATAATAATCATTAAGAAAATGGGCTTAAGACATTATACGTAAACATTTTTAACAACATGTTTTCTATAAATGTGTCAAGGAGAACTTATCCGAAATCAGGACGATCAATAAACATGGCACGTACTATGTACCAACATGCTCACGTAATATGCCTCGCCATCGCCATGTAAGCAATTAAAAACAACATATCAACAAGATCACTTCATTAATAATTATGTTAACCATATCAAAACAGTAAAATTAATTTAAGAAACATTAAAACTTTCCAAATATGTTGACACACATAAGTCAACAAGGAAACCAACAAAAAATCCCACTTTCTTGACATCTTAACTTATACTTTCCCTCCCCACCACACAACCCATTAACCTATACCCATTTAAGTTCAACCAAATAAAGTTCTCTCCACTTTCCTTCCAAACCGGCAAAAAAAGCACTAATTCCTTACAAGTTTCACCTCACTTTGACCCAGAAATCAGTTCCGACTTGTACAAAAGTCACTCTTCATATTACCACACCTTCAGCAGGTCCCTATCCCCTACACCTTTAAGGTAGAATCTCTACAATTAACCGGAAAACTTTTTCCCAAAGAAAATCAAGAAAACTTCCTCTTCGAATGGCTCGAGAGTGAAGAGAGTCGAGAGTCGAGTGCCGAGATCCGGGACCCAAGAATAGAGACAGAGAATAAATATTGGATTAAAAAATTAACACTCTTTTATTTAATGTGAATTTGATTTTATTCGTTTTGTTCTTGAGGTTTTGTTAACTCCAGAACCAAACCCAAATATCAGAATTCAGACAGACCGACACACACAAATGTCTAGAGGGTTCTTGTCTACTTTAAAGAATCGTCTTCGAGTTCTCGGGCCACTTGTTCATGAATGAAGGAGTCTCCATTACCTGATGATGGTCATTACTTTGAAGTTTTGTTTTTCTTGGGCAAGCGAGAGGGCATCAGAAAAGCAATCCTGTCCTGGCTGTCCGAGATTCTTAGATTATGGATGTGAATGTCTAGCACAAGAAGTAGAGAAGCAATTTTCTTGTGACCCATTAAGAAATGTATAATAATGGAGTGAACGAGAGTGAGACTCCTATAGTTCTGGTCATCATGGATGGTGCTCGCACTATAAGAGACACAAACTATGAGAACAAAAGTTCGTTCCTTGAAAAGCCATTACGTTAATTACTTCTCTATGGAACATGAAGTGGAACACTGAAAGAGAGTAGACGTACGTCCTCTTCGTCGTCGTCATCATCAGAGAAGTCGTCGTCGGTCGGGGGGATGGAACCTTTTATCTTCTAAAACTAACTTTTTGTAATGGTTCTTATAGTTTTTTTTTTGTCTCTTGTACTTTGCAATGTTTTTTAAGAAAATCTGTGTTTTAGCCATGTGGCTTTAGGTCATCACTGATCCATTTTGTGTTTTTTTGTCTGTTAACGGGAAGTAGGATTCATGACAGTTTTTTTGTTCCTATTTTTTTAAGGACTAAAGAGAGGAAATCTATGTCAATTGGCTGCCATTGTTTGTTGGTGGAGTAATAAAACATTTTGCGATGAAAAAAACTAGAAAACTAAGACGGTGTGGGAGTGGGAGTGTAATGTTTTATTCATTTCTAGAACGAAGGAAAACAATTAGGATAATTTGCAATTCTTCTTTTTAATTTTCATATGCGGATGATGGCATTCGTGAGTGTTAGTGATTAAAAGTTTTGAATAATGGTTTCAAAATGTAGGAGATTTCTTTCAATTATTTCTTAAAGACAAACCCCGCAATAAAATGTATTGAGGATCTTAAAGTTTCAACAAGAAGAAGTATTTTTTAAATTAGATTTAAAACTTTTTTGATATGGACATCAAAGCACATGAAGTTATTCAATTGAAAGTAGAATACGAAAGTAAGGAACTCTATTAACCAAGAGATCAAAAAATGTCATTAGATATTAAAGGGCCTCTGTTGGGTTGGAACTGCAGACCCAAAACACCCAATGAACAACAATTGATGTGGTTTTTGGCAATACAGTATTGAAGAATGTTTTCCCAAAAACCATATCCACACTAGGGGTTGCAGTTGAAAATAAAATCTCTCAAACTGAAAGGCCGCTAGTCATTTCACCACAAACACTTTCTGCTTACCCGAACGACATTTGCCCGCAAAAGATCCTAACTTTTTTTTGTCACTCAAAATTATGAGAATTAAGGAGATTGATGTATGGTACTCTCTTCGATTTTTCTAACAGGCCTGGAAAAGCCCCACCATTTTTGAGAAATAGAAATTTTAGGAGACATCAAATACTGAGAATCATGAAAAATGAAGCATATTTTTCTTCGATCAAATAATTACATGTTTTTTTGTGAAATCAGGTCCGCAGCTTCTGGAATATCTTCATTATAAGCACGAGCATTCTTACTTTTGACACACTGGGCAAGGGTCAACACCTTCACTATGCAGACATCAGGTTAAACATCAGATTTTCGATCACGCCATTAAAATCTATGGCAGTGAAAACAACTCTTAATTCGTCAGTTCCTTTAAAAAACGTTTCTTTAAAAAAAAGGTTGCTTCTGTTTCTGCCAATGCATCCCAATCCATTCAAATTTTTCCTGCTCTGTTAGGGTTTCTTACTTAAAATATGGAATACCAACCTCGTGTTCTTTTCTCGGCTAGTTCCGACGCTGTAAGCTTGCGTGCATAGTTTTTGTATAGCAGATTCTTCACTTGATTGTTAACCGTGAAATGAAACATAAGCCTGTTTTTTTTTTATTATCCAAACACCAGTGCAATCGCATAGCTGTCTGGTAGAACTACATCGTCCTGTTTCCAGAGAAGACCACTGACTTTATCATTTCTTCAATCTCATTTTTACACTCGCAAGCTTTACCCCATCCCATACACATACCCCTTCTTCGTATACCATTCGTCTCTCCACCACTTAAGCACCAACCGAATCTTGTCTTAATTGCGATAGGATCGTTCCATACTCCTTCCTTCGTCTTCAGAGCTAGTGTCCGATTTTGATTGTAAAGCCCGATAAAGATTAGACATGAAGAGTTTCGGAATGATAGTATTGGAATTTAACGTTAATATGGATACCGCTTCTTAATCAGGAAAGCTGTAATAGTTTGCTTGAGTAGAGCCAAAGACCAGATGTTTCCAAAGTCAAAACTTGAGAATCATCTTCATTTCTTACTGTCTCTGTGGTTCACTTGAGACAAAGTGGTTTAGGGACGCCTTCAGTACCTAAAGAGTCAACAATCTTCTGCTCAACCAAAGTCAATGATGAAGCACTGTCTAAAAAGGCAAACGTCTTCATAAATTTGACATTTCAAAAGAAAAGACATCTGGAACAATACGGAATAAAGCATTTCTATTTTCTGGTTGCTGATGTACGTAGCATGATGCTGAATAAGGTTGAAGGTTCTCTTCTCTGGCTTCCTTGGAATCGACTTCGACACCTAAAACGTTTTAAATGTGATAACTGATAAGCATACCTCTTTCTTCTTGACCATACCTCTCCGAGTTTTCGGATTGAAAGCTCCTTGAATTTACTGCAGTCGACCAAACAATGAGAACCATTACACAGGAAACAACCACTTAACTTATTGCCGTTTTGCTTAACGAAGTTGATTCTGTAGGCGCATGAATTCCCGAGTGCCTATGGGCTCCTCTTGTTTCAACAAAGCTTGTCGCAGAAGAAGCAGCACCTGATAAGCCAAAACTAGCAACTAGAACCATGACTCTTTGCCCAATCCATCTTTCCAGAAGAAGGTACCTTATCCGCTAGTTCATCTAAAAGAACAGGATTGTTGAGATGGTCCTGCATGCTACAGTAGATGACGGATATAAGAAAGTCTCATATAAGAAAAACACGGATATAAGACAGACATTTCAAAACACCATGCACATTCTCATTAAATTGTGTGTTAAATTTATCTCATAAAAGAAAAACGTTTATAAGAAAAACACTGATATAAGAAACTTCTTCTGATGTAAAATCTTGTTCACTTCATAGAAAATAAAACGTGTATAAGAAATTTTCCAGTGTAAATATGCAAATGATGCACCGTGTAAACTTCCACAAAATTTCTGAACCCACCCTCATTGTATTTCTATCTAGCTATTACCCGCGACCTGACAATCGATTGTAGTGCCATCTTATCTTGAGACCTGGCACAGTGCTGCTTTTTACTTGCGACATATAGAAAATATAGCTAGTATTGAATTCGTAAAAAAAAAATGGAGATGAGGATGAGATATGACATTATGATGATAGAGAAGTCGAAAAAAGTGGGTCCGGCGATTCCATCTGTCTGTCTGTCTTTAAGTTTACAGGCATCTACAGCCTTAACTACTGGTCCGATTGACTTCAAATTTGGAAATTAGAGTTTTGAGCAAAAACTCATATTCTAATTTTTTTTATTTTTGTTTTAAGATCAAAATTTAGGGTAACCACCATAAGATTTTTTGGCCAAAAACCAAAAATTTCAATTTTCTCCAAAACGGCTATTACGATTTTTTTAAAACTTCAGCGAGTTTTGTTTTTTTAAACATTTATTTTTTTATGCAAAAAACATTTTTTGTATTGCCCCAAAACGGTACCTCCCATTGAACCGTTTTTTTGTTATTAGATTTTCTCGAAAAATGAAAGTCCGATCAGCGTAAGTTTTTTTTCCGAAAGTACGTATTTTTGTATTCAAAAAAATTTCAAATTTTTTTTTTGGATTTTTAAAAAATATTTTTAACTTATTTTTTCAAAATTCTGTATCTCAAAAACGGATCAATTTAAAAAGTCCAAATTGAAGTAATATGTATATTTACATGGTCTTGAAAACTGCATACCCAAATTAATTTTAAGACATTTTCGAAAAATTGTATATATACAAATTAATTTAACGACGACGATTTTCAAAAAAAAAAAAAAATCAATAAATCAAGAGTTAGGTTTTAATTTGTTTGGCATTTAAATTTTTGGAATTAAATGTATTTACGAGGTACATTTCCAAATTTTAATTTTTTTTAATAAATTCTAATTATTTTTACATAATCATAAATATTTAGTTTTAGCATGCAGGAGCAAGTTTGTACGACCCAGTCGTGCACATTTTTTACATAAGTTTGGTATTGGGATTTGTTTTGTTTTGTTTTTTTTTTTTTGGTTTTGATGTAGCACAAAAAATCGGAAACACCATTCTTGATAATACTAGCTGATTCCATACTACCTGTTCAATGTGATTTTGAAAGAAGTACATACAAATAATTTTATGTTTATTTTGTTTATGTTATGTATTTACTTATGATTTACATACTTAAAATAAAGGATGTACATTGTACATGCAATGCATGTTAACATTTTATTTGGTTTTGTTTTAAAATTTGCTAGGAAGAAATTTTCTATTCAAACATGATATGACTTATAGTAGAAATTTTATTTCTTATATGCAATTGTATTGATATAAGAAATTTTCTTTCTTATATATATTTTATTTATATAAGAAATTTTCTTTCTTATATCCACTGTTTATTACATATAAGAAAACACGGTTATAAGAAAGGAATTCTCTGGTTTTTTGGACTTTCTTATATCCGTCATCTACTGTATATGCATCCATTGGGCCACATAAATTGCATACTGAATTCGCAAACGTCATCAGCGTCTCTAAACGTTCTAGGTGGCTGTTCATTCTTGATCTTGTCTACAAACATCTTACTTAGAGGCCCGGGTCTTCTAAATTGTTTACGAAGAATTGAAATAACCTTCGGTAGATACTATTGTTGGCATAACTAGAATTGAACGAACGCACTCCAGAGCTTGTCTCTTAAGAGATCTCTGTAATAGCCACATGTTTTGACTATCAGTAAAACCTCATATCTTCGAAGAGCTTTCAACTGGTTTTCTGGAAAAAAAAATGGAAGTTCTTTTGGCATCACTTGACGCGCAGCAAAATGTTGACTAGATAAACAAATATCCTTATCGTAACCCCGATTAACTGGAACATTATCCATTTGCTAGTTTTATTTCAGTTCTTCGTAAGTTTGGAATTTGCACTTTTAACCTATTCAGCTGTTCTACTTTTCCCGAAGCTTTTGACTGAAGATAATTCATAGCCTTCCGGTAATACCTGCTAATGCTTCGAAAGACAGTTTTTCGCTTTATTCTCGTTCTTTCTGAAACTGTAGTTCAATTTCTTTTTCTCCTTTAAGTCGTCATAACTCCAACTCAATTCTTTTCTTGGTTCTGGATGATGAAGTTGCGATGCTTCGCATTATTAGCACGTTGAAAGTGCTACTTCCCCCTTAACTTCCCCATTGGCATCATCTTCCAAGAAATGTACAAAATAAAAAAAAGTGTTTTACCGGCTTAGTCTTTACTTTAACTTAATAAATATTAAAGCTGACTAAAACAACATAGTTGCCATCTAAAATCCAAAACTTTGTACCGAAAACTCAATTATGGATAGGTATATTTTATTCGAACTCGAAGGACCAAAGCATAATTAAAACTGTTTCCCTTTCATCTAATTTTCTAATCAAGTAATCTTATTACCAACACAAATACAAAATGTGCAAATACCAAACCGTACAAACTAGAGAGTATAGTCGTGGTAATTATTGATTAATTAAAGATTAACATCCAATCAATCAACTCCTATTTGTCCAGTGCCAAATGAATACATCCACCACTCCAGCTATATAGGCTAGGCATGGCCTAATGGAATCCTTTTCCTTGTGCATGGTTAATAACAACATTATTTGCCCAAATGGTTCCCGAATTAACTACCTCACCAATACCGAGATCTACTTGTGTATTGGTATTTCGGTCGAAATCAACATCGGTATTGGCAAATTCGTACACCGCTAAATCGATTTGGCTTTGAGGTTAGAATTAATTATTTAGCAATGGTCACCAGATGGCGAAATGTCCAAATATAAATTGAAATCGCTAATTGATACATATACCTTAATGTAGGTGCGTTGGTGGACACTCCTGTTTCACCTTAACTTTCCATTTGAATTAAATAAATTATTAACGTGGTTAATCGTAATATAATTACGTCATCGAAGTCTTTGAGCTTGGTTTTTGGGATGAAAAAGGACGAAAAGTGTTACATTCCTTTAATATTGAAAATTCCAAAAGTTACAGAAGGCCAAAAACCTCATAAGGAGCCCTTAGGAAATATTTCTACCTTTTCTGTTAACCTCTACCTCAATTAACTCAAAAATATTGATACTCCTTTTAGCCATAACTATTCTTCAGAAGTCCTTTCATTTTATTATACTTGTGTCAATATCTCTCTTGGGAATTGACCCTTGACATTGTTTTATTGAAAATTACCTTTAATTTAGAGAACTTGTCTTAAACTTCCTCACAACGTGTCGATGGCAAAAACAAGGCACATTTCCGCCATCCTCACGTAGGGCACCCAAAATATCACAAAGCAGACAACCTGGCCACAAAGTGAGACAAGGCTGAGGTGGCAGTTTGCCGTGTGGCAATGGCAACATCATGTGAAGGTCCCTTGAAGATGAAATGAGGTATAATCTCTAAAGAGCAAGAATTGCTGTTGTTTACGTGTGTGTGGCAAACGTTATTGCTTCTCTACACCATATCGTACACAATTATTCTATGTGTGCCAAATTAATGATCTCCTCTAACCAAAAAGTTTACTTTTGTTCTACCACTTGTACAAACTCCGCAGGTAATAATATTAAACGCGCTCCAACACTGGTACAGGTGCTGCTACACCCAATAATTAGGTCCCCGACACACAGTGTCAACCATCAAACAAACGTAATATTGTGGCTGCTAAGAACGAGACTAAACACGAGAAAAGACAACATTTTGGTGGGATGGGGCGAATGAAAACTACCATTCGCCTGAAGGAAGATTGCGAATGTTTTGTTGTCATAAGACAATGCCAGGAGCCTGCTGAAGCAGAAGACGCAGTTTGGATGGGAGCAGCAGCCGGTGTCAACTCTTCTGACTGTTTGTTGTATATTTTCTTTATTCCGACTCAAGACTGGCAGGAGTCAAGAATCAGGACAAACAGAAAGGAAATTGTCGTATGCTTTTACTGGAACGAGAGTGAAAGGTCTTCAGGGGGCTGTCATTTTGAGAAAAATAATGCTTCTTGAAGATTCTTCCTGAAAAATGTAAGTCGTTGTGTATTTTTATGTGATGTGTTGGTGGTATGCTGTTTAGATGGTATGAGTGGGTTATTGGATTTGTGTTAAACTATTTAAGTGTAAGAAGGTACAGTTTGTTAAGCCTTTATTTTGTGGTTTTGTAGTTTATGAGGGGGTTAAGGGTTTTGGCTAAGAGATACCTTAATTTTTGGACAGCGTAGTGTTTAAATGAAATATTATCTATTTTCATGGATAATGAAGATGTAACCTATGTGATTGACTGTGCATGTTGGTGTAACATATTTTTGTTTTAACAATGGCTTGACAAAGACGCCTCAATCATCAAAAAGAGACGGTTCAAACCTTTTATTTGAACGAAGAATTATTTTGCAGCGTTTCAAGACTCTTAAAATTTCTGTTTTTGAAAAAGGCCTTAGCCTTATTCAGGGCTGCAAGAAATATACATATAAGAAGGCATTTCGATCTTTTTAATTCTCATAAATTTGTGTGTCGAAAGGGAGTAAATTGTCATGAAAAATGTCGTTTTTCGGCAAAACTAGATACTGCGGGAAAGTAGATTGCGGTCAAAAGGCTTGCGGTCTTGTGGTTCGCTAGATTTTGGTTTTCGGTTTTCGACCCCAACCCGTAAGGGAATGAAAAACTCTTCAAGATGTTTCAAACCAATTACTTACTTACTTACTTACTTACTTACTTAAGGTGGCGCTACAGCCCGTTGTGGACTTGGTCCTCAATCAACAGTCTCCACCAGCTAGCTCAGTCCTAAGCTAGTCGTCCCCAGTTTTGCACTCCAAGTGGAATGAGGTCCTATTCCACTTGAGTGCGCCACCTGAGTCGCGGTCTTCTAGACCCATGTCGTTGTACAACCCATAAAGTTCCCTGTTGTATCTTCTTCGCCATTCCCCTTCAATACACACGGGGCCAAAGATGACCCGAAGAACTTTCCTCTCGAAATAGCCTAAGGCACTTTCATCCGATTTTTTCAGGGTCCATGATTCCGCACCATACAGCAGGATTGGGATAATGTGTGTGTTGTACAGCTTTACCTTAGTTGCTCGAGAGAGGGCTTTTCCACTCAATTGCTTTCTCAGCCCAAAGAAACGGCGATGAGCAAGAGATATTCTTCGTCTGATCTCGGCGCTGGTGTTATTGCCCGTGTTTATAGCGGAGCCTAGGTAGACAAACTCTTCTACTACCTCGAAGTTATATGTGCCTATTGTGACGTTCTGCCCGAGCCGTCGGTGTTGGGTGTCCTTCCTCGAAGACAGCATATACTTCGTTTTTTCCTCATTTACGGCTAGACCCATTTCCACCGCTTCTGTCTCAATTCTCACAAAGGCGCCATTGATATCATGCTGTATTCTTTCCATTATATCAATATCATCGGCGTACGCGAGAAGTTGAACAGATTCTTGGACGATAGTACCTCTGGTGTTGACGGTGGAGTTCTGCACTATCTTCTCAAGAACGATGTTAAAGAAATCGCATGACAGTGCATCGCCTTGTCTGAATCCTTTTTTGACGTCGAAAAATTCCGTAAGCTCGTTGCCAACTTTGATGGAGCAGCGTGAGTTCTCCATCGTCATTTTGCACAAGCGAACGATCTTGGCAGGGACGCCAAAACTAGACATAGCTTTGTACAGTTCGTCTCTGTAGATGCTGTCATACGCGGCCTTAAGAATCAATGAAAAGGTTCTAGGTATCGACATCGATGGAGTTCATAGTCTTTTCCAGGATCTGCCGCAACGTGAAAATTTGGTCGATGGTTGACTTTCCTGGCCTGAAGCCACATTGATAAGGACCAATCAGATTGTTGACGAAATGCTTCAGACGTTCACATATTACGGCAGAGAGGATCTTGTATGCGATGTTTAGTAGACTTATTCCTCTATAGTTTTCAGGCTCGGGCAAACAATGCTGAGGTTCCATTCATCGGGCGTGCATTCCTCTGACCATATCTTACAGATGATGTGGTGCATGCTCCTATCTAGCTCGTCGACTGCTGCTTTGAACAACTCAGCAGCTAGTCCATCTGCTCCAGCGGCTTTGTTGGATTTCAGCCGTGATATTGCGGTTTTCACTTTTTCTAGGCCGGGTTCACGGAATAGTTGGCTAACATCGTGTCCGATGAAAGGCTCATGTCTGACGGCGTTGTTTTGTTCGTCGTCGCCGTTATACAGTCTACAGAAGTGGTCCTTCCAAATCCCCAGCATTGACTGCGATTCTACTATGGTGTTGATTGAATGTCTCTTATTAGCTGTGCATATCTCAACAAAAGCGACAATTACGTGATTCTTCCCTCAAAACGTCTCTATTTCTGTTCTTAGATCCGATCATAATGCGAAACACACAATAGACTAAAAAAAAATCAAGTGACTAAATTCACACTATGTCGCACTTTATCAAGACTATCTATCCTTAGCGCGTAATGTCAAGCCCCAATTTCGTAACGAAAAACAGGACCGTACCTTCTTCACGTTATGTTTTTCGCCGTCATCGTCGTCGTGTAGTTCCCCTTGTATATTTTCCGAAGTGAAAATAATGTAATTTTTCTATTTTACGCCATATCTCCATAAGGATACCATAAAGGAGTCTCATTTTTGCCCTACTCATACTCCTCGATCCACATTATGTCAACAATAGAGAGGAAAATCTGTTTGGAATCTTGAATTAGATATTATGTAGATAAAGGCACAAAAAAAAAAACAAAACAGCCAACAGATGGGGCTCGTTACATTGTGCTGGAGCTCCTGGCCTAGTATTATGTATGGTAAGGTCCTTCCGCATAAACACACCCATCTTCACTTGCACACACATCAGAAAATATCTTTTGATTATATTATTATTATTCTGTTTACTCTAGCGCATCCTTGAGGTAGATTGAGGGAGCACTATAGCACAACTACTATAGGTTCCTCATTTGGTGGAAGTTGCTATACTCTGTGCTTGTTGAAGGAAGACATTGGAAGCTCGTGTGATGGAGGCGGAACAAATCGAACTATCGAAGCGAGAACGGAATTCAATTTTAATATTTTGTACGGAAACACACACACACATCTAAGACAATGACGACACGGTTGGGTTGTATGTTGTTGCAAGGAGTTGTCGCGAGGACAAACAACAACAAAAAGTCAACACAAAAATAAAAAAGCCATAGAGCAGGACGAGGTCCTGAAACTTTAACAGGATACCTACAAGGCGAATAGGAAGCAGAAGCAGAGTGCCTATCGAAAACATGTGTGTGCGTTCACGATCTCATTGAGAGGCAACAGGATAATTTGTTCCGACAGTTTGCGGAAAATAAACGAATAACCAATTTATTAACATCGGAGTTATAGTGGAGTAGGAGCTTGGAGGTGAATGCATTTTCAGGTTGAATTTTAATTGGAGACTAAGAAACAGGGTTGGGTGATACATTAAACATGAGTCGATGTTTGTTTGTGTTTTTTGATAAACATTCGACTTTGAGTTCAATTTAAGCATGAAAGGGCTTTCTATGTTTATAATTATTTTTGCTTCATGAACACTCTGTTTTGATTTTAATTAACCTCAATGTTTGGCGTTTAAGATGAAAAGAGAGGAACGTCAGCAGAGGCTTCAGGACACTTCATGACTGCAAGATTGTGCGGAAGAAGGGACGTGATTTTGCTTATTCATTTGCATATTTCGCTAAGAATTTTTGAACAAAGATTATTTCTCTAGAATCCCAGTTTGCCAACTCAGATTACCCCGAAAATCGATCAAGAAAACGAGAGTTTCAATCCGTCAAAATCTTTACCATCCACTGATGAAATTTGGCAATAGAAAGATATAATACGAATCTTGATCGCCAGGGGTATATTTCGTTTTAAATGTTACCAGATTGCCCCGAAAATCGGTCTAGAAAACACGGCATTTCCTATCACGCTGTTCTGCCAATTATATCGCTTCTGATGCCTTTTAAAATATGTATTTTGAATTCAACGGACTAACCCATCATAGTCCGAATCGTTAAACAGTTTTGAAAAGCTCAAATCCGATCTCACTTTGAAAACACCTTCCATCCTAATTATATCAATCAAACGATTTGATTCCAAGTTGCTTGATAGCTGGGATTGTTTTTGAAATTGTCAATTTCCAGCCTAATCCTTCTTCTGTTTGAAATTTCGAATTTCAAATAATAATTCCACATCCCATGGATTATCCCAAATCAAAAACACGTTCTGATCAAATTCAACTCGCTTCTATTTTCCATTAACACTCATTACCCGATAATCCCTACAAACGAGAGGAGAACACAATTTCCCATATCCATGCCTACATAGTTTAACGCTACACGAGAGTTGGTGTCTCCCGCACCTGTTTACCATTCCGTTTGCATCCATATCGCATCCAATCGCATCGGTTGGGCTCTTTTAAAGGAAACAGGAAACAAAAAAAGAGGCCTACTTTGAAAGCAATTTCCAATCTAATGAATATATTTATTTTTAAATATGAATTCAACCGACCATCGACCCAAAAACCGACAACAACAAAAAATACTAACCAATTTGTTTTGGATGAAAACTAATTTATTTATCATAATATTTTTATGGTCACAAAATACAAAAAGTATTCCTACAAAAAAAAAATTGGAAAGTTGCTCCTTTATCCCAAATTAAGGTTACACAAACTATAAATTTATGGATACAAAAATAACGCCCCGAACCTCTGCCATATTTTTGTGGTTTCCTGCCACACAACGACGATGACTAGGACGAGGATGACGACACGGGAGGGTTCTGTATCTCTGTATCTATCGATATGGCATAAGGATAATTCAAAACAAATAAAGTATCATATTGGAACCCCCCAACCTAACCTGTGTGGCGTTGGCATCGTCCTCATCATCATCATCAACATCAACACCATCAGTATACAGGACGAGTATGAGGGCATTTGGAAATCTTTTTCAAGGATCAACTTCCAATAATGTAATTTGCAAGTTTTTACAATATTGTGGGGAGATGTTTTTGTTTTCGAAGTTTGGCGAAGGAAATATCGAATGGAGATTGGGTAGAGGTTGGTGCTTTTGGAATATTGAGATTGCATAATTTGGAATATTCCACAACATACGCATAATTTTATGAGGAGGACAAACAAAAAGACAATTGGCCAAGTTTATCAAATTAACATTTCAATTTATGGGTCAAAGTATGGATTGTTTGTTATTTTGCTTTTATAAAACGGTGACATAAAAAGCAGGATATTTGTATGTGTTTTTGGAATCGTTCCAACTTGGGATATTTTTCGAATTGTTCTGTTTTTTTCTCAGATTTTGTTTTAGCAAATTCGAACTCGAAATTTTGATGAATTATGACAAAAGAATCGTCCTAGCTGCGTCAGCAAGAAATGCTTCCAGTGGCTTGACTCGGGCTTCCTCGTAGAGCCGCTTATTGCTGAAGTACTTTTGCCTTTGCCTATCGAAATATAGTCCAGTGCAAATGCTAAGCAGCTTTTTTTTTAATAGTAGAAGTTTCTGCATCGCTGTCTTGGATATTGTGTAAATGGAAAGCTGTAGCTGATCACTAGCCAGAGAAAGTTCTTGTAGATCAGCAGTGCTGATATGAAGAACTTCTATCGTTCCTAACCTCATTAAGCCTAAATGTCTTAGCCTTTATTATCAAAATGTAAGAGGGTTAAGGTCAAAAAACGTCTGACGTCTTTAATAGCTCCCAAAAACTTCCCTATGATATCTTTCCCCTCACCGAAACCAACCTCTCACCCGATATCCTTAGTTCTGAGCTCTTCACTAATGAATTTTCCATTTATCGTAAGGATGCCGTGTTGAACGAGAATACATGTGGCCGTGGTGTACTTTTAGCTATTCGTAGTAATTTTGAAATTTCATTACTCAATATTCCTACTTCAATTGCATTCGAATTGTTCTTTGTTGTTATATTCGACCAGCTCAACAAACTAAAGCCTATCAAGCTGCAGTTAATGCCATCGATTATTTACTTGATCAAGTGCAACCTAAGGATTTGTTCATTGTCCTTGGAGACTTTAATCTCCCCCATCTTAATTGGTCCATTTCAGAAGACCTAACATCTTTATTTCCAACTAACATATCAACCCAATCTGAATCGCTGCTCATTGATCGCCTGTCTGATTGTGGCCTTTTTCAACTTTATGGGGAGACACCTTGATCTCATCTTCTCCTCTAATTGTGACAATTGCGTTGTCTCTGCGAGCCCTCACCATCTCTCAACCCTGGATCGTTATCATCCTCCCATTGCTCTCTCTTTCCAGATCGAATTTGATGACAAATTTTTTGAGGCTGAGAATTACTGTTACAATTTTCGTAGGGCTGATTTCTCTTGTCTCAACAACCTACTTAGCTCAGCCGATTTCGAATTAAACTCGCTCCACCCTACAGTTGAATCACTAGCTAATTGGTTTTATTTGATTCTCTCATACTGTATTGATGTATCAGTACCGTTCTCACGTAAAAAAGACTTCACCTCTTCACCGCCCTGTATAACAGAGAGCTCCGTAGTTTAAGGAATAAACGTAATAAGCTTTGGAAGATGTTCCTACAGTCTAAATCTGACACCGACTACTATAATTATCTTCTGGCTTATAATGCTTTCTCCGAATTGAATGAATATCTTTATAAGCTATACTTTAACCAAATGGAAACCAACCTTCTCTCTGACGCGAGGAGTTTTTTCAAAGTCATAAATTTTAAACCGAAATCTGATGGTTTTCCACCATCTTTGAGTCTCCGCAATATAACTTCCTCAGATCCTCCGACATTAACTAATCTTTTTGCAGAATACTTAAGCCAATCTTATACCGAACACCATCATGATCCTGATCCTAGCTACTTTCGTTATTTAGAAGGTGGCACTCAGACTTCTCTTTCATCTATTACAATAAATGAGGAAATGGTTATTGCTAAAATTGAAAGTCTCAAAGAAAACTACAATCCATGGCATCCCATCTGTTGTCCTAAAAAATGTGTACACATGCTTTGTCAAAGCCCTTTGCAGCTCTGTTTAGACTTTCTCTTTCCAGAGGTGTGTTTCCCCATATATGGAAGGATTCTTATATCTTTCCAATCAAACAAGTTAATAAAACTGAAGTTAATAATTATAGATCAATCGCTAAACTTTCTTGTATTCCCAAACTTTTTGAAAGTTTTGTTCATGATTCGGTTTATTTTCATTGCAAGCTCATATTCTCTCCCCCTCAACATGGTTTTCTTAAAGGAAGATCCACCACGACCAACTTACTTGAATTTGTATCAAGTGTTCTATCAGCCCTGGAAAATGGAAGTGAATTGGATGTTATATATACTGATTACAGCAAAGCCTTTGATAAAATTTCCTTCAAGATAATTTATCTAAAACTAAAAGCTCTTGGTTTTCCACCAATTTTTATAAACTGGATAAGCTCCTACCTTGAGAATAGAACTTATAGAGTTGTCTTCCGTAATTCAATCTCCAGTCCAATTCATGCTACTTCCGGGGTTCCACAAGGTAGTCACCTCGGTCCCCTACTCTTTGTCTTATCTGTGTATCTGGTTATTCAAAATACAACGTTTTCCTTAACCTCCTTATCATCGTCGAAAGACAATACTTTTTTCAAAAGAAGCTTTGCCGAAGTGGACCATCTACTATACGCTTGTTGCATACTAGAACGGGAGGTTGTTCTATCTGCAAGTATGAGTGTTGAGACTCAATCTACATCAACATTAACCTGCCTGATCAAGAGATCAAAATTTCACACAATAGCCTAAGAAGAAATCTATACGAAGATCTTGTTTTATTCACTAACAAGACGCCAATGCATCCAAAGATATAGTGATTTTGAAGGGCACTCAGTTTCTCTCTGAGTGTTGTGGGGTGCACATCTCGTTTGAAAGAAACTAATATCATAGTTTGCATACAAAAATCAACTACAACAAAACAAATATATATATATATAGAAAAAATAGAAAAAAAAAACAAAAACAAACAAACAAAAAAAATGAATTGTTCCGTGTGTAAAGAAAGAATTGAAAGATCATCTAAATCTAAAGTAGCATGTTTTGATTGCAAGTGTTTGTTTCATTTAGATTGTGTCAACCTAAAACTCGAAGACATTGAATTTATGAAGTCTAATAAGAAACAATATCGATGTGATAGGTGCACTGTCTTGAAACGTCGCAGTCTTCACCATCCCGATCCGTCGCCACTCTCACCTACTACCGTAACAACAAATACGACAGCTATAAACTCGCTACAGAAATCTAATCTTAATGGCACTGATGCTGAACCAACCTTGCAGATGGTTTACCAAAAACTTTTAAATATGGAAGCGCTGCAAAAGGAATTCATACAAACAGTGATAGAATTACGTCAAGAAAATGCTGAACTCAAATCGAAATTGAACATTCTTCAGAGCAAATTAAATTGGCAGCACCAAAATCAAAAAAATAAATGCATTGAAATAACTGGAGTGCCCGAAGTCAATGACACCAATGCACAAAGTGTTGCTCTTAAAATCTTTCGCTCAGGCTTGTCTCTAAATGTGACCGATAAAGACATCGATAAATGCTTTGTCAAACTAGTTAAAAGCAACAAAAACTAAAAAAATACAGATCCCACCCACACCGTACACAAGGCTATCCTATGCGGTAGTTAATTTTTTGGATCTCGGAGTCAAGCAACAAATAATGAAAGAAAAGAAAACAAAGAAGGAAACCGTCAACTCTTGCATTCTTGGTGATAACAGAGGAAATATTTTTATTAACGATTCCTTAACCAAATAACCCAGGCACTATTGATGCGATCTAAAGAGGCGTTGAAAGAAAAAATTTTTAAATATGTTTGGTATTCTAATAATAAAGTTCTTATGAGAAAGGAAGAAGGTAGCAACGTCATTGTAATCAGATCGTTTGAAGATCTGTTAAAATTATAGTTCACAAAATACAATAAAATAAAAAAAAAAAAAAATAATAATATAATAAAATGAATTCCGATAACCAAATGGATCTTAATAATGATGTTTCTACCTTTACTTTTAATAATTACTCAAATGGAGAAAATGTATTCCTAAATGAATTGTATTGTGATAACAAACTGTTTTTAGTACATCAAAATGTCAGAAGCCTTAGAGAAAATTATGCCGCTCTCATTACATTACATTACTCATTTAGATTCTTTTCTTTGCATGCCTGATGTGATTGCTATTTCCGAAATATGGATTTATAATTTTGAAGTCGGTGATTATTTACTGCCTGGGTATGATTTCATAGCTAATACCAATGAAACTTATGCTGCTGGTGGTGTTGGGTGTTTCATAAGGAATGACTTTAGTTATGACTTTTCAGTTATTGGTCTGGTGAGTGCTGACGTTTTAAGAATTAAATTTACAGTAGATTGCGAGGATTATGTCATAATATGTGTATACAGATTTCATAAATATGTTTTTTCTGAGTTTTATGAAGAGTTTTCAAGATTGTTAGAAGGTGAGAAATCAAAGAATCTGCTGATCGTAGGAGATTTTAACATTGACATCTTAGAAAATAATTACGTGGTTTCTTCATTCTTAGATTTAATAGCTCTACACGGCCTAGTTTCTTTTATAAACGAGCCCACTCGAATAATATCTGGGAAATGTCTTGACCATATTTTTTGCCGTGTCTCCAATAAGGATTACAGGAATTTTGAAAAATGTGTTTTTGATTTCCAAATCACCGATCATTCAATGACTGGTTTACTTCTAGAAACAGCAAATAAAATTAGACGTAAGACGTATAACAATGATACTGATGAAATGCCTAGAGTGGATTACACTAAACTAAATAATATGCTAATGTTTGAGTCTTGGGTATCAGTTTATAATGAAAATGATGTATCTAAATCATATGATCTTTTTATTGAAATCCTTAGACAAAGCATAGAAAAATGTATAACTAAACAAACACATAAAAATAAAAACAAAAGATTAAAGCCCTGGATTTCCACAAGTTTATTGAAAAGAATTAAATTGAAAAACAAATTACGAATGAAACTCAATAAGCACAAAAACAATAGAAAATTGAAAAACAGGTACCAGAAACTTTGTTCTGAACTTAAAAATGAAATTCCTTCGTGTAGAGATAATTATTATATGCATAAATTTAACTCGTTTAAAGGTAACCCCAGACGTGAGTGGTTAGTTGTAAATAGTATTCTTAATAAATCTTCTGCGAGAGAAAACTCATTCGAGCTGTGTATCAATAACACTATTTACAAAAACAAACACGATGTAGCAAGTAAATTTAATAACTACTTTATTAATATAGCGGAAGACACTCTTCCTAATTTTAGGTCGCAATCCTGTCCTAACTGTAATCAAAGTGAACACTGCAGAAAGACAGTTTTTTCTTTGAGTATATCACAGCACTAGAAGTATCTACAACTATACAACATCTTAAAAACTCCAATAGCTGTGGAAATGATGATATTTCTAATCTTCTTTTAAAAAACATCAAATGGTCTGTTTGCGACGTCTTAGCACACGTATTCACGAAAAGTGCAATATCCGGTATTTTTGCTGATGCGATGAAAAATGCTGACGTCGTTCCACTTTATAAGAAAGGTGCAAAGAATATTGTAAGTAATTATCGACCTATCTCGTTGCTTCCATCTGTAAGTAAGGTTTTCGAAAAACTGATTAAGACAAGGGCTGTGAAATTCCTCAATAAAACTAATTTCTTTGCTTTTTCTCAGTTGGTTTTCGGGAAAACAAATCAACGGAAGATGCATTATTAGATTTTTGTTCAAAAATTTTCATTTTAGACTTAACAGCTGATATAAATTGGGATCTAAGTATTCTCAGAATCTGGTTTGCAAGGCACAATTTAGTTATTAGCCCAAAAACGAAACTTATGCTATTTAGTCTGTCCAATGTCCATAACCTTAGCACGGATGTTTTTTACCACTCTCCAGATTGTCAACGATTCAAATTATGCTATTGCGAATGTGAATCAAAATCAGCAGAAAATACTTTTGATAACAGTTCAGCGTGTAGTAAGTGTTGTTTTCAAATTGAAAATGTACATAACTTTAAATATCTAGGAATAACTCTGGACTCAAAACTTAATTTCTCAAGCCATACTGACAATCTGAGGCAATACTTTCGTTCAATTCTTAGACATTTCTTTTATTTGCGTTGTGTTTGTAGGGATGAACTTTTAAAAACGATATATTACGGAATTTTTCACTCTAAGATGCAATATGGCATAACCTGCTGGGGAGGAGCTACCTTTAACAAAATCCAACCGATTCTAATATTACAGAAACTCATGATAAAGAAAATATTAAGAAAGTCACGTTGGGATCATAGTTTTCCATTATTTCTTACTTTGGGAATCCTTCCTTTACGCCACCTGTACTGTTATAAGGTATTAAAAACATTTTTCATGAGATCTGGTAATCGTAATCTAAGAATTCTTGAGAATTACAATATTCGTGGAAACAACTCCTTTTTGGTTAACATTCCTTACTCACGCACCACTGCATATCGTACTTATTTTAGTGTCTCGTCTTGCAGACTTTACAATAAATTACCACTGTGCCTCAGGTCAGAAATATCACCATCTAAATTTTTGACAGGTTTGAAATTATGGTTGTTTAGTTTTGATCATGCATGCATTGAATCACTGTGTAATGATTAAATACTTATGTAATCTATGCTTTAATAATTGTATTCTTTTAATTTCAATGATTAAATTTTTGTTTGTTATTAATTCATTTTTCCCATTCATATGTTCTATTTTTTTACCTTAAGAGATTTTTGAAGGGTCACCCCACCCAATTGTATAATAATAATTATTTATCGCATGAATGTAAAGTGGCATTTAACACAAATTTTTATTAATTCTTAATGCTTCTAATTTATTTTCCTTTTATATTCAAATAATCTGAAATGTACTAAAATGTTATTTATATTGTAATGAAAATAAAGAAATAACTATAACTAACTAACTATAACTAATGTGGAATGTGTTCAACCATTTCAAATTTTATTTAACTTAAATTGAAGATATGGATTTGTACAGCTTCCGTTTATGTAGGATTACGCTATGCCAAATATATCGTGCTATTACCCGTGTTATGTATATGAATTATGAAGAATAAATCAGTCTATTGTAAGAGCTCAACGAGTGTGTATCGTTTACATTTAACATTGGCGACGAGGACAAAAGGCAAATGATAGACGGTGAGAGTGATCGCGAAAGAGAAACTAATGAAAGTATAATAGACGAAAAAAATATAAAAATAGAGTGTTTAAAGAAAGCTACTATGTCGGTTGGTCAAATTGAACAGTTTTTAATAACGGCAGATTTTAATGAGTGGGAAAGTCGATTGCAACAGTTTTTTATTGTGAACGATATTGACGATGCAAAAAAGGTTGCGTACCTATTGCTTTATATTGGACCTGATGCATCAAAGCAATTACGTAGAATATTGCTACCTACGAAACCCGAAACGAAAAAATACCCGGAGCTAGTAAAGGAACTAAAAGAACTTTTCGACCCTGAATTAAATGAAATAAGTGAATCCTTCAAATTCTGGAAAGCTGAACAGGGAAATTCGTCAATCAAGGAATATATTTTAACCTTGAAATCATTGTCAGAGAGCTGTAAATTTGGAGAATTTCAAGAAAGGGCTCTGCGTGACAAGTTCGTGTGTGGTATTAAAAATAGTGAGTTACGACAACAACTCTTGCAAAAAAAAGAGCTTACATTTGCAATTGCATGTAAAAGTGCAGTAAATTTCGAAATGATCAGAGAGGAAAATAAGCATATGTCAGAAGTTGGAGTTTTTACCGTTAACAACGAAAAAAATCCACGTGGTTGGAAAAACCCAAGTCACACCTATAATAATCGTCAAAGGCATAATGGAAAATCTATGTCGAAGAGAAGTTGCTTCAAATGCAATAAATTTCATGATGTAGACGAGTGTCCAGCAAAGTTCTGGAAATGCTTCAACTGTGGCAAAATGGGCCATATAGCCAAGGTTTGCCGTGCACGTCCACCAGTCAATCATAAAAAAGGTTACCGGGGAGCCGTAAGAATGTTATCTGAGGCAGTTGAATCATCATCCGATGATTCAAGTTCATCCATAAATGGAGTTTTCACCGAAATAAATAAAATCTCGGATCAAGCACCCAGCGTTCGAGTGTATACCGATACCCAATTTTTGGACATGGAAGTTGATACAGGGGCGTGTGTGTCAGTCATAACTGAAGATGAGTTTAGAAATAAGTTCAATAATGTAGAATTAAAAGCTTGTAAAAGAAATCTTTTAACGGTTACAGGTAAAAAAATCGAATCAATCGGAAAAATTGAGTTGTTGGTTGGTCTTTCTGCTGTTGGTGAAAGGTGTCCGCTGGAGTTGGTGGTGATAAAGTCCGATAAATTACGTAGTCCACTTTTGGGAAGGCCCGGTTTGAATGGACTCTTTCCAAATTGGAAAGAGAAATTTTTCAAAGATGATAAGGTGGGTCTCATTGATAAATTATCTAAAAAAGAACAAACTTTAGAGTTAATTAAAGAAAAATTTCCAAATTTATTTAAAAACGAGCCAAACCATTGCATAAAAAATTTCACGGCTGAGGTTGTATTATTGCCTAATACACCTGCAATATTCCATAAAGCATATCCTGTTCCATATAAATTAAGAGATAAAGTAGGGGAAGAGTTGCAAAGACTTTGTAACATTGGAGTTCTAGAACCAATTGAGTATAGTAAATTTGCGTCTCCCATAGTAGTAGTTTCAAAGCCAGGGGGTAAAATTAGGGTTTGTATAGATTGTAAAGTTACGCTTAATAGATATGTAGTCTCAAATTTTTATCCTTTACCCCTAAAAGAGGATATCTTCGCAAGTCTTGCAGGTGGTGTATGGTTTTGTGTAATTGATTTATCAGGTGCATATATGCAACTCAAGCTTTCTGAAAGTTCTCAGCTATACTTTGTAATTAATACTCATTTAGGTTTATTTCGCTACACTATGTTACCAAATGGTGTAAAGTCAGCTGCATCAATTTTTCAAAGTGTTATTGACCGGATCCTGTTGGGTGTAGAAAATATTGCCATCTTTATAGATGATATTTTAGTTTGCGGAGATTCATGGGAAAGCTGTAAAAAGACGCTTTTGAAAGTTTTAAAAAGGTTAAATGACCATGAAGTTCGAATCAACATGGAAAAATGCATTTTTTTTGAAAAACAAGTTAAATATCTTGGCCATATTATTTCAAAATCCAAAATTCAACCAGATCCTGCAAAAGCAGATGCAATTCGTAAAGCTCCAAGTCCCACGAACTTACTGGAATTACAATCCTTTTTGGGGTTACTAAACTACTATAGTAGTTTTATTCCAAACCTTTCTACTAGGCTTAGAGATTTGTATGACCTTCTAGGTAAAGGGATTAAATTCGTTTGGTCAAAGCAAGCCCAACAATGTTTTGATAAGGCTAAGGTTCTTATTCTTGAGCACAATATTTTGGAAATTTATGATCCAAACAAACCGATTGTTCTTTTTTGTGATGCTAGCCCTAAAGGTGTGGGGGCCTACATTGCGCATATTATAAATGGACAAGAAAAACCGATAAGTTTTGCTTCGAGTACTTTATCGAAATCTGAAAGTAGGTATTCCCAAGTACATAGGGAAGCATTGGCTGTAATTTTTGGGGTCCAAAAATTTCATAAATATTTGTACGGTCAGAAATTTCAGCTATGCAGTGACAATCAAGCGCTAAAAGAAATATTTAACCCTAACAAGGGTACATCTAATATAACAGCTTCTAGGCTGCAAAGATGGGCAGTTATACTTTCGAGCTATGACTATAATTTCCAATATCGCCCCGCAAGGCAAATGGCAGTGGCTGATATGCTTTCTAGGTTACCTTTACCCGAGGAGACAAATGTAGAAACCATAATGTCGTTAACGGATGCCATGGAAATGGTGGTAACAAAGGAAGAAGTAGCGAGCAAAATAAAACAAGATACTACATTAGTTAGAATTTATAAATTTGTAAAGAATGGCTGGTCAGATAAAGTAGAGTTACAGCACGAAGACAACAAATTTTTCAATTTGAGAACATCGCTGTCCACACAAGACAAATGTTTATATTACGGAGATAGACTTGTAATTCCTAAATCTTTATATGAAAAAGTATTAAAATATTTACACCAAAACCATAACGGGATAGTTAGAATGAAGATGTTAGCCAGAAGTACGGTGTGGTGGGTTAACATAGATAGCGATATCGATAATTTTGTGAAATCATGTAAAACATGCCAGGTCAGTCGAAATGTTCCGAAAGAAGTTGTAAGTACAAAATGGCCCGAAGTAAGCTCACATTTTGAAAGAGTGCATATAGATTTTTTTCATTGGGAAGGGTTCACATTTTTGTTATTAGTGGATGCATATTCAAAATTTATTGAAGTCCAGCAAATGAACTGCACCGACGCACAACATACTGTTCATGCATTGGAGAAAATATTTTCCTATTTTGGAAATCCATCCGAATTGGTCTCCGACAACGGTCCTCCTTTCAACTCTGGCGTGTTCAAAGACTTTGCAGATCAAAACAAAATCAAATTATTTAAAACCCCTCCGTACCACCCACAAAGCAATGGTTTGGCAGAACGCGCTGTACAAACGGTGAAATCGATTTTAAAAAAATATATGATAGAAGGAAAAGTTAACAAGAAAAATATTCAAACTGTTCTAAATAAAATTTTGTTAGCATACAGGGAAACACCATCAACAGCAACAGGAAGATCACCAAATGAATTAATGTACTCATACAAACCGCGTACTTTATTGCAAACATTGTCAAAAAAGTTGGAAATTAATAAAAATGTAACAAATTCAAACAAAAGTTTGGAGAAAAAACAAATTGAATTTAATAAGTTTAACGTCAATGAAAAAGTTTTGTATAGATTACATTTTAAAGACATTGTTAAATGGAAACCGGCAACTATATTAAAAGTTATCAGCCCGTTTACATATCTTATTAATATTAATAATCAAGCCAGATATGTTCATCAAAATCAACTGCGTTTGTCAACTTTAGAAGATAATTTTCACCCGGGAAAAATATACAAGGAAAATTTTAACAAATCAAGTAAACTAAATGCAAATGATGAGGGTCTAGTTCCATCTCACACCCAATCACACAATAATGCTGCAAATCTCGAAACGAATGCAAATTTGAATCAAAGGCCAACAAGAACTAGGAAGGAACCTAGTCGTTGGGGATATTCTAAATTTTGAGTTGGTTTTGATGGATATATCTGATAACATAAATCATAATTAATTATAAGTTTCTGTTAATATGGAATTCATCATTTTACCTTGAAGGAAAATTAATTAATGAATTTGAAAAACTAACTAAGTTTATGAATTTATAATACTATATTTAATTTTATATTACTCAACCCTTATAGTTTATAATAAGCACTAATAACTATTAGTTATTTCCATGTAATTTAAACATTATTTTGTTGGGGAAGATTGTTATGTATATGAATTATGAAGAATAAATCAGTCTATTGTAAGAGCTCAACGAGTGTGTATCGTTTACATTTAACAACCCGTCTCGGCTTTTTTTGAGAAGCCATGAAGAAATATTGATCTTTGACAACTCATACAAAATTTATCATCTAGAAATTTCTAAAATTGATTTAACAAATTTTCCTTTTTTTTGTTTTTCATTTTCTTGTTTGACTAAAATTGCTGCTGTCGTAAGTTTTCCCATAAATTTTAAATAGGCCTCAGAATCAATTCCCGGGTTTTCCAAAAAGGAAACAAAATATTATTAAAAATGGTTTTTCGATCCTATTTGAATTTGATTTCATCCTCTTTTAATTTTATCTCATCAAATATGGGCTCGGTTTACCACTGGGACATCAATATCTAAAACTAAAGCAGCTTCACTCCACTTATCCACCAACCACCCACGTCCCCGAATGAAAGAAAAATAACTAACTGTGTGCCTATCCCTTAGAACGGAAATTGAATTTTCATCATTTATTTAGAAACAAAAGCATATTCCCTCCTGGGGCGGGATAATGAAATAAAATTCAAAGCTGTTGCCTTTTCTACACTGAAAGAAAACAGAAAACAACCTACGACTATCCGGTATACGAAATAAAATCTCGGAAGTCTCAAATCAGGTCTTGGAAATTCCTCTGAGTGTTAGAAGGTCTCTCGCCGGTACACAGCCTTAGGCCAACAAAAGAATCCTCTTAAAAAGCATCTGTTTCCATAACACCAACAAAAAGGAAGAACAAAACAAATGAAAGAAAACGGACCCTAACCGGAAACTCAATTTTCCAATTCTTGTCTCCCTAAAGATGCCGAAAAACTCCACCGGATCTAAAATCAAAGAAAAACGAACCTTCAAGCTCGTATAATATATCAATCAAACAACCTAACGGTTCACAATGATTTATATTATCCCGCAAGGCGATGTGATGGCGGAAGCAAATAATGCAGAGGCGGCTCCTACCTACGCTTTTAGAGAATTCAGATGAACACAAAAGAACATAAATATTAGTTTTTGTGATATTTTTTGGGGAAAAGGAACATCCGGATGTCAAAGATTCAACTTATGACAATAAGGACTCGGAGGTAGCCATAAAAAATGAAATTAAAATTAAAATTAAAATCCTTATCGTAACCAATCGACGACGTAATGAAAATTTTCATTTGGTACTTTCAAACTTCTCGCCTCTCAGGCTTCTTCTTCTTCGTCAACTGCTTATCCCCTCAAAAGAACAAATTAATATTTCAATAAATTTGTCCTTTTTGTTCTTCCTGTTTCAACTGGTCTGGCTCTGGTTTGTCGCATCTTCCCGTTTACAGGATTTCAACTCATCTTGTAAAACTTTTGTATCTATCGTAGTGACGTAGTGAGCCATCGAAGGCGTAGATCGTGTGGTCTTGATGGGTTGTGTGGTGTGGCCTTTGGTTAATGTTTCCTAGCAGATGAGATGAAAAAGTTTGTTATTTTTTCTGCACCGGAAGTTTCGTTGTTATCATGGAAATGTGACATTTTCCGGACGGTTTTCTATTGTCTATACATTTTTTGTCTTCCTTCCCATCGAATAATAGTCTAAAAAGTTTATAGTCACGTTTTGGAGTTTAACACGCCTCCTCTTGGCTGGATTCTTTATCGATGTGTCTGGTGACTCCAACTGTCGAGTTTTTCGTTCGTTAAACGCAGAATGAAGCTTCGGTATTGGGCTGTGGTTGCGTTGAGTCTGATTCGGATGATATCGTTTAAGCAATTATCACAAATTGCTTAAGTTTATGGGCGAAAAAGGAGGCTTGTAGTTATGAATATTTGTCGATTTGCTGCCCCAGGGGATAGATGGCAATAATTATTGGGGAGGAGAAAATTTAATTTGGATAAATGCAGTTGGAAGTTGGAGAGTATTTAGTGTTGCAGAAAAAAAGAAGGCCTTGTGATTTTTATGAGTTTCAAAATTCTTTTTTTAAGTGAGCCAATTTATGTACTGAAATGCGGAAGTTTCAAAATGTATTTCTGTGTTTGATCATTTCAGCATTAAAAAAATAATTTGGCAAAAATGACTTCACAATTCACAATTGAAGAGGAGTTCTAGGAGTTCTTTACTCAAAGACAGTGGCGGATCCACGGGGGGGGGGGTCCGGACCCCCTTACCCCCATGGGATCATATACTTTCAAATTTTATGCTTTTATTGGGCATGTTGGTGAAGTTGAAACATAAAGTTATTAATAAAAATTCATAATTTATTGAATGTTTTACACAAATTTTAATTTATTTTGGAATAAAATTGGTAGAGGCTTGCACATTTCTTATCGTCGAATTCGTGTTTGAGGAAAAGCTGTCCAAAACTTTGAAAAACTGTTTTGTGTTTTTCGAACCGACTCAGAAGATGAGAAATGTAGGTGTCGAGAAATGGGATGTAAAATGCAGTAAATTTGAAATTTCGTAGTTTTAACGTTCGAAAGGTGAGTAAAAGTGAGCAGAAGAGGGATATGTTCAAAAAGATAGTAAAAAAGTAAAATTGCGTAAAACGAAATGCAAGCACATCGGGTTTCAATTTATACTTAATCCATGTTCTATGGAATCGGCAGTAAGACTTATAAAGGTATAAACGTATTATTTGACCTCTACCTGATATAATATGTAAAGGGTTAGTTTGTGTGTGTTTTTGCTTCAAACAAATCTTAATGGCCTTATTCCCTTATTCAAACGTGAGGGAAATCGAAAAAAAAAATTTTATTAGCAATGGCAAACGGAGTTGCTTGCAGAAAACGTAAGGGGAAGAATTAAAAATATTGAGTGTAGAAATTTGAGGCTTTTCTTTGTGTTCTTCTCTTCGGCCCGCACATCCAAAATATTTGTTTGTCGAACACAAGTAAACTGTTTATCAACGGCCTTAATTAATTTTTCTTTTCTTCTTTTCTTTTTTTTCTGTTTCTGCGTCATCTTTAAGAAACTAAAAAAAACATTGAGGAACAAGCAAAATCTACAGAAGAAAAATATTAACGTATGAACCCAATCCTTCTTCACATGGGAACAGGGCCAATGTAAGGCACTAGCAGGTTTTCGGCCAAAAGTTTCGAACTCATCCGCAATCATGGATTCTAGTATTTTCGTGGTGAGTTTAAGAAACACGAGTTTGCCAATTTGAAAATTCAATCTAGCAATCTACGCTAAATTTGAAATTGCGAAAACAAACAAAAGAGAACTGTAAAAATATAGAAATCCCACCGCATCTCTTTGTTTTTGTATTTTTCATGTACAAGGAAGAAAATAAAATGAAAGAAAATGAAAATTGCGGGATCTAGGGAGTGAAACGTAAGTCAGCTTCCGATCTCCTTTTGTCTCTGACTTGAAAAGAGATTTTTCTCACTTGAAATTATACTAACCACTTGTCAACTTCGGCATGTTTACACAGGGCGTGTTGAAAGAAACAAAGAAATAATTAAAATACGCTCAAACACGCGCATAGATGGCGCAAATATCAACGAAAAAACTTAAAGAAAAATCGCACGGCGCTGTCATCGCGACTAGGTTGGCGCGCAGTTTGAATTTGCGAACAAACTATATGCACTGACATAACGACTGGTCAGCACCAATGGCTTTTCTATAACACGGTAGTCCCCTAAAAAAAATGTTGGACCCCCCCTTATCAAAATCCTGGATCCGCCACTGCTCAAAGAAAAGGTTTTATTGACAATTTCCAGGCTGTATTTGACGAAATTCTTTACTAAATTAGTTTTGCACTTCGTTTTTCAAGACACCTATGATGTCTTCTTTTAAAGAATCAAATATACCAACTTGACGTACGTCGACTAGTCAGATTTCAGTTTCTGAGACAATTGGACTAATACGAGATGTTTGTGCAGAATACTCGTCAGGCCACAGTTCTTGAAAAAGGCAAAGTTCCGCAAGCCAATATGCCCCAAACTTCTTTCCAACAGTACTTTTGCCCGCATGTCATTTGCCAACAGAAGTTTTTACCCTTTTCATGAAAATCTATTCCTCTTCACCACCACACTTTCACCTGAAAGAAACTGGCATCCTCATCGATAAACCAAGGCGTGAAAAGACAAAAAGAGTGCGTTCACCCGAGAATACTGCTGCTGTGGCAGAAATTGTGCGCGAAACGCCATCAACATCAATTATTGTCCTTCTCAATAATTGAACATTTCGGAGACATCATTGAGACAAATTTTGCATAAAGACCTTGGTATGACGCAATACAAAATCCAATTGGTTCAGGAGTTGAAGCCAACTGACAGACAGCCAGACCTACACTCAATGTTTTGCGCCCTGTTTTTGAAGATCGCATTATCAGCCGCAAAGCTGATGTCGTTTGGCCACCCCGGAGTTGCGATTTGTAACCGTTGGACTACTATTTGTGGCGTGCCGTAAGATATAAGTGTTACGCCGACAAGCCAAAGACAATTGACGCTTTAAAGCACAATATGCGTGAAGCCATTGGTGAAATACAGCTGCACCCAATCGATAATGTACTTAAAAATTGGACCGATCGTACAGGCTACCGCATGGCCAGCCCAGGCAACCATTTGAATGAAATTATTTTCCATATTAACCGGAAGGATTTTACTTTCAAATAAAAAGAAATTTCAGAAAATATTCAGTAGTTTTCGCGAACCCTTTACAAAGTTATAGTCCAATAACTCCTTTTAAGTAAGAGATGAATCCACTTGTTCTACCATGTCTCCTTCACAACAATTTTTTTCTAATGCAGTTTCCAAAAACAATGCTCGGCTCAAGCATAAACTCCTTTTTATCACTGACACTTCAACAATTTCAAATTATCTCCCATTGGCCACTGCATGCCGTCTTGATCGTTAAGTCCACATGATCGTCCATACCAAAATCGATCCATTGTTCTCGGACGAACGACGACCGACATCTCGTCGTTGTCGAAGATCTCCCGAGAGCATTGTACATCGCAAAAAAAAAAAGAAAATCCTCTTAATCGATGACCAAACGATGTCAAAAACTGCTCCTCTATCAGATATCAGGTTAGAAATCTTTTGCACTCCTTTAAAAAATAAAATTACACAAACCAGCATGCACATCCTTTGTAGCCACAAATCCCTGGATAACGAAAAAAAAATCCCTCAGCATAAATGTAAATAAAAAATTAACTAACAAGGAAAATATTTTACAAAACACAATACGATGCTAAAAAGGGACCAGCCTCCCAACCGGACTCGAAGATCATCCCATCCGCGATCCTATTGAAGACGTAGTTGGAGTATTTAGTTATCGCTTCTGTATCCAAAACGGAGGAGAATCTTTCAACAAAAATGATAACAAAGCAAAAAACGAGCAGCAAATGGATATCCAAATGCATGAAAAAGGATCAAGATTCTCGAATATTATCGACAACGGAGCGCCGACTTTACCCCGCACACTCAGCTCTAAGCCTCTGAGCTGTATGTTCGATTTCGATAAGAACCAGCCCCACTCCCCCAAATCTCAAATCTCCATCCATAGTATCATCATCATCATCATCCAAAAGCATCATCACCCAAGCAAAGATGCATCGGGACCAGCAGCAACAAACAAAGTCCAGTGAGTATCTTTATTTATGGACTGGGAATCGTTTTATCACCGTCAATATGTCGACCGAACTTCAGATACCACAGCCAAAAGGCTATGCCCGGTTTCGTCTTCTATAGCGAATTCGATCGTCGTCTCGTCCGTCTCCGTCGTCTTGTTAATCGCAAAATGAGCTGCTGCACTTCGAGAATCCAGAAGAAGTTCTTCCGCGAGAAGCCCAAAAGGTCGATCGACTTTGTGTAGGTATTGTGTTAGTATGACGGCGAAGGGTTTTTTTTTGGTTGTGGCTTTGTTTTAACTGCTGTGGCGGGCGGCGGCAACCTTTTATTGTGTCAATTAAAACTGCTGGCTGCTGGTGCAACGAAGGGCTAAGGAATTATATTACGGTGTAGCTCATATCAAGGACTTTATCGCCAGCCACATCTGAACCAAATAAAATAATTGAGAGTTGCGATAAGAATCGTTGGCAACGCGTCCGCATACGGGAGCGATCTGTTGAGTTTGCCTCTTTTTTCAAATAAAATACTCAAGGGATCACTGGACCTGACTTGATAGGAAGACCTGTAAACGAAGAGGATGCCTCGCTGCTTCGGGAGATGGATAAGTCGTCTTCCATGGCTTTTGGGTTGTTGGTTATTTTGAGTTGTTTGAATTTGTTTTGGTGATTGAAAAGGAATTTGCATCTATACTTTTGACCATATGAAAACGTTATCACCGTAAAAAAGGACCTCATACGACTTTGTTTGACAATCATCAAAACCAGAGATGAAAGAAGTCAAACACCTTAATAGTTTTATCATTGCAGTTATCCTTTTCATTGGAACACTCAGCCAAATAATCGTCAAAGCAATATCCACAATAGTCTTTCCATTAAATTTCAATTCCTTGCGGGCGAACTCGTAAATACGACGACAACCGACAACTGCAATTTAACTGCTTCAATCGGTCTCAAGAACCTTTTTATCGTCTCGATGGAGAAGTCGAGGAACTACGATTGCAGATTGCACTACAAATTGGCAATTCAAGAGAACAATGCTCTGGCCCGTATAATAATCACTAAAAATGACATTTGCATGAGTGCATCCTCATCAGCATGCTTTACAAAGAAAAAAAAAAAACAATGTTTACATTCCCTCAACAAAAAGAAGTCGCTTGAGAGATGAAACGGAGGTGAAGGCACTAAGGAAGTTTCGAAAACGAGCAAAACCGACCTTTGACTATTTCGAAACTGGAAAACTGACGATGAAAACGCATTCGAGTTGAAACACAATCTTTGCCCTTTTATTGAGTTATCTTGTCCCCCCCTAAAGCAACAAATGCCAAAAGGACGAAGGACCGACCACACTGAATGTTCTTTCATCCAATTCGTCTGGCATTGTGTTTCGTTTCGATTAAAACCGATTGATGTATGACGATAAAATGATTTTGTTTGGCAGCATTTCTTATGTTTTTTCCTCTTCGTCCTTCTTGTATGTCCTTCAACGATTTTTATGAATAGGAAGGTATACAAACAGCAGTTCCTTCATTGAATTTTTTTGTTCAGACAATTTAGTGAGGGAGGATGGAGTGGAGGGTGGCGGTGCCTTTGCGTATTAAAAATATAAAATAGGGATTGCAGGATGTGTGTTATCGTTTGTTTGGTAAAAGATTTGTATTCAATATCTGGAAGGACAATGACACCGAACAACGAGACCACTCAAAATGGGTTGCGAAAAATCCCTTTTGTTGGCAATGTTTGTGGTTGATGAGGGCACCACTGGCTCCTGGGTGTCTTACCCTATTTATGGCTTTTACGGTTTCCGGGTCAGTAATGTAATAACTTTAAGGAATTTTTCTCATTTTCTTTGGCGGTCCAGTCAGATTCAGTTTTTTTCACTTTCTTATTTTTAATATACATAGGTATTTTTTGTTTTGCCATCCAACAAGTGAGCTTGGTCCCTTTGACAGATGTTTCAGGAGAGAACGAAAAATTGATTTTTTTGTTAAATTCTGGTAAAAAGGGAATGGAAGATGAAAATAAACAATTCTAAAGTCCTTAAAGCGAATTAAAAAAAAAAGTTAGTTTTTCCTGTTTTGACGATCGATACTCTTAATAATGATGGTGCTACAGTCCAGATCGGACCAGAGCCTCATCCAACAAACGTCTCCGGCCAGCTCGGTCTCTAGGTAGCTGTCGCCAGTTTCCCACGCCAAGTTGGTTCAGGTCCTTTTCCTACTGCGTCCTCCACCTGAATCGCGGTCATCCTCTTCTTCGACGTCCTTCCGGATTGGATTCGAATACTCTACGAGAACCATTCGCCCTTCATGACCATACCATCTAAATTTTTCGACTTTAACTTTTTGGCTTAGGTCAGTATAGCTTAACAGCTGGACAAAGAATCACTCAAAGAATTTTTCTCTCAAAGCAACCCTAAGCGTTTTCATCTGATTTTGTCATGGTCCATGTCTCTGTATCATATTATTAGGACTGGGATGATGAGAGTTTTTTACAGGCACACTTTAGTTGGTCGGGAGAGGACTTTACTATTCAATAGCCTTCTAAGACCAGAGGAGCAGCGATTGGTAAGAGTGATTCTTCGTATGCTGTTGTCTGCGTTTTTGTAGATCCTAGGTTGAAATATTTGTTGGTTGTTGGGTGGTTGGCGGCCTTGAAATCGATAAAAGGTGGTAGATATCGATTTGAAGTTTCTCGGTCTTCTCCAAGATCTGCCGTTGAGTGAATATTATTTGATCGATGGTGGCTTTTTCGGGTTCGAAGCCACACTGATAAAGACCTATCAGGTTGTTGACGAAAGGCTTTGAACGTTCACATAGTACGGAGACTTATACCTCTGTAGTTGGTGGAGTTCAGGGGATCAAGCTGCTTTGTACAGATCAGCGGCTAGGCCGTCTGCACCAGCGGCTTTGTTCGACTTAAGTTAAGATCTCGCTATCTTCACTTCCGTAATGGCGGAATTTTGCTCGTCATCGCCATTATACAGCTTGGAAAATGTTCATATCTTCACCACTGACTACTGATTTAGCACTACCACGTGTTGACCTTGATCGTTATATCTGCATTCGTACCTTGGCTACAACAAGGATGTGGTCCGAGTCGATGTTGGCACCTCGGAATGGGCGGGCACCATGCATGCTAGGGCGTCGTGCGTGCATCGATCGTAATGTGATCAATTAGGTTCACGGTTGACCGATCAGGAGATATCCACGTCCCCTTGTGGATATCGAGATGTGGGAATCGCGTACTTGCTACCATTACGTTTCGCCCCGCAGCGAAGTCGAATATCCTAAATCAGTTATCGGAGGTGTTGTGTTGTCAAATGTAGCTAGTGCATTGCTCGTAGGTCTTGTCGAGGAGCTCGTAGAACATGTCTTTGGTGTCTTCATCCTTTTCCTCATTAGGGGCGTGAGCACAGATGAGTTTTGCCTTGATGCTGATTGTCGTGATACGCTCATTTACTGACATTTAACTCAAGCCTACCTCCTCAATCGAATCCCAACTATGAATCCTCCGAAAGTGCTTAAAATAAATAAAAAAAAAAAGTTATTTTTCCTCAATTTGATTTTGACAATGGAAATTCGTCAATAGAAAATACTGCCTTTACACCAAATGCAGAAACCTGATTACAGAAAGGTTTTGTTCACGTCCAGATTGGCCTTGAAGGACGTTAGCTATGTTTGGTCGAGTGAGAGTTGGTAAAAACCTACAAAATCAAATAGTCCTAGTCCATGATCATAATTGTGATATGCCACGGGAATAGCTCAGTAGGAAATGTCTTCGTCATCGAAGTGTGTATATCAATTCCTCGAACAATAGAGTTAAGAACAAACTCTTCTTCGTCGAGAATAGCTCACTTCATTTGTGTAAGAAACATTTTTTTAAACACCAAAATAGTTTGACAACATTATCAGTTCGCATGAAAACCATAAGACTTCCAGGAACCAAAAAGAAAAATAACTATCTCTCGAATATGTCGAAGCCAGCCACCAAAACACTTAACCTCTTCATTTAAAAAATCGAACACATACAAACAACCTCTCCAAAATAATCCTTGCCGCGGGCTTAAACTTCCTGAACCGAGGGGTTAAGTACTTTTTAGACAATCTTGTGCACCCTTGTTCTTTCCTAAGATGCCTGTGCATCATTTTGTATGGATTAAACTTGGTAAAATACCGCAACTTCTGAAACTATAAAACTGTTCGAACTCTCTCGGAGAAATGCTAAAGCACTCGGGTTAATAAAACTATAGACAACCAACCCGTGGGTTGTTGCCATTAAAATATTTCACATACACGCCATCATTCGTATCCCCCGCTACTCTCTCAAAAACAAACAAACACTATAAGGACCAAACGAACCGAAAAACAAAAACCCCCTTAAGCGGTACATTTATTAAAATTTCTCAGGACCTCACTTTCGTAAGACATTAACGTTTGGGTTGGGATGGGTGAAGGGTGAAACTGGCATATTACTCCTGCCATCATTATTAACAAGGATACTGTCAAACAAAATAGCTTAGAGGACCAAACACACGAACCTCAACTTGGTTCGCTTCAAGAATGAGATGTGATAAGATCCTTTAAGGAGTTAATACACATTTTATCCGAGCGCAACTTAATATGATTAATGAAAGCCCTCGGGCTGCGATATGCGGCTAGCCTTAGAAATCCTCTCGATTCCATTTTTATTATTATTTTAGAAAGATGCTACTCGACGAGGAATTTTGAGATTCTGGGATTCGTCGTTGTCTGAGAATGGTTTTTGCGCTAAGCCCTCGGGTCACATGCGGCCGTGGATAATGAATACAATTTTACTTTTATTTGATTTTCAGCCTGGCATGGGGTGGCGGCAGTATTTTTGCAACAGGCAGGCATTAGAGAGAGAGGATGATGGAATTTAGTTGCTTCGAAACTAAATCCGACAAGTATGCAAAGGAGATCGTTAAAATTGTTGACAACACAAATCTAATCAAATTCCTTTGGCAAAATGAACACGCAAATCCAATCGCACACAAAACCAAAAGCCACTCTCTATAGAGCTCAAAGTTTATGAGAGAGTTCGGTTTGGCGACTAAGGACGAAAAGGATATAAGGCAACTTTTGTGTCCTCGTTCTTATCCTCGATGAAGATGAAAACTAATTCCAAAGTTTGATTTGCTTGATGCGATTTGTGATATTTTTTTTCTTCCCTCTAGTATTTTTTTTTTGTGATTCGTCCTTCCTTCATTTCAATCGTCCTGTCATCGAATTCAGTTTGTTGGAAATGTGAGTTGAGTTGCGGATTAGGAAAAGCGTACATCCTGTTGGTTAGAGAACAGAGCTCAACCTTCACCTTTTGGATAAAGGTATGCACGCAAGGACTTTCGTCCTGGTGGCTGTATGTAAGTTCATTTGATTCGCCAAAAATCAGTGGAACATTCAAAATCTAATATCAATTTTCAATTTCATTGTACCAGCACTCGACCTGACATGCTGTTTGGAATGATGAAATGGAATGGGAGCAACAAGGTCCTTCTGTCAGTTGTCAGATTAGCATCAAAGTGTACAACAAAAGTCGTTGGTTGTAGGACTCGTGCGTCGTTATCTTCATCGTTGTCGTCGTTGTCATTCCGAAAGGTATTTGCATACCAATTTCATGGCACTTTGGAGTAAGAATCAAGGCACAGTTACCAGGTTTCCTAGGATATTTTGTATACCTTTTTCGTATAAATGAATCAAGTAAGCTTCAAAACCTACCAACCTACCCTCTTTGTTGGTTTTTTTAAAGCCAACATAGAAGTTGGCAGAAGTCATCATGATTGCTTGTTGTGAGGATTCTTGAACAAGTTTCAAGAATTAAATTGCCAAAATTTCAAATTGATTGTCATTTCAATTATTGTTTTTGAACTTTTTGAATCCTGTTTTCTTTTTTTTTCTAATTTCACGGCAAAGGTGGGTGCCTGGAACTTTGGGGTTGTAATGTGGTTAAAGTGATTTTGTTTCCCTTATCTCGTATGAAGTCGTGTGGTTTTAATTGAATTTCCATAAAACATGATAACAAAAATACCAAACGTCAGTCTGGAAAGTTATATTTGTTTTGACAAATTTGTTTTAAGAAGTCTTAACCCTCCTACGAACAGAATTTGATTTGAAATAGCCGAAGGAGGCTTTTAAGTAGTACAAGAAAAGATAATTCCTGGAGTATTTTTTTACCACCTCCCCGCCTCTCAGACAAAACTCAATTCGTAGGCGGTTATATGCTTTTTCCTCTGTTGTATTTAAAAAGCTTCTTTGAAATTCTAAGATTTCCAAGTATGTGAGTGTGCATATCCTTCCATAGTCATTCTCCATTTTTAATTTTCTTTTTTGTAAAAATTGAACCAAATCAAAATGAATTTTTGTCGAAAATTTTACTGAAATGCTAGAAAAGCAGTTAGAAATGTTGCCTCTAATGTGCTAGGTTTCACTCAGGCACCAAAAAGAAACCACTGATTTGACGTAGAATGAATGCAGGCAGGCCCATGCAGCCAAGCAGGAGGCATACAAAGCTGAGCTGTACAGAAAGACAAGAGCTGCTAGTGAGCTCTACGAGCAAAAGAGTAGAGAGGAACGCCGGCTTCTCAAGAGAAAAAAAAAAGACCATGAGAAGCATAAGATCGAGGATGTTGAGAGAGCCAACAGCAGGAATGAAATTCGGAGGTTCTGCCGGATGGTAAACCAGCTGGCTCAAGGTCATCGAGCATGAACTGATGCCTGCAGGGATAAAAGAAGGGAACATCATAGTAGAATCACAGTCAATGCTGGGGATTTGGAAGGACTAATTCTGTAGACTGTATAACGGTGACGAAGAATAAGGTCCCGCCGTCAGGCAGGCGCCATTCATTGGACACAATGATAACCAGCAATTCCGTGAACCCGACCTAGAAGAAGTGAAAACAGTGATACCACGACTGAAATCCAACAAAGCCGCTGAAGCAGATGGTCTGGCTTTCGAGCTGTTCAATGCAGCGGGCGACGATCTAGATAGAAGCATGCACCAAATCATATTTACGTAAGATATGGTCGGAAGAATTGCCCGATGATTGGATTGATTTCAAGGCCGCATATGACAGCATCTACAAAAACAAACTGTATAAAGCTATGTCTAGTTTTGGCATCCCTGTCAAGCTCGTTCGCTTGACGATGGAGAACGCACGTTGTGCGTTCATCTCTCGATGTCAAAAAAGGATTCAGACAAGGCGATGCACTGTGACTATGAAGCGATTTCTTTAACATCGTTCTGGAGAAGATAGTGCAAAACTACACCGTCAACACCAGAGACACTATTTTCCAAAAATCTGTTCAACTTCTCGCGAACGCCGCGTGATGTCAATGGCGCCCTTGTGAGAATTGAGTGAAAAAATGGGTTATAAGCTGTAAATGAGGGAAAAGCAATGTATATGCTGTCTTCGAGGAAGGACACCCAACAGCGAGGGCACGGCTTGGACAGAACATCACAATAGACGCTTACAATTTCGAGGTAGTATAGGAGTTTTTCTACCTGGACTTCGCTTTTAACACGGGTAATAACACCTGCGCCGAGATCAGACGTGGAATAACTCTTGTTAATCGCTGTTTCTTTGGGCTAAGAAAGCAATTGAGTGGAAAAGCCGTCTCTCGAGCAACTAAGGTAAATTTATACAATACCCTCATCATCGCAGTCCTACCTGCGTACTAGAGAGTTCTTCTAAATCCCCGAAGAAAAAGTTGCCAAGCAGTTTCTTCCTTTGGTGGAAAAGTGTGGGACAGTGACAGAGAAAGTGCGAAGTGTCTTCATGCACCTCCTCGTCACCGCATCCTCCTAATCTTGCTAATTCATCGGCTTCCTCATTGCCTAGTATATCGCTGTGCCCGGGACCCAGCAGAGTCTAATGTTGTGCTGTGCGCCAAGAACCTTGAGATCTTCGCGGCAGCATGAAACAAGCTTTGATTTTACCTCAGTTGCAGTAATCGCTTTTATTGCCGCTTGGCTATCAATGTAAAAGGTGATATCAGCTCGTGGTATCGCCATCATTGATACCTTTTTAGCAGCTGTTGTCACTGCCAGGACCTCCGCTTGGAAGACGCTACTGTAGTCTGGAAGCCTAAGCGAGGCGGTTAACTTGAGAGATTCGGAATAGAAGCCTGCTCCTACGCCAGTGTTCATTTTAGAGCCATTAGTTTAGATAGCTATTGACGACTCACTGGAGTACGGTATATTATCATTCCATTCCTCTCTGCTTGGGATGGCAGCCTGGAATGGTTTGTGAAAATCATGTTCGGGTGTTTTATAGTTTGTTGTAGTACTATGCGACCCATAACTTTATAAAGGATCTGGGCATGTCCTATGGAACTATTTTTCCAGACTTTAGTTTGACTAAGTCTCAGGGCACTTTTGGCCGCAGATTCTTGAACAAAGAGGTCTAGGGGAATAATATCGAGTATAACTTCCAGTCCCGCAGTTGGAGTGGATCTCATTGCCCCCGTAATGCCAGTGCACGCTAGTCTTTGAACTTTTGTCAAAGTTTTCAGGTTCGTGCTCTTTTCTAAAGCTTTCCACCATACCAAATTACCGTAGGTTTGTATTGGTCTAATTATTGCCAAATACATCCATCTGATAATTTTAGGGTTTGGTCCCCAGGTTTTCCCGAAAATTCTATTGCAGGAGTAAAAGGCAGTCGATGCCTTTTTGAATCTATCTTTGGTGTTCAGGCCCCAGTTTAGTTTTTTATCTAAGATCACACCGAGATACTTTGCGTGATCAGAGATTTTGAGAGGGCAGCCTTCAATTGAAGGTATTTTAAAATCGGGTATTTTGCGTTTGTTAGTAAATAGCACTAGTTCTGTTTTAGCTGGATTGACTGTCAGCCCACAGTTCTTAGTCCATTTGCTTACCAACGAGAGGGCGTATTCTGTTTGTTCACTGATAGTGGGTAGGAATCTGCCAGTCGCTAGTAATGCAAGATCATCAGCGTAGGCTACTATCCTTACTCCACTTGATTTCAATTTAGAGAGTATGCCGTTCATGACAAGAACCCAGAGTAGCGGTGAGAGAACTCCACCCTGGGGGGTTCCCCTGGATGTGGTTACTCTCACCCTTTCCTCCGCTAGTTCAGAGTTAATTTGTTTCTTTCTGAGCATGCACATTATCCACTGCGTTATTGCCTTTTCGACTTTGTGGTCGTCCAAGGCTTGCTTCACTGTTTCGTTCTTCACGTTATTGAAGGCTCCCTCAATATCCAAGAACGTTGCAAGGGTGTATTCCTTGTCATTCAGTGATTTTTCTATGACGCTGACAACACTGTGCAATGCTGTTTCAACGCTTTTTGCTTTAATGTAGGCATGTTGAAATTCCGGTATACAGTCCGATTTCAGGGTGCTTCGGATGTGTATATCAATTAGCCTTTCAAAAGTTTTCAAAATAAACGATGTTAGACTAATGGGTCTAAAGACTTGGCCTCAGTATGGCTAGGTTTACCAGCCTTAGGGATGAAAACTACCTTTACCTCACGCCACGATAAGGGAACATACCCCCATTTAAGGTTTATGCTCTTCAGAAGCATCATAGGGAAGATTCCGTCTAGACCAGGGGATTTGTACGAGGAAAAGGAGAGAATGGCCCATGTTATCCATTTCTTCCGTTATAATATCCGATGGTACTAGGGTTTCTGCATGAGACTCTGATTCTGGACTACGGATATCAGCTACGCAGCCAGGAAAATGAGTATTCACAAGGAGCTCAAGTGTTTCGCGACCGGATTCAGTCCAGCTACCTGTAGGTCTTTTAAGAGAACCATGAGTGACTGAATCCTTGGTCAGAATTTTCCTGAGTCTTGCCGATTCATTGGTGCTTTCTATTTCTATGAATGTGCCTTAAAGGCTGTTTCGAGAGGACAAGTTCTTCGGGTCAATTTTGGCCCCGTGTGCATTGAAGGGGAATGGCAAAGAAGATATAAAAGCGAACTCCGGGCTCCGGCCCGAAAAGCCTTCGACACTATTCCCGAGGCAAATGCCAGGCGCCCATAATCAGCAGTGATTAGTGTTATTTTTGCTGAGCAAGTCTACGCTAAACTTTTCCTATACGAATTGTCTCCGGTATAATTATCTACCAATTTTACGACAGTCTTGAAAATACGCTTTTATCACGTATATTCAATCTTTATGTCAAAACTTTCCCAACTTTCTGAAATCCTCTTTAATTATTGTATAGCAATAAAAAAAGCAATCCTCCGCACAACAAACCTAACATTCAATCTCTCTTTCTCTCTTCGTAAGCCAAGAATGTTTCCATAAGATATGAGTGTGTGTTTTACTTTAGCCATATCCTTTTCTTTCGAACAACATAAAATTCCGCACTAAGACATGGAATTATATAAATTTGTAACTTTCTTATCTTTCTGAAGAAAAATCACTCAGCGGAATTTCCTTGGAAAATAATCATTTCAAGCACTCATCAAACGCTTGGGGAGGAAAAGGATTTGAATTTCTGAGAATTTGTTTTCGCAGTGAAGAAAACTTGCGCTTATTGCAATTTTCTGTTTAAATACTACTACTTTTACCAAAATAAAATATAAACGACTATTTTCTTCCTAGTTGTTTTACTAAATAAACAAGTTATGACTCATTTTGTTTATCATTTTGTTCATTAAAATCGTTCAAACTGAATAAAAGTTTTATTCTGCAAATTTGTATTCATAATTTGTTAAATCAAAACACAAATCTTAAATGCTCTTAAAAAATAAAATAATTCCACTTACTTCATCAAGTGTCTCTTGAAAATTAAATTCACACAGCAAAGGACTTCCGGTAAAACCAAAAAAAAAAATTAAGGAAAATAAAAATAAAGGACGAACCTGTTGGTTTCGACTTAATTAAAGTTCCTAAATGAATATTCCCTCCTCTTCTTAATTTTGCAGTTTTATTTCAATATTAACATAATCACATGAATGCATTTCTGGTGTATTTAAAAATTCTGGAAACACTCTCATGGGAATTTTGTGCATATAAACAGGATATGCTTTCGTCACATGGATATGGATGGGTAGAGAACAGTTTGCACACCCAAGAGAGATGCGGTTTCCACTAATAAATTGCTTTATGCTTCATGATTAAATTACACAAACTATACACAAAAGAGAATTTTAATGTTTACAAAACTCATCCTGCAGGAAATAGTGGTTTCGTTCGTTTGTTTTTGTTTATTTCATTTTTTAAGTTTGTTTTATTCGGTGAGTGGTATTTCTTACTGCAAAAGTGAAGAGAGACGAGAGGTTGTATAAGAGTTACCATTTCAAAAATTTAATGCGAAAAAAGTTGTTGTAGAGTTTTAAGGGAAAGCAAAAGCATTCCATTATTCTTCAGCTTTTTTGGGATCTATTCCTGATAAGAATGATCTACTTTAAAGTTTTGTATTCTACTTTAAAGCCAGTAAGGGATTCCTGGTTTCAAGGTTTTGAACATCTTTAAAATCCAAAGTGGTATTTTCGTCTATTGTATGACATGCTCTTGGAACAATTCCGTCGAAAACCCTTGAACAAATCTCACAAGCGCATTGAGTGTCAATATCTAGAAAAACGACGGTCAAGCCGCTTATATAAGCCCTGACTTACCCTTTGCGTTACATGGACGAAATAACGAATGGTCACTTCAATTATCAAAAGTAGTACTTCCATGCATTAACTCCCCCTTGAAAGCAAATTCTGTTTTGAAAGCACAAATTCTCTTTCCGTTTTCCGGCGCGACGCGATCCCTCCGTACGCCAGTCGTCCCTTCCTTCAACTCACTTTTGAATATTTATATCGTTTGAAAAGTTTGTTTAAACACATGCATATAAAACTTTAACCATTTTCGGCCGTTTTATTTATGATTGCTTTGGGAAGTTGAAATTTACCTCTCCCTGTTCCATTCTCTCATTAAACCATGATGTCCCAGTGGCTTCACACTTGATAGCCTTACCTTCAGAGTTTGAGAAGGACATGCGGCGATGGATGGCGGTTCAAAATAGTTTTACGATGCATAACTTAAGTAAAAAATAGAACCTTACAGTCATTTGCATCGCTCTGCTCTTCCCTCGAGGAAGGGTTTGAAGTAAACCAAAATATATGTTTGTTGGCTGTGAGATGTCCCAGATCATAGGGGTTGCATGGGTTGGATTATTTTTAGTACTTTATTGCGGAAGGTTTTTATAACACAACCCCTTTTTCATAATTCTTTAGGAAACCGACCGTTTTCGACATCGTTATACCATAACTTTGTTGAATATCAATGATGCAGTCATCTGAGCATGAGAAAGTTGCCCCATCTACTTTTTCAGAGGGATCAGCAACATGGGTGTCATATTTTAATGAAAATGAAAAGCCATGAAGACACAATGATGTAAGTTTGATGGAGGACCCTAAACAAACAATGTGTCCAGTACAAAGTGCTCGTCCGAAATGAATAAATTGACTTAACTTTGCCACAACCGCATCGATAGGGGCATTCCTTGGTCAACTGTCCAGATTCAGTTGGGAACGCTCCCTGATGGGGAGTTGCTTTTCTGTCAATTATTATCAAGGCGGTTTTTGGACATAATTGTCAGAATTGATGTGTTTGTTTTCTTATTTTCATCTGGGTTACGATGGTGTTGACTTTGCCTCTTAGTCTTCTTAGTCGTCATGGTGTCGGTTATCACCAATGTCCCAGCTGGACAATTATCGAATAACCGAGTTCATGGTTTGTTGAATCGAAGTCAGAAAGGGCAGTTTTTGTGACGAGTCTAATTGGTGAAGATTTTAATGGGCTTCTGTGTTTGATTTGTTTGCCTTAAGAGATTTATTGATGTAATTTGAGTATTGAGACAAATACAGCGCTTGAATTTCATGAGGGATTTTCTGTTCAAATATTGAAACAGATCAAATACTGGGTGTTGACATTCAATTGTGACAAATGTTCTCCTTTCAACTTTCAGATATTTCTTCATTTTCAGTGAAATATCTCCAAAACGAAATAACAAGGGGTTATCCATTATGCGGTTTCATAAGTTATAGGGCTGGAATTCAACATCTGTCAAACTAAGTTGTTTAACCAATTTTTTTTTCAGCTTCAAGTCTTACATTTATGAAAATGGATCGCTTAACTATCGCACAACGCATACAAATTGTTAAAACCTTCTACAAAAATGGTGATTCTGCCACAAGCCACATATCGTGCTTTAAGAGGAGATAAGGGGCCAACTACGCAAGCAATTGGCAAAATTGTGAAGAAATTTTTAGAGACTGGATTGGTTATATAAATTGTAAGACCTGAGCATCATCGTATCTCTCGTACCAACGAAAATATCGCTGCTGTAAGTGAAAGTGTTGCCGAAGACCCGAATGTGTCGATTCCTTGTCGTTCTCAGGAATTAGGATTGTCTTATGGCACATTATGGCGTAGTCCATACTCCAGCTCACACAGTAACTGTAGCCAGCTGACCATTCAGAACGTCGTAGATAAGTCGAATGGGAGGCGATGGACGGCGATTTTTCGAACAAAATTAAAAAGACTTATCTTTTGAATATTTTGACTTCATGCCAGTACTTAACTTTTAAGGTAAATTCGCAGTTAATTTTGAAGTCTTTTGTATAAAAATCATTTAGAGAAGTTAAAAGACTTGAAGTCAAAAGAATGCATTTCTTTTTGCATTGATAGCATTCAATGTAATGCAGTCATTAGATTGCTTTTGCAGATTTTTAACTGTTTGAAGTCTTTTAACTGCTTGAAGTCTTTTTACTGCTTGAAGTCTTTTGACTGCTTTGAAGTCTTTTAACTGCTCGAAGTCTTTTAACTGCTTTGAAGTATTTTAAGTATATGAGACAATTAAAATCTGTGTCTCCTCCTCTGCGCCACGTAGGTTTATGTTATGTGTTCTTCCTTTCTATGTGTCTATCTGTCTCTCTCTGTTATATTCTGTCCAAGCGATGGCCTCAGTCGCCAGGGCTGCTATGTGTCTGTAGTTCGTTACATTCATGTGCAAAGTACTGTGAAATGTCAATGTCGATGTCGTACTTAATTTAAATGTGTAGTGCAGAAATAATAGTAGAAAAGACTTCAAGCAGTTAAAAGACTTCAAGCAGTTAAAAGACTTCAAATCAGTTAAAACCCTTCAAGCAGTCAAAAGACTTCAAAGCATTTAAAAGACTTCAAGCAGTGAAAAGGCTGCGAAAGCAGTCAAATGACTGCATTACATTGAATGTAATCAAAACACTTAATGACTGCAATGAAGAATGAATGCAAGAGAATTTTAAAAGATTTCAAAGAATGCAAGCAGTAAAAAATAATGCATTCTATTGACTTCAAGGCTTTTAACTAAATGATTTTTATACAAAAGACTTCAAAACTAACTGCGATTTGCAATAAGGAATGTAAATGCATTCCCAAAATTTATTTAAATGAATGGGACTTTCGGCGATGCAATACTAAAAGAAGCACATTTCTCACTCGGTGGGTATCTTCAAGTAATTGAAGTAATTCCATTGCATCCACAAAAAAACACTGTTTGGTGCGCTCTTTGGTCCGTGGGTGTGATTGGACCTTATTTCTTCGAAAACGATGATGGAAAGACTGTCACCGTCAATTCGGAGCCGTAGGGTCATATGATAACCGATTTTTTTCCTGCTATTGAAGAATACGACTTGAAGAATATAGTTGGTTTCAACAAGATGGTGCCACATGCCACACAACTCGACGAATATGGCTTTATTGCAAGAGACTTTTCCTGGCCGCGTAATTTTACGTCGTGGCGATACCAACTGGCGATCAGGATCATGTGATCTGACACCTCTGGACTTTTTTTTGTGGGGCTAGCGTGAAGGACCGCGTTTATGCCGATAAACCTTTAACTCTTGAGCACTTAAAAACCAACATTCGTCAAGTAATGGCTGAGATACCGCCCAACATCTGTCAAAAAGTGGTAGAAAATTAGCTAAAAAACTTAATAATAAAAAAGAAATTTGAAAAAAATATATTTTATATGTGTTTTTTAAACGTTTACGTTTTAAACCTCACAATGGAAATATTGCATTAATTGCCCTTCTCCCACGCAGATTCGAATATTAATAAAGACTTCTACGAAATTATATTGAAACTTTTATTAAAAAATTAATTTTATGAAGAGAAACAAAATGACTACTTATTAATACGGCAGGCAGAATAGAAGTAAAAATTATACAAAGAAAAATCTGCTTGCTCGTTAGAAAAGAATTACAAAGTGATTGATAAAGTGTATTTAAGGTTTGTTCGTTCTCGTTTGAATCTCCAACACGCCTCCTCAAACGGATTCGAACAAGCCACATCTTGCTCTTAAGTCGATTACTCTTTTTGCTGTGAGTGGTTTGGTGAGAAGATCTGCCAGCATGTCCTCGCTTCGGCAATAGTGAGCTTTTATTATTTCTTTGGCTATATAGTCTTTGATGAAATTGTATTTAGTATCAATATGCTTAGAGCGGTTGCTATACTTCTCGCTTTTCAACATATGTAAACAGCTTTGATTGTCCTCCCATATCAAGGTTGGACCGGTTATATTAATATTGACCTCTTCGAGCAACTTCCTTAGCCATACTGCTTCCTGGCTTGCTTCAGCTAGGGCAATAAACTCAGATTCAGTTGATGACAGGGCCACACAGGTTTGCTTGCGGCAACACCAACTTATTGTCCCTCCGTAAAGCTTGAAAATGTACCCAGAATTCGACTTCCTTTGTTTTCTGTCTTCAGCCCAATTAGCGTCAGCGTAGCCAAAAAACTTTTCTTTCTCGTTTTCTCGACTCAGGGCTAGCTTCAGATGAGCTGATCCTTTTAAATATCTTGCCACTCGTTTTAACTCATTCCAGTCTTCTGTTGTCGGTTGTGAAACTTTGGAAGCCAATAAACTTATACTCGCTGAGATATCTGGTCTGGAGTTAACAGATATGTAGAGGAAACATCCGATGAATTTCTGGTATTTTTCGTTGTTGCTTAGCAAATCTGCTTCAGAATTTGATTTACCGTAGTTAGGATCCATTGGATAACTTGAAACCTTCGCATCCTTTAGACCCATTTCTTCAATTAATTTTAGAATATAATTTGTTTGGCTTAGGGTTGCTTAAACATCGGTTTTCGGGACTATCGATAATATCGATAGTTTTCGAAAAAACAATCGATAGTATCGATAGTATCGATAGTTTTTGAAAAATCAAAAAATGTCTCTACAACATAGTTATTTTTCGAAAAAGAGGTTTTAAGAAATCGGTCACAGTAAAAAAAAACAGTAATATAAGAAATCAACAAACAGCATATGAAGGAGCAATACATTTATTCAATTACGTACAAAAACACTAATAAGCAAATAAATAAAATTTATTTCAAAACATAAAAGAACATAATTAAACGAAAAGAAATTATCAATTCATAAAAAAAAAACTTAAAACTAAAATACCAAAATTTCTTAAGTCCAAAAGCAACAGTAAAGTAACCGGCAGAAACAAATTCAAAATATAACGGAGTAACCATAACCGGCCAGGGCATAGACGAGAAAAAATAGTGAGAGAAAGGAACAAAAATCAGGGATCAGACTGATCTCTGTACTATAGAGATCAGTGGGATCAGAAGAATTGAGTAAAATAAAAGATGTAAAAATAAAAACGGCTATTAGCCGTTTTTCTTTTTACATCTGAATAGAACTAAAATTATATTTCTTTTTTAATTCAGTTTGTTGATCGCGTCAACGTTCGGAATGAGCATAAAATACTCAGATTCAGAGCGTGCCCCGCATGCATGAACCTGAACCTTTGTATTTGTACATAATATTTGAAAGGTGTTATCAGGAGGTGTCGCCATCCTAGTTAGAAGCAGAGAAAGCAATAAGTTGGTCATTTTTTCTCAATTCCAACTTTATGTAATATGCTGATTTCACTGACGCTAATCACTTGAATCAGCAGAGTAGATTAAGAACAAATCTTCACTTTTATAGGGTACATATTCGTAAGTCAACAATGAAACGTTTGGTATATTGTACAACGTTTTATCTGCCCTTAATCTATTTCCCTAAATCTCGTGATTAGTGTCAGTGTCAGTGAATCAGCATATAGTAAGTCAACATATAGAACATAAAACGAAGAACCTTTTTGTATGGAATGACTAGTATCATCAGATTGGCGTTTCAATATTAAGTTTGTTCGATGTGCGCTCTGGGTCACTCTTGAGCACCCTGATTTCGAACTGAGCTGTTCGATGTCGCTCTTTAGCTGTTGCTATACAATAAAGAGAAAAAAACAGAGTACTACTAACGCGTTCGATGTGTAGCCAAACCGAGATAAATTGTTCAGTTTTTTTGAAAACACCGTTCACAGTATGACAAGCACCGGAACGCCCCGGGCTGGTTACATCGAACAAACCTTTTCTCTGCTAGCTTCTGACATTTCAAGCGGGCAATATAAACTAATGTGAAGAAATTGCTTCTGTGAAAGGTCTCAAGATGGTGCCACCGTCTTTAATCTACTACCCAAAACCGCCTTATGAGATGTTCAAGATTAGATCGAAAACCAATCGAATTCCATTTTGATTATACCTGTTAAATTTATATACAAAGGCGACGCCTACAGTAAAGATTGTTTGGCAAAAACAATCGATAGTTTTTGAAGACCATCGAATGTACGCGATAGTTTTTTACTATCGATACTATCGATAGACTAAATTATTTAGATACTGAACAATTACGATGACTCTAACGTACTGATTTTAAATTAAAACGATTTTAATCAAATAAAACACCATTAAATTTGAGTCAACTAAACTTTTTTATTTTGTATGCATTTCGACCGATGTATCGGCCATCATCAGCAACACGACTTAGCAATATAGTTGTCACTTACAAAAACTGTTTTTGTAAGTGACAACTATATTGCTAAGTCGTGTTGCTGATGATGGCCGATACATCGGTCGAAATGCATACAAAATAAAAAAGTTTAGTTGACTCAAATTTAATGGTGTTTTATTTGATTAAAATCGTTTTAATTTAAAATCAGTATCGATAGACTATCGATGTTTAAGCAACCCTAGTTTGGCTGATTGAAAAATGTTTGTTCTTGTCGCGATAAACTTGAAGTCCCAAATAATTTTTGACTGGTCCCAGATTTTTCATCTTGAATTTTGACTTTAAAGCATCTTCAGTGTCATCTATAAGCTCTTGATTTTTACTTATGAGCAACAAATCGTCCACGTAAACAAGAGTATAAATCTGGACATTTTTCTCATTTTTCATAAAAAGGCACGGATCAATTTTGCTTTGGCTGAATCCATGATCGAGGAGAACTTTGCTTATTGTCTGGTTCCATATTCTTGCTGACTGCTTTAGTCCATATATACTTTTGTTTAATTTACATACCTTATCAGTTTTGTCTTCTTCAATGAATCCTGTTGGCTGTCGCATAAAGACCGTATCTTCAAGGTCGCCATTAAGAAATGCTGTTTTCGCATCTAAATGCAACACATGCATTTTTCTATGACCCGCTACGGCCAATAGAGTTCGTAGAGTAGTTTGACGGACAACCGGGGCAAATGTTTCGTCGTAGTCCAATCCGTAACGTTGCAGAAATCCTTTTGCTACTAAGCGAGCTTTGTAAATGATTTTGCCTTTCGAATCTTCTTTCGATTTATACACCCATTTACATCCAACTGGTGTTCTGTCTTGTGGTAAATCTACCAGATCCCAAGTTTTATTCTGTGACAGTGACTCAATTTCATCTTGCATTGCTTGCTGCCAGAAGTTTTTATTTTTACAGGACATCGCCTCCTTAAAACTTGTTGGATCAACTTCTTTATCTTTTGAAACTACATTGATTTCGTTCATATATCTCTTTGGTGGTATACCTTTTGTCGCTCGATGTGATATTCTCAACTCTGGAACTTCGCTTGGTATGATCATTGTGTCATCTAAACCAAAATCACTTTCACTTATGGGGTTTGCTTCAAAGGAATTCTCCGCTACATTATCTGACTTCCCCTCCTCGGATACTTCATGTGACTCTATCAACGTACTATCAGGATCAAAAAACTCATTTTCAGAAATGGAGTCTGTATTGGTGGAATCATGATCTTTGTTGAATCTGCTCTTGATAACAACTTCAACATTATCATCATCATTGTTGTTTTCTTTGAGATATTTTCGACTCCCATTTTCTGTTTTTGGCTGTGTCACTTTTGAAATAGTGTTATTTAAGAAGTGGACATCTCTACTTATTGTTATTTTCTTTGTCTTGCTGTCAAGAAGTCGATACGCTTTTGAATTTTGGTCGTACCCAACAAACACTAAACATTCCGATTTGTCGTCCCACTTTCTTCTTTTCTCTTTGGGAATGTGCACAAAACATCTCTCACCGAAAGTTCGGAAGTGTTTGAAGTTTGGTTTGTACCCGTACCAGAGTTGAAATGGTGTTTTTGTTGCTGGAATCGCTCTTGTGGGAAGTCTATTTTGTGTATATGTTGCTGTCATGACTGCCTCAGCCCAAAACAGCTTGCTTAGTTTTGCATCAATTAGCATGCATCTTGACATTTCGACCAATGTTCTGTTTCGCCTTTCGGCCACACCATTTTGCTGCGGGGAGTAAGCTGCAGTAAATTCAGTTTTAATGCCTTCATCTCTTAGATACTGTTGCACCTTATGAGCTGTATATTCACCACCGCGATCAGATCTTAAAACTTTTGGTTTTTGTCTAAATTGAGTTTTGACTAGTTCGACATATTCTTTAATTTTATCAAAAACCTCCGATTTGTGGCGAATTAAGAATACAATGGTGTATCTACTGTAGTCATCGATAAAAGTAACGATATATCTGTAGCCACTTGGACTAGTCATTTCCATTGGCCCGCACACATCCGTATGTACCAAGTCAAGTACAGCATTTGAGGTACTTCCTGATTTCTTTGAAAATGGTAGCCGTGCAGATTTACCTTTAATACATACTTCGCATGTTTCTTTAACACTGCAATCTTAACTATCATACCTGTTCCTAGTCCCATAGCTCTAACTGATTTAATTGCTTCTATGTCTCGGTGACCAAATTTGCGATGCCAGTCATGAATGCAGTTTTCAGTGTGAGTTACAGTAGTAAAAACTCCGCTTGGCTGACGCAAAACATACATACGTGAAATCAAATCCGCCACAGCGATCTGCAGACCATCTTTCCAGATCTTACAGACTTTGTCTCTGAATTCCATTCTGCAACCTTTCTCAACCAAACAGGGCACTGAAAGCAAATTGCCTTTCATTTTTGGAATGAACAAAACATTTTCTATGGTAGCGGTAGCCTGAGTATTTTGAGAGTTCAATAAATTTAGTTTACATGTCCCTTTTCCTTCGGAGATAATTTCAGTTCCGTCTCCAACATACACTTTCTCTTCAACTGATGGGTCGAAAGTGACGAAAAAACTCTTGTCGTTCGCTATGTGGCATGTGGCACCGGAATCCAAAATCCATCCACAAACATTATTGAACGAAGTTAAAAAACTAAAATTATCATTGGACTTGGTGACGTAGTTTGCATGTTGTTTCTTTTTATTTTTCCATATTTGATACTTACGACAGTTCTTTTTTACATGTCCTTTAAGGTGACAAAAATAACATTCGGTACCGCTGGCATTTGCTGGAGGTATGTATTTTGTAACTTTCATTGCGCTCTCTCGCTGCTCTCCATTTGGATTTTCTCGTCGCCGATACTCTTCTAGAAGTTTGGATTGTACTACGTTGAACGTAAGCTCGTTTTCGTTACTAGCTCGTGTCTCCAGAGCTGTGATAAGCGTGTCATAGCTTCTTGGCAAGCTACTTAACAGCATGGCCACACTCCACTGCTCGGATAACTTTTCTTCCCCAATTGATGCTAGACGTTCAAAGAGATTTACCATCTCTGCAATGTGCTTCTCGACGTTTCCACCTTCATCGACCCGTAAACTGCAAATTTGCCTCATAAGCTGGACCTTGTTGCTCAAGGTGTTTCTTTCGTGATAGTTTTTCAAACTATTCCACGCTTCCATCGATGAAGTGGCCTTCCTTATAAGCTGCAGCTGGTTGTCCTCTACAGAGAGAGCAATGGTTGCTCTTGCTTCATTGTCCTTTGCGCTCCAATTTGTAGTCACTGGATTTGGTTTCGTTTCAGCGCCGTCCACATAACCCCATAGCCCTTCTTTAATAAGAAGCATCTCCATTTTATACTTCCATATAAAGTAATTGTCGCTGCCAAGTTTCTTTATGGCAAAACGAGACTCCGCCATTTTGAGATGTATGCAATCGTTCTCTTCTTGTGTCCTATTGCAAAATTAATTTTATTAATTATTATATATCTTTGACTCGATGCCTGGGCCCATAACCTATTGCATTAATTGCCCTTCTCCCACGCAGATTCGAATATTAATAAAGACTTCTACGAAATTATATTGAAACTTTTATTAAAAAACTAGCTGACCCTGCAGACTTCGTACTGCCCTAATCGTTAATCTATAACATTTCCCACTACCCTTTAACACTACCCGCTTGTGCTACCCAGTACGTCTACCCATATCCGTAACCCCGTTACGACACTACTCTGTATTCGCTACCATTTATTTCTACACGCTTACCGTTACACCATTAGCCAGAAACCCACTACTTATTACCCGCAACCAATTTTTTGTTTTTGCATTTCACATTTTCCATTTTTCCAACTTTTTTTTTTTACTTTTTCTTTCTTTCCAGTTCCCCATCACAAATTTTCCAGTTTCCCTTTGAAAACCAATGAGTTTTCCGAGTTTCATTCGAAAACCCACTTTGAAATTTTCCAGTTTTCCATTTGAAATTTTCCAGTTTTCCATTTGAAAACCAATGCATCCACAATTTCATGAAAACCAATGAGTTTTCTGCGTTTCATTCGAAAACCCATTTTGAAATTTTCCACTTTTTCATTTGGAATTTTCCATTTTTCCATTTGAAAACTAATGCATCAACAATTTCATGCAATTTTCCATTTGAAAACCAATGAGTTTTCCAAGTTTTAAATCAAGAACTTTCTTTTTTTCCATTCGAAAACCCATTTTGAACTTAAAAATTTCTAGCAAAAAAATGTAATTTCCGACCTTTGTTTGGTTTTACCAGTTTTCCCACTCTTCCATGACGTTTTTCCAATTTTTTTTTCACAGAAATCATCACTGAATACAACAGTATTAACCATGAAAATTTCACAAATATCTGTTTGGCCATTTTGGAGTCTATAAGAGACATACAAACAAACACACATCCATTTTTATATATATAGAGATTAATTTTATGAAGAGAAACAAAATGACTTCTTATTAATACGGCAGGCAGAATAGAAGTAAAAATTATACAAAGAAAAATCTGCTTGCTCGTTAGAAAAGAATTACAAAGTGATTGATAAAGTGTATTTAAGGTTTGTTCGTTCTCGTTTGAATCTCCAACAGGAAAACCCTATATGTCTTCACAACAAAACCTGTTTTGAAATAAAGAATCTCAGATCTTCGGAAAATTCAAACCAACAATCACAAAAAAAGCTCTCTAGTCAAAATTAAGTTTACACAAACTTAACGTTTGCATTTCAATTTTTCAATACAATACTTGCCGGAAGCGCTCAAAAAATCCAACATTCTGGCTACTTTCTCAGAAATAAATCAACCGAAAACCTATAAATAATCTCATCAATTAATTTTCTATTTTAATAAACTTCCAATAGAAAGTCCACCCTCAGCTTATTTGTGAGCCTTCGGGCGAGCGAAATACCCAAACCATTTGCGAAGGAAGGAAATTCCATCCGCAAACATTGTTTTTTGCTCTTCCTCTCCTTCTGTCTTCTATATGTTTTCTCAGCGTCTATTGGTTTCATATATACTACTTTACGATGAATGATTTACAGCTATTGCGGCACCTAACCACATTTATATTTATTAGCCAACATAAATCTTTCGCCATACTCAGCAGAGTGTATAAAAGAGCCCTTCCCAAAAACAAAAAATACCCTCCACGATCTGAAGAAAACGACTAGACTAGAGCAGGGGGTTGGGTGGGTTAGCAGCGTTTCTTAAAATCCATACAGGGGCTCATTGGAGCATATATAGGGAGCCCTCGCAAAGGTGTGATTTTTAGTGCATTTAGTTGGCCAAACTTGTGGGTCAGGTGTTCTATTAAATGTCCTATTTTATGATCCAAGCCAAAGTTTGGGAAAGTGAACTCGAAAATTTCGGCAATAGTCGTATATTGGCACAAGCTATATGATGGTCTTAACCTATAAAGGAACTATTAAGAGAAATTGAGAGCAGACGTTGTGTTTTATGGCTGGCCATAAAACTTCTTTGCTCATGAAAATGCTAAAGTAGCAGAAATGTGTCGACCTTCAGGTTTGTATACATGTACTAGCCTAAGGAACTTTTCGAGCACACATGTCGAATATTGAAGGCCATCAAAACCCATGCATATTAATCAATGGATAGCGATGGTAATCTTTTTTGAAGCGAGAAAATTAACAACAGTAAACAAGTATCGATAACGTCAAAGTTTAAGATGGAATTGTTAGAGAATTGTGTGAACTTTAAATTCATTTTCAAAGAAGAGGAATTGTTGGTGGGGAGAAAAGGATGAAAATATCTACTCATCGAGATTTACATGAAATTTTGTCCCATTTAGGCGCTCTCTCAGAGAACATAAGTAACATTCAACTAAACTTATGACACCTCAAGGTAGGTAGATCAGAATAGCCTGGCCAGCATCTGCCCAGGAACACATTTAGCGCATTATTGCACCGTTTTGACACCGTAAAACTCGTGTTACCTAAAATGAATAGATTGGAAAAATACACACAGTAATGTGCATAATAGAGATTTGGAGTGTTTAAATCCAATTACCAATTGGTCTTGTTAAGATAGAACTGGTCAGTTCATATGCGATTTCATTTCCTTGAATGTCACTTTGCCCTGTCACCCAGACAAGATTAATTTTTATATTGTCGCTAAAACTTGTTAGCTCCTGCTTGCAATAGCTTACAAGTCTGGATTAAGTCAGGTTGCTGTTTATAGCCCTTATAGCTGCTTGGCTATCAAAAAAGATTGATTCAATTTTTGAATTCTATCAGGTTTGAATACTTGTTTTAGAATACTACATGATTGTCTAATCGCTAGAACTTCAGCTTGAAATATGCTACATCTATCGTGCAGTCTAAGGAATTTTTTAGTACCCAGTTCTTCGGAGAAGACACCAGCCCCAACACCGAGTTCCATCTTGAACCATCAGTGTATTAGTGTAGGGTTATTAATTTTCCAATATTGCCTAGTTGGGATATCAACCTTAAGGTGTTTACCAAAGTTTAAGATTAGTAACGTCTAGTCAGAGGGTTCTAATGTTATTTCTTTAGGTAATAGATTAAGAATTCCACTATGACCGAAAGGCTTTGTAGTCCACATTCCGTATTTCCTCAGTCTTAAAGCACTACAGTTGCTGGTTTGTGAGTGTAAAGATCAATGGAAAAAAGATTCAGAATGGCTGTGGGTGCAACAGTGGGGCAAGATCGATTTGATGTCGTAGTTCCAATGCAGGTAGTTCATTGAACTGTTTTAAGCTTATCGATATTATATTTCTTCTCTAGGGCTGGCCACCAAATAATTGATCCATATGTCATTGTTTACCAACGGGTTTCTTTCTTCTAAATATGTTACTTTTCCAAATTAACTGGGAGTCTAATATAACTTCTAGGTATTTAGCTTTTTTGTATAACGCAAGTGGCTGCCCATCTTATCTACGTAGAGGAAAGGAAGGTATTTTATATCTGGTAGAGTTCGTTAACTCCTAGTCAACAACTACTGGCCCATTTGCTATCTTTTTTAAGAGTTGTTTCCATGTTTTCACTGAGTACTGTTGTGCAAATCCCCGAGGACATCAACAGATGGTAGGCATACGCTACTACCTTAACTCTACTCTTATCAAGGTTGCATAGGATTTCGTTTAAAACGAGTAGCCTTAAAAGGGGAGATAGAACCCCGCCTTGGGATGTTTCTCTTTCGGCAAATCTATTGAGTTGGCTGCTAGCCATCTATCCTTGAATGACTCTGGTTCGGAGCATGAAGACAATCCAGCTAAAAATAAGCTCTTCGAAATCTAATTTGCATAGTGCTTCCTTCATAGCTTCTGCGAGCACATTATTGAAGAGTTTCTTCTTCGTCAATAAAGGTTGCAAGGGTGTTTTCTGAAGAGACACCTCAAACTGACGATACAAATTGATATGAAATGAATGACCCTGTATAGGACATGAACATTAAAAAGTATTTAAATGCAAGCATCCACTTACTTTTATTAGTCAAAAAGCACTCTTTGAGGAACACTTGTTCACTGCGGCGTATACGTATTTTTTTTTTTTTTTTAAATTTGATTTCCTCTACAGAAATAAAGTATTGTGAATTTTTTCTGAAAACATTTCGATTAAAACCCCGATTCGAATTGTCATTTTAAAAGGAACCGTTGGAATTAAATGCTTTAACACATTTCTCACTAAAATACTCTTAAATGTCTAACTAATTTTCGCTTTTAAATAACCTTAACCTTTCTCATTCCAACCGACAACTTTATTCATCTGCTTTAAATGCCTCCTGGAAATATTTCCAAAAATAAATTTCACCCAAAACTTTTTCTCTGTTGTAATTAAAACTTCTACATAAAGCACCAACTTTTCATTCCTAACCCAGAGTCCCGACATTATAAAAAAAAAATACCGAAAACAAAGTCCTCAAATGAGGTCAGTTGTTCTCTGTGACATTAGAAAAAATTTCGACAAAAACAACTCAAACCCCAAAATAAAATAAATTTTAAATACCGTCCTAGTCATTCGTGCACATTTTCCCATCGATTCCTTAGCCGCAACAGTATCACCACATAAACTCTGAAAATGTGGCAAGTAACATCCCAGAATCAAACATAATTCGCTGCCCCCCCAATAAAAAAATAGCCAAAAACAACGATATACCCCAAAAGGAACACTCAGAGTGATTGAGTGAAAACTTATTATGAATGATGCTGCCTTGATCCTGACACCCTGACTACTGTTTAAGTCGTCTGAGAAATAGAGACCAACTTTTGCACACAATATAATTTGCAGTGCACAGGATTTTCTAAAAGGATTTCGTTGTACCATCGGTTAATGTGTTTTGAAAAGTTGCTCAGCCATCATTGGTGTAGGCGGCGGTGGCGGCGGCGGCAGTGTTGGCATATCGCAATGGCATATCGTTCACCAGCCTCTTAATGTCTACAAGAAAACTGGAAGAAAGTTTTTGAATGCAGAATGTCTGTCCGTCAGATGCAACTGTTTTATCTTATTTCTATAGCATGTCAAAATGACACTAAACTTTGGCGACTGTTTTAGTGTAATCTTTAGCCTAAGAAACGGCTTAAGGCACTTCTGACAGCGTGAATTGGCTAGTGTTTTTGATGCTCGAACGATTCAACAAGAAAAGTTTCGTCCAACGTCTTCGCCAATGATGTCGGCGAGTGTCGTTGGTCGTCACCCAAATTAAAAACTTTTCCATAATTTTAAATGTCATAACAGATGGCGCTGCTCTGCACACAATTTTCCACTTCCTCTTTTCGGTTCCATTCTATTTGAATGTCCTTTTATTTATTTGAAACAAATTTGTCCAGGAAGTAAGTGCAATAAAAGTGCACCATTGTCGAAAGTTCAAAATACCTCAACGTGGGCTGTGGCACCATCAAAATACCAAAACAATAAACAAAATCACGCTGAAGCGTTAAATTAGAAAGCTAGCCACTTTAGGAGCCCCATTTGGCATTTGAATCATCAACCCCAGAAGGATTTGTATACGGGCAAGGCACCAGGAGCAGCCATTAGGTGGATTAGAAAAAAAAGGACACTACTTGAATCGACTAAGTAAATTATCATGTTTCTTCGTCCTTTTGTCACTTTGGCGATTGGCTTGGTCTTAATTCGGTCCCACTGTGTGTTTTTGAATCAATTCTTAATCAGATTGAGAATTGGATGAACCGAAAAAAGGTCCAATTCGATTTGATGTCCTTTTTTTCGTTGTTGTAGGAGGAGAATGAAGCTCTTGTGTCTTTTGACTGTCATCAGCAGTGTTGCCTTTCATTTTTGGCATACGTTTGCTCGGTATAGACGTTCGCTGGGGTATTTATGTAATTATGGAGTGTGGAGGACGACGAATTCGGATGATGGGTATTCAACCGTTAAGTTGATCCTAATACGATTATTGATTTTGAAGTTAAGGCTTGGAGTTTCTATTCTGTTTTTATGCTTTTTTGTTTGATGCCTGCCGTAGGGCTTAGTGGCAGTGGATTTGTCAGATGTTTTTCTCGATTTGAATAGGTGCTGTGGGAGAGATTGGAATATTTTATGAACACTACTGTAAGAACATCAAGGAATTGGTTTTATTGATTTTTTGTCTATTAGTGGGTATTGTTGATGTCATTGACTAAGGCTTTTCAAAGACCACTCAACTGGTTGATAGGAATTTCTCCTTGAACCAGTAAAGGAAACGGATGTTCTCCTATTAGCAATTGCAGTGATTATTATTTTTGATGAGCATAAACTAACCCAAATAAATTCCTTCACTCTATTTACACACGGTGAACGTTTACCGCACTCTTGTGGCGCTCTTTTAGAGCCCTCGACATACATCAAACGACTTCCTTTGACAGTTTTAATTGGTTTTTGTAGTAATTTGTTGTGTTCTTTCGCCTGTTTGCATTTCGCGAAAGTATAAATTATAATATGACTGCAAATAAAGTGAGTTCTTTTTTAATCAATGAACAAATAACATTTCAGAACATGGCAACACAACGTTTCCGCTATTCAAAGGAAACGCATTATATTCCGATAAATAAATACTCGCAAAATAAAATAATATTCATTAACATTTTCCACTCGAGATAATTGCCCGAAGTAAAGTGAAGGGAATTGAATTGCAAGTATGAAGGACAATGAGATGATATACGGTTGACGATACGAAAGGATGTGCGAACGAGGATGTGATTGTGAGGGTATAAAAAAAGGAAGACAGGGATAGAAAAAGTAAACACTTTCATAAATATCATTTTGCTAGTGTGGCGATGAGAAGGTAGATTGCAATGATTGAGGAAGATGGAGTGACCATTCTCGTCAATTTTGTTGTAATCAAAATTTTATTTTGATGGATAAACAAGGATGAAAAAATTCACTTCATGTTCCAGTCTTCTTAGTAATGCTGCCCACAATTTTTTCTTAAAGAAAAGAACAAATGGTCACCCTTGAAAAAAATTATTACGTACTTCTTTGCCATATGAAATATCTGTTTTCACAATCAGCATCATCCACACCAGAAATACATATTATCATCAGTGAGTGTGTGTTTGCACAAGAAATACAGTAAATCATAAATAAATATTTGCATTTTCATCCTTTTAACAAGAATCACTTCGTTGCATTGCAACAAGCATCAAGTGATAGGAAAATGATGGTTGGAGTTTCTATACATGAGAAAAGGGATGATTTTCAACTCACTTAAGTCAGTGCGAACTGAAGGGAGATAAGTTTGTTGGGGAAGGAATCCATAATTGGAGGTATGTCTTTGATGTTTGCGATTTTGTTTGTTTCAGATTTCGCAGGGCTTGATATCCACGCAAAATAAGAACAATTTCATTGCCCAAATGCAAGGTTTTTAAATGCATTAAAATTAATTAAATTTAATTTCTTCCCCATATTATACATAGATTTATTTGGTAAGGAATATAACGTCAAGGGGCTGCAGGATTCACAGTAATCCATTCTGTCACTTCAATTTTCCAATACCCTATTGATGGTTTCGGCTGGCTGGATGATATTTGTATTGTTGGCATCAACACATCCGTCACGTTCTCCAAAGGATTAAATTGACATTACCAAGTTGACTGATTACACTACGGTCTGCTTGGCATGGTTAACGATCTTGCATGAACCAGAGGTGATTTCAATTTCAGTCAAAAAAAGACTCGGTTTAAATGGCTCAATGATGATCATCCTTAAAACAAGTTTGAAACTTGGATCATGGTCGGATAATATAGCCATATCAGTTCATATGGAATTCCAAATTTGTTCGTGGCCTTGTAACCTTAGGTCTTTAAAGAGGTGCAAGGATGGTTATGCTTAGATCTTCAATTCTATATCTGGTCAACTTTTATTTTCCCGAGACGGAAAGTTATTGAGCTTATTTTCTGAACCCAATTTCTCCCAAAGAAATATTCAAAAGCTGTTACTTAGTCACTTGTCTCTTCTTTAATACGAATATTCTCCCATACTTATTAGAACTTATCAAGTTAAATTCAGAGACATATTTTCGAAGACTTTTACTGGTAAATCTGGTGTTCCATAGGGTAGTCATTAAGGACCTCTTCTATTTATCTTATCAATAAATGACGCACCGTTATGTGTTCGTGACAGGGTAATACTTATTTTTGCAGATGATGTGAAGATCTTTAAGAAAATTACATCTAACAATGATCGCATTCTTCTGCAAAATGATATAAATAGCTTTTCTGTCGAAATGTCAGACAATGACATTCTCAGAGAAACGAGCATCTTTGACTTATGAGTGTTATATATCTCAGCAGATTCTTTCTCGTGTTTTTAAAGTAAGGGACCTAGGGGTTCTTTTAACACCGAATCTAGATTTTAAAGAGCACATTGTTAATGTTGGGGTTCTTTAAGCGTTGGTCAAAAGAATTTCTTGATCCTAACGTCACCCTTTCTCTTTATAATTGCCTTGTTCGTCCGCATCTTGAATATGCTTCACAGATTTGGAGTCCTTATTATAACGTTCATATTGACAGGTTAGAATCGGTGCAACGTAATTTTACTCGTTTCGCATTAAAAGGTATTCAATGGCATGATCCTCAAAATATTCCTCCTTATGAGGATCGATTATCACTTCTTCAAATGCAAACGTTGTCTCAAAGAAGGACTAACAATGATTTAGTTTTCCTTCATCAACTCATAACAGGCGTCACAGATGCACCAGACCTTCTTAGTGCTATACTTTTTTATTATCGGGGAGGAGGTTATCACCTTCGCAGCATCGATCTTATTAAAGTCCCAAGACATAGGACCAATTACGGAATGCATGAGCCCTTGAAAAGGATGAGTAGGCTTTTGAATTATAATATGGATCTTATTGACTTTCATATTAATAAGAATAAATTAAAGACTATGCTTAAAACCAGTTTAGCACGCTCTTAATTGTTTTAATTGTTGTCTTATCATGTATTGTTTTTTATTTGTTTGTATTTGTATAATTTTGTGATTTCTTGTGTAAGTGTTCATTTGTTTTAGATTGCCTACTATTGACTAACACTGCACTAAGTGATGAGCCGGTCTGTTAACATAGTTATCTGGGTTAAGGACTAATGGTCGTAAGATGTTTCTTACGACTTTATCTGATAGTGTGCAAAAAAAAATACGGAATTGAATTTTGTTTATTCGATTCACACTCACTCCCTGCAGAAAATACTATAAGAAGACTAGTACGAGAGTGTTAAAATCGCCTCTTCTACTACTACTACCGAGAGATACAAGGGTGTCAATTAGTAATATTGGTCAAAGTTAGCCTGAAATAATCCGACCATTTGAAAATCGCAATTTCCCTCCACCAGCCGGTAAGGGGTTTCGATAATGAAGTTATTTGGTCCGTTTTTCATTTCCACCAGGGGCATTGTACCTGCTGATCCACGGTTAGTGCTACGGCTGTCCATATTGATTGCCATCGAGGGTATTGATGATGATGATGATGATGGTTCATTTTTATACAGATGGATCCAAAACAAGTGATGGAGTTGGTAGTGGTGTGTACTCAGAAAAGCTTAATCATTCCGCCTCCCTAATCATTGTAGCGTCTTCCAAGCGGAAATTTTAGCGATCAAAGAGGTTCTCTCCTGGCTAAGAGAAAACGTGATATCAACTTCGGATATCCGCATCTTCTCTGACAGTCAGGCTGCTATTAAATCTCTTGACGGTGTCTCAACCAAATCTCAAACGGCCCTCGATTGTCGATCGTCTCTTATGGAGATGGCGCAGCAATTTAACATTCACCTCTCTTGGGTGCCGGGCCACAGAGGCATCGCAGGAAATTGTAGAGCTGATGAACTCGCTAAAAATGGAACCGTCATACCTATTTCACCTGAAAGGGAAAAGATAGGTATACCGATAGCTACATGCAAACTTCTGCTAAGAGAAACAGCCTTAAAGATAACAAATTCTAGGTGGCACAATTTACCAACGTGCGCAGCCACAAAACTCATTTCGCCTTCACTGGACCTAAAGCGCTCGAAAGACTTGCTATCTCAAAGCAGACTTCATATTAGCTCCCTAATAGGTGTCCTTACCGGACACTGTCATAGGCAGACACGCAACACGACTTGGTGTAGCCTCAAATGACTTCTACAGGAGCTGTATGGACGAGGAAGAAGAGGAAACAATCTCTCACCTTCTCTGCACTTGCCCTGCTCTTTCACTAAGACGCAAACTTCATCTGGGAGAGTACTTTTATTATAATCCCAGTGAACTAGCTAATAAGGATATCAAATATCTTCTTTGCTTTATAAAAAGCTCAAAATGGTTGGACTAGTAATAAGTAATTCTCTAGATTCATGTGGTATCACAATGGGCCTAAGTGTGTGGATTCTGTATTCACAGCCACTTTAACCAAACCTAACCTAACCTAAGGGTATTGAACCTGCTGATCCGTACATCCAGGGTATTGTATTTGTACCTGCCGATCCGGGCTACCAGGAGCATTAAACCTACGGATCCGAACAATAAGAGGCATTGTAAATGATCCACAGATGCTTAGGACAGACATCATCCCCACATCACAATGCTGTCGAAATTAAAATTCTCAAGAATATGTATAAAAACAATCTCTAAAAGACAAATATTAAAAAAAAAACTTTATGCAAACTCAAGTTGGGATGACACGAAAAACTCAAATTAATTTCTCAAAGTCATTACAATTTCCTAACCAAAATTCTTCCTTCAATAAGAAGAAAAACAACTTTGCTTTCTGCCACGAAAAACCTTTAAAAGTCGGGATTGTGTAAAACATACAAAAAATTAGCAGAAAATATCCTTGCACATTCTTAAAAGCTAAAAAGCATTGGCAGGATTGGACTAAGAAGCAAAAGAATACACAGAAATCTACTGGAAAGTTTTCTTTTCTTTTCTTCTGAATCCAGGTGATTCATTAAAAATTTTAAAAAATCCGCCTCTGTGGGTTCGCCAAAAGACACAAGTGTGCCAACACAGAAATCAAACAAAACCTCGCAAGAAAAAAAAGAAAAGTGTATTCAAAACTTTTAAACTTTTCCTCTACTTGTAGCCTGTAACCCACATGTCACATTTGGTAATATCAATTTACCAAAAACACGATAATGTCAGTCCTATCGTTTCAAGTTTGTTTTTCTCGAGAAAAAATAACTTAAGAACCACATTCTCCTTGCTGTCTCCAGAGAAAAGGACCTTTAGATGTGGCTTATCTCATTCCAAATAAGTTTTTGTTTTTGATGATGATGGCAATTGGCCATAAAGTACTAAGTCTTAAATACTATGGCAAGAGATATGGATTCTTCGAAATACAAATCGGCCGAACGACATTCTGGGATGAACTTTCTGTGGGAGGGCGATAAGATGAGACATTTTTCTTACGAAATCTATTTAGGAGTGATTAAGACGAAAAAAACTTTTGACTATGTTATTTAAAAATGACAAATTGCCAAAATTACACCCAAGGGTTATTTCCCTTATCCTCTTATCTGTTATTGCATACCAACTCATTCGGCATTTCACTATTTTGAATTGAAAGAAACAAAAAACAATCAACTATCACAGTTTCACTTAGGTTACTGTCGCATCGTCGATTTGTGTCGCCATTTGCGACTTGGCCATCCCCTAGTTTTTCAAACAATATACATAACCACAAACTTTCAATGAAAATAACTTGCGGTTATGTCACTCCTACACCTTCAACTTTTTTTGCTTTTTATGTTTGTCCACTAACGACTCAAAACATCATCCACCGTATCGCAGCCTCTGTCGTGCATTTCTACATAGTTGTGGCGACGACGCGACCCGCAAGTAAGATGATTGAAAAAATTTCAACTCAACTCTGCCCCAAAGGTAATTTTCAGCGTAACCAACACCTGCTTTCAATAAAAGCTTTAGAATTCAGAAAAAAAATTTTAGCTGCAAGTGTGTCCTTTTCATGCGATAAAACTAACAAAATAAAGGCAGAAGCAAAAAATGCGACAAAAAATGTAAAAATAGGGACATTTTTTTGGAATCAACTGTATTATCAACTTTAGAGGAACAGGGTTGCCATTGGTTAATAAAAGGTCCATCATCTAACTTTTTTTTTAACTAGTGCTTATTTCGTGAATTGTTACACTTAACTCATGTCTGATTTGACAGATAATTTGATTTTATTCTTCCGCTGAACGAATATGTTGTGTATACGCTTGAACAACGCTGGGAAATTTTGCGACATAACTTTGAAAATCAAGGTAATATTGCAGAATGTGTGCGAAAATTGCGTACGAATTTTGGAAGAAGAGATAAAGCACCGACAGCTCCATATGTTCGTTATCTTGTGAAAAAAGTGAAAGAAACTGGCAAGGATGCGATAAACCAAAGCGTGAAAAGCCAAACACAGTGCGTATATACCCGAGAATATTGCTGCTGTGGTAGTGTGCATGAAAGCCATCAACATCAATTGTCGTTCTCAACAGTTGAACATTTCGGAGACATCATCAATACAAAGTCCAATTTGGTTCAGGAGTTGAAACGAACTGACCATCCAATGCGTTTTCGCTTTAGCTAAGTGGGCCTGCGATCGAGTTAGAGAAGATGGCGATCTTGCCAAAAAAAATCTTATTATATCATTTTGATCTTGGCGGGTATACAAGCAAAATTGTCGCATTTGGGGCACAGAAAACCCACACGCATACATTGAAAAGCCGACACACACCACAAACGAGTCACTTTTTGTGCGGATTTTGGCCCAGAGGCATAGATTGGACCATTTTTCTTCGAAAATGAGCCAAGGAATTGGTCGTTACAGTCAATGGCGATCGTTGTGGGCCATGTTGAACGAATTTTTGTTCAAAAAATTGAAGAGGAGGATATTGGCTACATTTGGTTTCAACAGGATGGCGCTACGTGTCACACAGCCGAAGCTACACTCGATGCTTTCCGTCCAGTTTTTGAAGATCGCATTATCAGCCGCAGATCTAATGTCGTTTGGCCACCTCGGAGCTGCAATTTGACACCGTTGGACTATTTTTTTGTGGGGTGCCGTTGATGAAGTACAGCTACACACAATCGATAAAATGCATAAAAATTGGACCATACCAAATTGGCCAGCCCGAGACAGCCATTTGAATGAAATTATTTTCCATTACAACCCGGTAAGATTGTGCTTTCAAATAAAAAAAGAAATTGGAGAAAATATTCAGCCGTTTTTTTATAGCATTTTCAAAAAAAAAAAAAAGTTATTTGGCAGACCCTTTGTAATAAGAATTTTACCACATTGATATGTTGTGAGGAACTCAGGAACGTTTGGAGCTTTTTGGATTTTGGGTTCATCTTAGAAAATCGATACTTGGCATCACTGTTACTCTGCATTACCTTGACGAAAAAATAACTTCATACGGACAACAAAACTTCATCCATAGTCAAATTAAAAACTTTTCCACTTTGCATAGAGCCGAAAGAACGAACGAAACGATAGAAAATATCTTACGTTCAGAATGTTTACCCTCCCCATATTTTTTTTATTTTGTTCTTCTAGGCCAGATGCATAAATATGAGATTCAGGAAAAAAAATATAAGAAATCCAACCCATCCTTACCTTAGTAGAAAATGATCGAAGTAATAGCAGTTTGTTCTTTTCCGACAATTTTCTTCTCCGTTTTCATTTTTGTTTGCCATAATAATGCCAACACACACAGCAAAAAAAAAAATCTTCCTAAAACACTTCAGAAACTTTTCTTAGAAATTATTATTTTTTATTATATTTCGATCCATGGCGATGAACGAGAAGAAAATAGAACCAAAGGAACATCATAAAAATAGGTCACATCCGGAGAACATGATAATTTATTTCTTTCAACTTCTCGTAGCCATTTGTTTGATGAAGGGTGAGGGGAAGGGGAGGACTGAAGACAATAAACAAACCTGAGAAAAAGTGCGGTAACGAAAATGATGACGAACGAAAAATAATAATATTCAAAGAGGGCGAATCTGGATATCCGGCGGAAACCTCTTCGCATATGGTCGACGTCAACAAATCGCCTCTTTTCTGAATTTTGGCAGTTATGCTTATGAAACCACTTCCTTTCCAAGGAAACCATTAGGATATTCGAATTTTGGCCAATTTCAAATGGTCAGCAGAATTTATTTGTTTGTTGCTTGCTCTTCGCTTTGCAGTTTCGTTGCGGAACATGAATTATCGCCAAACAAGATTATTTTTATTTCAAAATCCGATATTTATCCCTAATGGCGCCAAAACACATTCAGAATTTCATTCGCACCACACAGACAGTTTTAAATCAAGCTATTCCTTATCCCTTTAAATGAAAGTTAGCCAAAATGGAGTCACGATGTTATTTTACATATGTGTGTGTGTTAGAGCCGACACATATCCCTAAACTGTAGAATGTGTGACAGGTTTTTATAATTTATTACCAGCAATAATATAAGCAGCACACTGAATGAATAATGACTAAATATCCAACCAGGCTTATTTTGACACTTAAAATGTAGATGACACAGCAGCGTTAAGGTGGCATGTTTGTTCTTATGTGGGGGTTGTTGTTTGAGCGAAAAAAGGAGACAAGAGTCAACAGTCGCTAGATGCCTAATCTTAGCGACTGTTGACTCTTATGAATTGATATTAGGTTTGAATTCATTTTTCTTAGAACTTTAATCCATTTGAATTGAAATTCAATCTTCTTAGAACTTTTGCTTGCAATTACTTGTGCCATTTTTTTGAATTCTGTGATCTCAATCATAACGCGTTATCCATTTGGTCTTTTTTCTTTACAGATATTGTAAGGCCTGTGCATCATCGTTTACTCGTACTACCGAAAATAACGCTGCTGTAAGTGAAAGTGTTGCCGAAGACCCGAATGTGTCGATTCCTTGACATTCTCAGGAATTAGGATTGTCCTACGGCACATTATGGCGTATTTTGTATTTGGATCTACACCCACATCCATATAAAGTCCAGTTCACACAATAACTGAAGCCAGCTGACCATTCACAACGTCGTGTATAACACGAATGGGTGCTTGAACAACAGGCGATGGACGGCGATTTTTCAAACAAAATTTTCTTCAGCGACGAACAGGGTGGTGACTTTACTCCAATTGCAGTAGATAACTGCAATTTTTTCTACTGCCACCAAAATTGGAATCTACTGCACTTTGCGTTCGAAAAATATTTTGTTTACTTTATTTAATTTTTTTTTAATAAAATCCATGAATATTGTAAAACTAGCTGACCCTGCGACCCTCGTCTCGCACCTTTCAGAGCAACCTTAGAATTATAATTATTATCTTCGTGCTCTCGCAAATTTTGCGAATTCGCAATACAAAATTAATAATTTTTTCTATGAAAAGCAATGAGGTTTCCGAGATTTTCATCAAGAACTTTCTATTTTCAATTCGAAAACCGATTTTGAAATTTTCCAGTTTTCCATTTGAAAACCAATGCACCTGCAATTACATGCAATTTTCCCGTTAAAAACCAATGAGGTTTCCGAGTTTTTCATAAAGATCTTTCTATTTTCAATTCGAAAACCGATTTTGAAATTTTCCAGTTTTCCATTTGAAAACCAATGCACCTGCAATTACATGCAATTTTCCCGTTAAAAACCAATGAGGTTTCCGAGTTTTTCATAAAGATCTTTCTATTTTCAATTCGAAAACCGATTTTGAAATTTTCCAGTTTTCCATTTGAAAACCAATGCACCTGCAATTACATGCAATTTTCCCGTTAAAAACCAATGAGGTTTCTGAGTTTTTCATAAAGATCTTTCTATTTTCAATTCGAAAACCGATTTTGAAATTTTCCAGTTTTCCATTTGAAAACCAATGCACCTGCAATTACATGCAATTTTCCCGTTAAAAACCAATGAGGTTTCCGAGTTTTTCATAAAGATCTTTCTATTTTCAATTCGAAAACCGATTTTGAAATTTTCCAGTTTTCCATTTGAAAACCAATGCACCTGCAATTACATGCAATTTTCCCGTTAAAAACCAATGAGGTTTCCGAGTTTTTCATAAAGATCTTTCTATTTTCAATTCGAAAACCGATTTTGAAATTTTCCAGTTTTCCATTTGAAAACCAATGCACCTGCAATTACATGCAATTTTCCCGTTAAAAACCAATGAGGTTTCCGAGTTTTTCATAAAGATCTTTCTATTTTCAATTCGAAAACCGATTTTGAAATTTTCCAGTTTTCCATTTGAAAACCAATGCACCTACAATTACATGCAATTTTCCCGTTAAAAACCAATGAGGTTTCCGAGTTTTTCATCAAGAACTTTCTATTTTCCATACGAAAACCGATTTTGAAATTTTCCAGTTGTCCGTGAACAGTCCTTAACTCTACTTTTGGTTTGACCGAGACCGAAAATGAACGAATCAATCCCGAACGACACAAGCCTAATTTTGACCGAGACCGAAATGTATGTACCTAATATTCAAAATGCGAAATGTACATGCACAGAGATTGGAAACTAAAATCTATGCTTTGTTTTAATATCGATGTTAAAATTTTCTTTTGTACAGAAAGTCTTACCCAAGAATTCGCGTGTAAACATTGTCTTGGTGTAAAAGCTTAAGTAGGAGTTCAGCCTTAAATATAAAACAAAAGAATGAATAGGAAATGAAATGAAATGAAATGAGAATGGAGAGACATTTCAAAAAACTGATGTCGGCTGTCAGTTGCCTGAATTTAAAAACAAAATTTCCGAGTAAGTAAATTGAAATCAATGTTTTTTGCTATTTATAATTATTTCTTTTATTTTCAGACCCTCCTACTGCACAATCAGTGCATGGAACAGACAATTGTCCATCATTTATAAAGTGAGATTTTTGTTTGTTTGTTAGTTTATCGACTACAAACATACAACCGACAAACAAACAAAAGTCTCACTTTATATATTAGTATAGATAGACGAAATGTTTGTATTTTGCATTTCCATATTTGACCAAAAAAATAAAAAAAAAAGTCTAACCCATGCTCTCAAAATGAATGCTAATTACTATGTTTGAAACTAATCAAATCATCGGGTTTCAGAAGGGAATTGGAATAAAAATGTGTTCTTTACATTTTACAATTTAGAGCCGATTTTTCAATCGTCATATATAAACAGGCAAATTGTGTTTATTCGACAAATAACTAAATATTGGATTTTTCAATCATCAGATAGACTTTATTTGACAAAAAACGGTCTAATTCATTCGGCCGATGAATACTCAGATAAGTTTATTTGCCAGTTCGTTATTTTTATTTTTATTCGATGATTGAAAAATCGGCTCTTAGTATGGTATTGAATATTGAATAAATTGAATTATCATTAATCTATTAATAATTTCAACTTAATTTGAAACAAATAAAAGACTGAATTATCGGATTTTCCAATAGTACCTGTCAACTTTTTTAATAAAACGCAAACTATTTGAAATATTTGAAAAACTTGAATATAGGCTTGAAGTAGTAGAAGGAAAGCATTTATGAATAGAACTCGACCTCATTCATATGCATATGGGAAGAGTCTAAAAGTAAATTGCACATCGATGCAGAAAATCGACTGGTCAGCTTAAACCCACGTGTACTCCAAGGTCTTATCTCTCAATTTGTAACAAAAATAATCGGTTATCTGGCGCACAGTGGCGTAGATAGCTTTTCGCTATGGGGGGGGATAGACATAGTTCGCTCATTTTTTTTTTGAAATTTTAATAAATCAATAAAATCAAATAAACTTCATTGAATTCATAAGATAATATTATATTATACACATTAGTTAGTATAAATCTATATAAATAAAAGTACAGCTTATTTTTGTGCTTGTTCGCTAACCGGCCAAACCGCTTGACCGATTTTCTTAATTTTTTCTCTAAACTAAAGAGGAATGAGGGTAGATGGTTTGGAACAAACAAAATGTATACTTTTCCAATCACAAATGGTGCAAATGTTAAAATTGATACTTTTCTCACTGTACTTAAATATAAATTAAACATTAACGTCAAATCGAAAACAATTCAAGATAAAAATTTACATATTATTTTCCTTACAAAGGCCAGACAGAAGAGGGCGATGAAGGCAAAATATCATAAGGTTTGTTCGATGAGTGCTTTGGGTTGCTCTGTGGCGCTCTGATTTTGTACTGAGCTGACTGCTGAACGACCCAAGTTTTTTTTTTGGGGCGAGAATTATGGGATTCGAAGCTGGTCAATTCAGCTGTTTCTGTTTAACACAGAGAAAAAAACCGAACTTCTAATGCGTTAGGTGTGAGAAAAACTCAGGTCCGCGATAAGCAACCTAGTTCGCCGGGGCTGCCAAACGAACGAACCTATCGCTTTTCAATAAAATTAGATTTACCTAATTTTATTTATTAACAAAACCGTTAATAATATAAAGAATTATTTATCTCTTCCGTGGCGCTATAGATATGTATGTTGCATGTGTAATGCACATGCAACATACATATCTCTATTGTAGTTCTTTTCACAATAAATATTTGTTTTGATTTTTTCGTAGGACTGAAGGAATGTTTTCAAATTGAAAGTGAATGAAATTTTGACAGTTCGACAAAGCTTTAGGAAAAAATTAATTGAATTATGTAGAATTTTGGGAAACATCAATAAAAAAATTTGAAGTACATAATGACTATTGGTAGATTTGTAAATTGTTGGCATTTGAATGGTCGCGGTTGAAAAGAGGTATAATTTCAATGAATTTTTGGTGTGTAACATTAACAAAAAGAAAAGGAAGACAGGTCTGGTCACCCTCTATCATTCTGAATTTATTATTATTCTTATAACACTTAAACATGGAAGCCAACGAAAATCCAATGCAACATCTCAAAACGTCTAGAATGGCAAAAGTTCCACCATTAGGGATGAGTGTCCAATAGCCAACAAGTAATCTTTGGAAGCATTAACTAGAACAATGAAAAAATAACATACGTGGAAATCAACAATTGTTTGCTAGTGCTTTGACACTTTTGGCAGAAAATTTCAGAAAAACTTAACCTGATATTCCTCGATCTACTCCTGATCGAGAAATTAACGCGAGTTTGAAGTCTTCATGCTTGTGGAGATATGTAAAAACATTGACACTAATGACACTGACACATACGCGAGATCAAATACAAAACTATCATTCCGTTGTTAGGCAAAATCCCAGTTGACATTGATATTAAGGAGAAATAATACTATCAAAATATGTTTGCCAAATAATTTGGCTATCGGTCAAATAATAAAAACCTTAAGATGTTAAATAAACATTTTATCCTTTCGAAAGTTTTTTTTTTAATATGCTTATGATTCAGTCTACCTATTGCAACAAATAACGTTCGCAACAAAAGTTAATCGGCAGAAAATACATAAGAAGAAGAAATTTTGTTTCTTAAGAAGAGAAGGTTGCAACTTGAGATCTAAAACCTACAATTCTACAAGTCTCTTGACAAAAACATTGGAGGGCACATACAAAGAGGAAGATATGCAATTCAGATTCAATTCATTGAAATGGATTCGAAGTTTTTTTTTTATCCCAAAACTATTATTTTGTTCTTTAGGATCGTAAAATATGCATTCGATTATGTGGTGATCTTTTGTAGAGTCGTTTCGCCCACAAAAATATAAAAGTCAAGAACAGTCATATTATGTGTATGTAAATAGTACCTAATACTATCTACTATTCTATTATCATTTCTAAATCCTGCAAAAAAACAAAAGTGTAATGCGGGTACAACGTCCCGCAATTCGGCTATCACATATATAAATAAATAGGTATATCACAAAATAAAATCGACTTTTCTGTTCTTATAACCTCGTCTGCTGTTATAGGCATTTCGCGAAGAATAGCTAGAAGAGCCAACTCATTTAAGCGATCCTGCAAATAAGTAAACATCTAAGGCTTGTCAAACTGTTATTAAAATAGACATATTTTTCATAGTATCACTTCGTTGGAAATATTGCTGTTTCCCCATAGAATGTAGTTATAGAATATCCATTTGACAATGTGTCTTAGAATTCTGTGAGTAGATACTAATGACATAGTGCGTTTCTTTAACTCGTTTGGAACTGGTTATGTTGAACAATTATCAATCCCAATGGGGGGGGATATATCCCCCTGATCCCCCCCCTATCTACGCCACTGCTGGCGCATGCAATTGACTGATTTATATCGTTTGTTACGAATGCCTGAAAAAATAAACAAATAGAGTGGCACGGCAGCTCTTGAAGAGCCAAGGCATTAGTGGCTTACTCTCATGAACAAGTGTCTAGGTGCGTGGTGCGTGTGAAGAATTGAGGAGACCTACAATTTAACACCGATTTCGAACGGCAAAGTTGAGAAGCACTTTTTCATCACAGATGATGAGGCAGTGCCCGTGAAAGATGAAATAAGAACCACGATGTTCTGCTTAGCAGCCAACGCACCTGACCACTAAACTACAGACGGATGCCTGAAAGGCAGTGATATTTTCGACATTTTGATTTTACCGTTATCCCACTGACACGGCAACATCACACATCGAATATGTAGATACAAGGGCGAGAATTACGACCGAAAATAGGTGGTTTATAACAATCATTGAAAACTTCTGTCATCAAAAAATTTGCCTAGTTAAAACTAAGCCGGAAATTTTTACCTATCATAATTCTATCGTTGGATTTGTACAAACTTGAATCCTAAATTTTAGAATGCTTCCTTAAATTTTTTGGCAGAATACAATCAGCTGTTCAGAAAAATGAATTTTCAACCGGAAAATCGAAAAAATACATTTTTATGAAAATTAAGAGAGCACTTTTTTGTCAAACACAAATTCTTGGAGTGATTTGCGATCAATTGGTATGTAAATTTGCATATCTTTTCTAAAGTAGAAAATAATTTTTCCGGATCCATTTCAGTGAAAGCTATAACTGGCCGCTAAAAGCTCTTACAGTTGCGGTCACTAACTCCGAATTTCAGTAGAAGATTTTTACAATTCGCAGACGTTATTCGTTAACAAGTTGTCAAGTCTTTATTGAAAAACACTATAGGTTTTATAAAAAAAATTCATTATTTGGCTTTATACGCCTATAAGGTTAACCTTGTTAACCTTTACTGACATTTTGTTGCACAATTTATGGAGGATTGGCATTCAAAGTTGAGTCTGCTTTACTACACTTTTGTCATTTAAATTACTGAAAATACTTAAAGGAGTTGGCCCATTTTCCTATGAAGTCTGGGCCCAGTGCGTTCATAAACGAAATTGGTATCAAATGAAAGCTGTAGTGGAGTAGATTATTGGTGTAAAATATTTCCGAAATCGTTGGTGGGGTTTTCGAGATATTTGGGTTTAAAGTTTTCTTACTCTGAAAGTGAATTTTACTCATTTTTTTTAGAAAACAGCTTATATCGTGTGATCTAAGGCACCTAGGAAAACAATTTTGGTATCAAATGAAAGGTATATATTTTGTCTTTTAATATATAAAATTATTGTCCACCTGAACTGCATATTCAAATATTTAGTAATTACTTTTTGAATATCAAGTTTTTTCACTTACTTTTTGAACAACATTATCTATAAAAGATCAACGGTGACGTACAATTTTTTTTGCATCATTTTAAAGATTTATGTCTCACCTATCATTATATATATATAATTAAGGACCCCTTCTTACAAAAAAAAAATACTTCTCTTAAGCACTTACTTTAGGGAGATTTTTTGTAGCCATACATTTTTTAATACTATATTGAACTATAGTAAATAATCTTCTATGTATTTTATAAAAAGGTAATGTCATTCAAGAAAATATGCTCCATGCATTTTCTAAAAAATAGTTCTTTTAAGAAAACTTACGATTTTCATTCGTTTTTCTGAAGAAGTCTTTCAAAAAAAAACATAAATAATGTTAATTATTTGTTTTTCTTTATTGTTTTTTTTTAATATTCATTTTAATTACAACTAAGTTTTACACTCAAACAATTTTTTTTTGGTTTAATCTTCTTCATATTCTACTATTATATTATTTAAAAGTTCAGCTGGTGGTATTGTTATCCCAAGTACCACAAAATACTCATAACGTGAGGGCAACACCTGACTAAATAGTTATTGTTTTCCATTAGGCTTGTGCATTATTAATTTGGATCAGGTTTTCACAAACTTCTATCATAAAGCTTCATTATTTTTAAGATGTTCTCCACAATAAAAACGTGCTTGCTTGATTTGATAAATTCCGAGTGAAATCTTTCGAAGCTCTGTCAAATCAAGCAAGGGAAAGTTATTGAAATGCAAAATATGGCCATTGATTGGACATAACACTGATCTTGTTCCGTTAAGGTTGTTTTCTTCAACAAAATCCCCCAAATAGTTAGGAATATTTATTCTGTTCAAGGCCAATGCTAGAAACACGCTGGCATCTTGATTGTCTTCTATTAATGGATGAAACTTGTTTAGAATAGCAGCCGCAATTCTAAAATCGTCCATTAAATGAGGAGATGCAACCTCCACAACCCACCTTACCATGGTAATACACCTCGTCCTGTTTGCTTGAGCTGTTGTCAGCTGAGAATTTCCTTCCAAAACACATGCATACTTTCTTAGAGAACACTACATCATAGCAAAAGTGATATGAGAATTTTGAGTTGTTGAGTGAAAGTTGTAAGTAATTTGTGGTACTTTGAATTTGGTCGTCATAAGGAAAATAGAAACATACTTCCGAATTATTAATCACCAATTTAAAGAGTGTTATCAGTATTATAAAAATTATATCTGGCTAAGTAATTATAAAAAAAATCTTCCTAGAGTAAGTGCGTAAAAAAGTATTTTTTTTTGTGAGAAAGGATCCTCAAATATATATATAATAATAGCTGAGACACAAATCTTTAAAATGATGCAAAAAAAATTGTACGTCACCGCTGATCTTTTAGAGATAATGTTGTTCAAAAAGTAAGTGAAAAAAACTTGATATTCAAAAAGTAATTACTAAATATTTGAATATGCAGTTCAGGTGGACATATAATTTTTAATATATTAAAAAGACAAAATATATACCTTTCATATGATACCAAAATTGTTTTCCTAGGTGCCTTAGATCACACGATATAAGCTGTTTTCTCAAAAAAATTAGTAAAATTCACTTTCAAAGTAAGAAAACTTTAAACCCAAATATCTCGAAAACCCCACCAACGATTTCGGAAATATTTTACACCAATAATCTACTCCACTACAGCTTTCATTTGATACCAATTTCGTTAATGAACGCACTGGGCCCAAAAGTGGGCCATGTCCTTTGGAAAAATATTATTAAAATCGGAGATGTTTTAAAGATTTTTCAGTTATGACTTTTTTGCCTTTTTATTAGCCAATAATAATAAGAATAACTTAATTAGTTGAGTGCATTTATCTTAGTTGGAGTTTGAAAACTTTAAGTAGGATAAGTGTCATACTTATTTTTGTATATTGATTTTTTTATTTGTGTTCGTTACGTTTCAAAGAATAATGTTAATTTTTTGTAACTTATGTATACCGATGTATGTATTTTAACAACCTATATACGAAAAAAAATCTACTGCGAAAAAATGAGTTCTACTGCGTTTTTTGTTCAAAACTACTTCGTACAATTTCTAAAAAAGTCACATCCCTGGCGACGAAGCACATTTCTCACTCGGTGGGTATCCTCAAGTAATTGAAGAGAGACCATTGCATCCATAAAAAGTTACTGTTTGGTGCGCTCTTTAGTCCGTGGGTGTGATTGGACCTTATTTTTTTATTTTTTCGAAAACGACGATGGAAAGACTCTCACCGTCAATTCGAAGCGTTATGGTCATATAATAACCGACTTTTTTTGTCTGCTATTGAAAAATACGATTTGGAGAATATGTACTTTCAACAGTACGGTGCTCCAGCGAATATGCCGTTATTGCAAGAGACATTTCCTGGCCGCGTTATTTTGCGTCGGCCGTCGTCGTGGCGACATCAACTGGCCACCAAGGTCATGCGATTTGACACCGCTGGACGGTATTTTTTTTGTGTGGCTACGCGAAAGACCGTGTTTATGGAGATAAATCTTTAACTCTTGAGCACTTTAAAACGAACATTCGTCAAGTTATGCTGAGATACCGCCCAATATGTGTCAAAAAGTGGTAGAAAATTACCCCAAAAGAAAGACGCTTGAAACAATTCGCTTGGTAGTCATTTAAATGATGTGCTATTCCACACATGATGTCAACCATAGAGAATATATAATACCTAGAGTCGCGACCTTTTCCTCCCTTGCCGAAAACACCCTCAAAATTTTTCTTAGGTGAACTCTCACAATCCTCTCTTTTTTTCGTGTCCGTGAATCTGTGTAAGAGGTGAACTCTCACAATCCTCTCTTTTTTTCGTGTCCGTTAATCTGTGTAAGAGGTGACAAAAGAGTGAGTACTCAGGCGAGACAAAATTTGTTTCCTGTTGCACAAACCCAAAGTGACAGACTTCCACCACAGCAAATACGAGACTAAACGCACGACTGTATGCGTACTATTTCGATTTTCTCTTGTGTTTTTATTTTTAAGATTTATTAAGATTTTTGATGCAAATATTGGTAAATTATAGTGCAATTATATGTTAAAAGTGCAAAGAAACAATATAACGTATTTATTTTTCATATTACATGCATTTTTTTGTATGTTTAAGTTTTTTTTGAAAATTTTGAGCTCAACGGAATCTTATTTTTGAAATCTGAGCCCATGAAACCCACCTGGACTCAAACCTGAGCATTGTATCTAACTCATTGAGAATGTATTGGTGCAGTTTCTCATTTAAAAAGCATTGGAAAACTAACACATTCTCACCGGGTTAGTACAAAACGACCAAATTGCAGCTTGTAGGCAAAAAGAGAGTGAACACCCGAAGTCGCGACTCTAGGTAGTATTATATATTCTCTATGATGTCAACGTTCAAAGTTTATAATAAAAACGAAATATCATACAAAAAAGGATTATAGGTCTGTGTTTTATTTACGTTTACTTTTGAAACCGCAAATTGTATAACCCACAGTATTGTCACTAAAACTCCAGGTCTCATATCAACAATTTAAAACTGTTGAAAAAATGGTAAACTTAAGGATTTTGTATTTTGTGTTTCGTTGTTTAAGCAATTTGTTGTTCTTGCGGATTATCATGTGAAAATTCATGAAAGAAAAAATATGTTACGCCTGAAATACTGATTAAACAGGAATACATATTTAAAAATATTTTGCATTTGAATATTCTTTAGAACATTAACCCATCTTGTACTACGCAGGCACACCTCATTTTCTTTAAACAAACTGACACATAAATATGTCACAAAACAGCGAATACAAAACCATATTTTAACCTTTTTTACAATTATGTCAGGTTCCTGTACCAACTTACTAAGTCCCATTTGTGTGGTGTTATGAAAATTCTAACCAATTTTTAATTAAAAGAAACTCTCCAATACCAAAGCAAGCTAGCTCAACATATTCTCGAGTCGATTCACCCTTTGGAACTAAAAACAAGCAAAAAGAAAAAGAAATCCGCTCAAACCTTTGGCGTTTATTCAATTTGAAAAGCACACATGTGACCCAAGGTTACAAAATTGAATAATTATAATAAATTAAAAGCCAAGAAAAAACAAACCCCAAATGAAAACGGTGACACACACCATTCTCGCCATATTCCTAGTTTGACATTTCTTTCCGTCCAATTACTGCTTTTGAAAATTCTTAAATCCTTTCAAAGCTAACAAGCATGAGGCAATGAGTACAAGGCTCATAGACCGAGAGGTAGGGTTGTCGTTCTTCTCTATAAAAAAAAAAAGCTAGTCACGTGGTTCTACTTGTTCGCTGATTTGCAAAGCAGATTAACAGACTATTGGTTTATGCAACTCTTTTTTTAATTAAACAAGAAGGAAAATATAAACATGTCCAACCACCTCCTTCGCAATGCACTTTAACAGTTCTGCGCCAACCCGGTTTCAATCTCAGTTCTACCACATCGTTCAGTAGCAGGATCTATGCAATTGAGCCAATTTGTTCCCAGAGAGAAACATAAGAGTGGATTTTCCGTGAATATACAAGATTCACCGCATAACAGAACACAGGCACAGGTGTTGGTTCTTTAATTTAATTAAATCTCCTTCTTTCGTTGTCCTTAGGCCACTGAACTGCGTGAGTGTTGTTTACTTTTTTTTGTGCCATTGCCATTGCCATCTAGAAGAGATGTCCCCAATGAAAAAGTGGAATTTATTATTTTTTTGTTTTTTTATTTTGACATAAGAATCGGTTTGGGTCACCGGGGAAACAGCAGAGGTTACCATTTAACCCTTAATTTAATGAAACACTTGAGCTCACCGTTCACTGTCGCTATTTGTCGTCGTCGCGGTCGTCTGGTTGACTCGGGCTCCAAACCCAACAACATCACAGCAGAAAGGCAAAGGAAACAAACCTTGCAGTACATAAGAACATTCTTTTTTTTTTTTTTAATCTGAACCACAGAAAATGTGAAAGAATGTAGCCGTCATCGTCATGGAGATCCCACCTGGCATCCTTAAGCGCACCAAATAGTGTGGTGCATAGAAACGGAACAAAAATTATGCATTTTCATTCATTTTTGCGTTGGTTGCTTTTAGTGCCTGGATAGGTGCAGCAAGGCAGATGCATCCAGAGGGAAGGTATTAAATAATTCTTGTGAAATAAAAGCAATCCCTTCATCATGTTGTAGGGGTTTTTTTCACAGAATAAGGGAAATTAAAAAAAATGCCTTGATTGGATTGGGTAAATGAAAGCTATTCCAAACAAAGTTATTGAAGGAATCCACACACTATCCAAAGATCATCATCAGCACACATATAGGGTGACTCATTTAAATCATCTTCTTTTAATAGTGTTTATGTTTGACAGATCGCATGCAACTAACTCATCAACATCATAGAAATGCTTACCTGTCAACGATGTCTCCAAACCAAACGTCAAAATTTGGATGGATCGGATAGATCGGATGGATCGGATGGATCGGATGGATGCATGATTGTTGCTCGATAACTTAAGAACGATTGAACTGATTTGGATGAAATTTGGCACACAGCTAGACTATAGTCTGGATTAGCACATAGTCTACTTTTTATGCCGGTAAAATGTATGGTTTCCATCGAATAGATTTCATTTTATTTGGCATAGAGCAAGGAATCCACATGATTTTCCCATTTTTCAGACATTAAGAGCGAATAATTTTTTCGGTCATACGCAGATGATTTGGTTCATTCTCCTATCTAGACCTGCTGTTTTGAGCAGCTCGGCAGCTAGACCATCTGCTATAGCGGCTTTGTTGGATCTCAGTCGTGACATTGCCGTTTTCACTTCTTCTAGGTCGGGTTCACGATGACCTTGAGCCAGCTGTTAATCTCCGATAAAACCTTCAAACTTCATTCCTGCTATTGGCCATCTCAACATCCTCTATCTGACGCTTCACCCCTGATGATGAGCCGGCGTTCCTTACTCTTTTTTTACTCGTAGAGCTCACAAGCAACTCTTGTCCTTCTATGCAGCGCCAATTTGTATGCCTCCTGCTTGGCTGCATGGACCTGCCTGCATTCTTCGTCAAAACAGCGGTTACGCTTTGGTGACTGCACGAAACTTAGCACATTAGAAGTGGCATCTCTAACTGCTTCCTGCCAATTAAAAGGTTACTTGACACTCGGTCAGAGAAAGATCTGGCGATCTCTTGAAAATGTATTCGTCCGACGCGACGTCGAGTTTTCTTGCAGCATTTCCTTGTTTTGGCCGTTGTCGGGATATTCGGTGGTGGTCCGAGTCAATGTTGGCTCCTCCGAAATTTGGAACATCTAGAATGCTGGACAAATGCCTTCCATCGATCGTAATGTTGATTGATCGGGAGATATGCATGTTCCCTTAGGGATGCTGAGATGTGGGAACCACGTGTTGCTACCACAACATTTCACCACGCACCAAAATCGATCAGCCTGAATCCGTTGTCGAAAGTGGTTTCGTGCTTTCCGATTGTTACACCAAGGATGTTCTTTTTTCCCAGCTTTGCGTTAAAATCGCCGAGGACAATTTAAATGCTATTTCTAGGAATTTGCTTATACGTTTTGTCAAGGAGCTCGTAGAACTCGTTTTCGGTGTCATCTTTTTAGGCTAATGTTGCTAATGTTGCCGAATTTAGCCGTGATTCGGATCGTTCTGATGCGTTGGCTCACACATTTGAAGCTCAAGACATTTTGCCTGAGTCTTCTTCCCTCAACGAATCCGCATCCAAAAAGCCGGTGTTGTTGCTCTCGGTAAAAATTGCCATCATAGTAAATATCACAGTTTTTCATCCTCCTTTTACCTGGCCCATGCCATCGCATTTCCTGGATAGCAGCAATGTCTGCTTTATAGCAGTTGAAGGCCTCTGCTAATTGTTCGGCAGCGTTCGGTTTATCAAGGGACATTCCACGTGCATATCCGAAATTCGTTGTCCTTAAAACATTTGCTTGGATCGTCATCAGTGTATCCGTCCGTTCCCGAAGCCTGTTGTTGATTTACAACTAAATGCTTTCCTTCGTAGTCGGAAACTCAGCCCAACGTACAAGTTACAAACAACCCCCAATTTAATGTGATTCTAAGTGCAAGAGCCGGAAAAACCGCTCTTTTAACGGCCTGGGCGTCAAATAAGTCGAAGTGGCCCGTAAAAGTTTTCACCAAGTAGTTCGGCCTAACTGGAACTGAAAACGCCACCGTTGATTCCAAAAAACAATTTCTTTTGCTGCCGTCGTTGCTAGTTGGAAGTGCGTTGGTTGGAACACTCCTTCGTTGGGGGGTAATAAGTAGCAACAGCCTACTCCACTTCGACCTGTCGACCATGGGAGGTGCACAATGTCCCGTGGGTCAGCTAGTTGTTAATAATTATGTTTTTTTTTATACTTCTTCTTCACAAGTCGTTCACTTCTATTGGCAAATATTATCTGTGGCGGTTTCCCAAAACGGAGTCATTATGTCAGTCCAGCAGCAGCGGAGCGACCAGCTTTCTGTCTTTTGAGTCTATAGCTAGAGATCTTGAAATCACCTTTCATGCTTTCTATAACAGATGTGGAATTTATTTTGATGTTAACTGCTCTTTAAAAACTACCCACGAAATGACAGTTTCATCCATTAAGTAGAAGATCACTCAGACTGTTCCAGTCCTGAAGAATAATTTTGTAGAGCCTTAAATATTTATAAAGTGATACAAAAGGTGTTCACGAATTAAATGCATCAACACTTCGAATCAACTCAAAAACTGTGCATCCATTAAAACTTAAAAATTTTCAATTTCTTCAGAAAAAAATTGCATCGTTCGTTTTTCATTTGGATTACTACTCGGCAATTTTGCATCAGATCGTCCTGTGAAATCTTATGGATTTTCACACATCAGTGCATGGCGAGAATTTAAAACGAAAATTCCAATTTTAATGCTGCCATCAACGGCCCGTAGTCCTTATGCTGTATGCACTGTGCTTAAAGTTCCAGAAACCATGATGACATATACTCGGCCTTCAGTTTATACCAACAACAACCAAAAAAGGAATTTCCGGTCATCATTGTCGTTCGTTTTCTGCTCTGCAGGATGTATATTCATATGAACAAAAGGAGATTTTCAATGTTCTCGACCGTTAATGTGCTGAAAATGAAATTTTCGTGCAAGGAATTTCGTCGTTTTTCGCATTTAATTTCATGTTTAATGCAAAAGAACCGAAACAGAACCATTGCGTATGTCGGTTGTCGTTGGCTGGCAACATTTCAGAAATGATGATCACGTTTCATATAGTTTGCATCATCGTGACACCTGATTGAAATGTTTGTTGTGAAATAAAAGCAGGTTAGCCGGTTAATGACAGCGGAGGTAGCGTCCAACGTGAGACCATAATTCACGAACAAAACACAAGCATTCGGACTTTTCAGTTCTCACAAGAGGATGATGTCCACGCAGCCATGTTTTTTTTTTCCTGTTTTTGACATGTGAAGTGCGGGAAATATTTTTAATTATTTCACAATTGGAATTAAAGTTTGAGTGCTAATGAAATGATGCTCCAGCGAACGAAAACTCTACAAAAAAGTATATAAAATTTATTCATGGTGCACTTTGACCCACCCACAACCCAACCAATACAATACTTGACAAGACGAACAGACGCAAATGGACATGGAGTACGTGTGAAATTTTTCGAGACCAGTTTATTGGAGCTTAAAGTGTGTGATACCAATTAATAGAAGCACGTATGTCAGAGTGAACATTGGAAACGAAAACTCTTGGAGTAAGGCGTTTTTTTTTATACTTTTTTGGTAAGGGTATCGATTCGTTGGAGTTAATTGGAATTAAATGAACAATCATGCAGAGGACCATTCAGCGATTCGGTTCGTTAGGCTGCAAATTTTTACTTTAATTAAATTATTTATAGATGTGTCCTTAATGCAGTATCGAAATATATTGAGTTATTGTTTCTTAAAAAAGTGAATTGCACTTTCGAGCGTGTGTTAAAATGGAAAACGCTTTTATTTGGAGGTCGAATGAGGCCAGTATGGACGGGGAATGAAAAGGATTCTTCAATTATTTATTGACCCACTGAAGTCTTAATGATTTTTTTTTAATTAACAGAAAAGCATTGGAGATGTATGAGAATAATGAAGAACGATTTTTGTTTTCGTTAAGGACGTTTGAATGTAGGAACGCTGGGATCTCTATGGCGTATGAGTGCTATTTTTTAAAGTTATCCTCTAGTTGAAAGCAACATGGTCAAATGGCCTACTCTCCAACCAACTGAAACATCCTTGACCATAAAATTCCCAATCAGATCCCAGAATGAACATCTCTTCGTGACATTCAAGAGAAACCACATTTCAAAGCTCAGCTGAAAAACTCAGCTAACGGAATAATGGAAGCCAACTAATACTGCGTCCATATGTGGTTGTCTGTAGCACGCATTAAACTCAAAATCGTGTACATCCTGACCGAAGCAAATACAAGTTCAATTTGTTTCTGCTTTGTTTTTCTTTTTTTTTGGACAAAATAATACCCATCGCGCACAACATGTCCCAATATTGTCAAAACTAATTTCAACCATTCTCTTTTTGGGCAATTGGACATCGCTCCCAGCCATCACTAACCATTCAACATGACCCGATAAGTCCGAACGTGTTGCCCGTGTCGTTGTAATTCCTTTATTTTTTCGACTTTGCAAAAACTACGATCAGAAAAATTCAGTTAATTCCGCCAAAGCTTACCTCGACTTTGTCATGTCTATTGCGGGCTATCTTTGGCTAGATTACCATTTCGGCTTGGGGGTGGCTTTTGTTTTTTTGTATGGTGTACGTTCACTTTTTATGTTCGTCTCTTTTTTGCTTTGTTTAAAGGACAACACACATGCAGAAGTTGATAGGTTCCAAACAACTAGTGTACACCCTACAGAAGAGTGGGAGGGAGTATGAAAGCGAATGGGTTACGTTCGTAATTGAATCACGTTTTGTATTAAATAAACTTTTCAAATTATCAAAAGTCTATTTAGTCGGATGAGCTTACATACACTCTTTCGTGTACATCCTCGAAAAAAGAGAAAAAAACAGACACAGTGTTTGGATGGAAATCGGTGGGATATGTAGTGAAAGAGTAGTTACAATTTTCACTACAGTGGAATTTTACGCGTGGATTAACACACGGCGAGTGGATTGTTTTATCCTGTTACAAGAATTTCATTATTGTCTGTTTTAGAAATGAATATTTAAACATGGTTGCCAAGTTTGAAACCAAATTTATTTCAAGGATTTGTGGTCGAAAGCATTCTCCAAAGGTTCAGGTTCAGAGAGGTGATCAAAAAAAAAAAAAAACGAACAAAAAAAAACAAGAACTTAAAAAAATAAGCGTAGGGCTTGTGCCGGCTTCCGAGATCACATCTGCAAGGACCCAGTACGGAAAGATTTTTCTACATGAATATATTTTCTCACTTTTGCATATCAAATTTTTTTAAGGAAGGAATTCTCATGCAAATTTATATTAATTTTAAATCTGCAATCTTGTCCTTATCAGTTTATTTGGTCTTTCGAATTCATGAGAATCAAGGAGAACGAACATACCTAACATCACAATTGAACGAAGAATTCCAACAGTGATACAAAACGTCATCTTACTTGCAAATATATTTTTTCTTTGAAAATTAAATGTCACAAAAGAGCTTCTGTCAATTTGGACAAAATTTTACTGCCACGAGGAGTGGAGACTTCTCAAAATCACTCAGAATGTTATGTCAAAAGTTTCAGTCTATAGATTTGGTGGCTTCATTACAAGAACTTGCTCTCTAGTCTGAAGATATCAGCATTTTCTCAACATGCTAAGGAAATTATTTTTCTGAAGTGGCAACCACAAATCCTCGACATTTATTTTATGTTTTGCTTGATTATGGCACAAAAACACAATTAGGATTTATTCAAACGTTAGATTGCTGATCGAATTAAACCAATTCGGAATAGTGAGAGCTTGCATCGGACTGATTTTATTGCAATGTTGTTCGTCTGTGCAAGTTTCAATGCACATGACATGAATGTAATTACCGCTGCAAGGATATTTTTCCAAAGAAATTTTAAGCTTTTCGCATTTTGATGCCTGTATTTGGTGTGATGGAAAGTTTATTAGGATTCATAAAAGCCTGTCTAGAAAAAAAAATTGTAATCTATTTCGAATTCACAGTAATTAGATTTAGTTCGAACGAGTGGTCAAAGTTAGACCTCGAATTAGGCTTTGTATTATTTTTATCTTAGATAATTTCAATAATTAAAACTATATGCTGCTTTTTTTTATTAAATAAAATACTTAAGAATTAAAACGTTCAATATTTGCAATAATTTCTTTAAATTTGAAAGCACCTCCCTGCACATTTTGTATATCACGTTCGATGTCATCGTTTAAGGACAACAAACAAAGACTCGTCAGAAATAAAAATCGTTATTGCCAACAATTCGTTGAAATCCTTAATTAATTAAAAAGATTTACTTTATCATCGGTGTTACGTGAATATTTGCGAACTGACAAAATTGTTCAATAAACGTTTTCGCTTTAAATTGCATAATTGTAATCGATACGAAAATTAACATATTCGAGGCGTAAAAAAGGATTTTCGCACAATAACTATTAATTACTTTATGTGCTTGTAAATGCGGTTCATGTTGAAAAAAATATATCTTTACCCTCACATGTATACACAATATACATACCCTGTGTATAAAATCCTCATCTCATGCTTGAACAAACAAAAAATACAAAATAGGTTCCAACAAGGACACCCATTTGAGTTGGGGTAAACGCCATATGTAAATAGAACTTCAGTCGGTAAGGACAGGGAATTTGTAATCACTTTTTTCTAGGAAAAAATGGTTGCGCAAATTTAAATGAAATCAACAATCTTGACATCAAAAGGTTGTTTGGTCATTCGAATTTATGAGAATCAAGGAGAACGATTATAAATAACCAATTGAATGAAGAATTCAATAGACATACAAAACGTCATCTTTGTCTCAAATACTTTCAACTTTTATTTTTTTCTATGAAAAATAAATGTCACAAGACTGCTGTCTAGGTTCTGGGATGCGTTTTGTCAATATAGACAAAAAAGGTCTTTATGGTAATTTCTTCGTTTTCTGTTCTTTTTGTGGTTTTCATTATAAAGAACTGTCATGATCGTAATTTATTTTCAAAAATATTCTGCAGAACCAATCTGTTCAGCTTAAGATGCGTTGAATTAAAGTTAAATTAAATTGCTGACTATTCAAATTCTTGTTTTTCGTTATTGTCTTGCAGTTTTAAACCGCTACGTTAGGACCTACTAATATTTTCCCAATTTACACCTAACAAGTCTTTTTGAGAACTATTTTCATACAATCTACTCAACTGGTGCGTATCATCGAAGGCTCAAATGTATTCTGAAATTTATCGTTGTTATCGTTGTTCAAATACATAAATGGAATTGACGGACGCAGCCTAACTGCAGTGTCAAATAACACAAAACAAATTATAACAAAATGAACTGACTAGTGTCGAAAACTTTCAATAACCTAACCCATTGTGTGTACAACAAAACCGTTGTCACACAAAGATAGGAAATTAGAAAAATGAAAGCGGAACAAGATAGCATACTTTGAGGAGCTTGTAAAAATGCATGTCTATTCATCGCAATTGATAAACAATAACAAGTCTGCAATGGGAAACCAAAAACATCAGTGGAATTGTTAGCACATTGCATAGTGCATTGGCTTCCCAACTAGGTTCAAATCCCAAATGTGAACTCAAAAGTTTTTCGATTAAAATGAAAAAACAACTAGACAACACCACTAATAAAGGAATCTGATGATCGGCTTGGTACCCGTGAAATAGCTATAACTCCAGCCAAATAGAGGAATTTATGGAAAAAGCCATTGGTGGAAGCACCTCTAAGGCCTCGGCCACGCAGTAAGTGGCTGAGCGGCTAAGCGGCTAAGCGGCTGGTGGCTGAGCGACAGCTCTAAGCGGCGTATGGCCAGACACTGAGCGGCTGCTTTTGAGCGATTAGTAATTCAAATGCTTTTGTCAAGAACAGTTCGCCGTATTTTACTGTCAGAAAATCGTTTGTATGTGTACAAAGGAAGACGAATTGGTGTTCATCCGATTAACCAATTAAGATTTTTGAATCTACCTACATTTCTAGATAGATTCTGGCAATATCTACGTATGTCTATCGAATCTTTTGATTTGCTGCTTGAAAAAGTGCGTCCTTTGGCCATCTTTACTTCTCGCCGCTCAGAACAATTAAAACATGTTTGGTTGCTGAGCGGCGCCGCTTAGCCGCTCAGAATTTTGTTTCGCCGCTCGCTCATTGCGTGGTCGCTTCTATGTGATTTCATATGTTTTATATTTTTTTTCCGCTCAGCCGCTCAGCCGCTTACTGCGTGGCCGAGGCCTAAGTTGTTATCGTTTTTCAAATACATAAATGGAATTGACGGACGCAAAAACTGCAGTGTTAAATAACACAAAAACAAAGTATTCTGAAATTTTTTCATGATCTTCTCTATCCCATAAATTTAAAATGTTTAGAAAAAGAGCTTGGCTCTTGGTGGTGAAGTCGTAAGGACAGAATTTATGACAAATAGAAAGAGAGTTTAGGTTGTTTAGCGGGCTGACAGTTGGTTTTGCTACCATCACACTTAGATCAATGTAGATCCATTGTGGTACCGTGACAAAACTTAGTAAGTTCTTGCCTGGCAGTTCAGATAGTTCCTCTAGTTCATTGAAGAAAAAGGGATCTCACTTGAGAAACGTGAGAAAATAGATTTTGTAACAATGAATTATGTATCTTATACTTTACAAGCTATTTCAATTAATAATGACATATTATGCATGTGTGTAGGTGATTTCAAAGTACATTTTTCAAATTATGAAAATATTTTAAAGCATACTTTTCTCATGAAATATTTTGTAGCCTACTTTTTGGATAACTTATCAAAGCATGGCAAACTTTCACATAAAATGATAACG
>CAKKXW010000004.1:20734150-20753293 GCA_920937365.1 Sphaerophoria rueppellii | reverse complement strand
GTTTTGCTTGATTATGGCACAAAAACACAATTAGGATTTATTCAAACGTTAGATTGCTGATCGAATTAAACCAATTCGGAATAGTGAGAGCTTGCATCGGACTGATTTTATTGCCATGTTGTTCGTCTGTGCAAGTTTCAATGCACATGACATGAATGTAATTACCGCTGCAAGGATATTTTTCCAAAGAAATTTTAAGCTTTTCGCATTTTGATGCCTGTATTTGGTGTGGTGGTAAGTTTATTAGGATTCATAAAAGCCTGTCTAGAAAAAAAAATAATTGTAATCTATTTCGAATTCACAGTAATTAGATTTAGTTCGAACGAGTGGTCAAAGTTGGACTTTGAATTAGACTTTGCATTATTTTTGTTTTAGATTACTTCAATAATTAAAACTACATGCTGCTTTGCTTTATTTAATAAAATGCTTAAGATTTAAACTGCGTTTCAAATGTTCAATATTTGCAATAATTTCTTTAAATTTGAAAGCACCTCCCTGCACATTTTGTATATCACGTTCGATGTCATCGTTTAAGGACAACAAACAAAGACTCGTCAGAAATAAAAATCGTTATTGCCAACAATTCGTTGAAATCCTTAATTAATTAAAAAGATTTACTTTATCATCGGTGTTACGTGAACATTTGCGAACTGACAAAATTGTTCAATAAACGTTTTCACTTTAAATTGCATAATTGTAATCGATACGAAAATTAACATATTCGAGGCGTAAAAAAGGATTTTCGCACAATAACTATTAATTACTTTATGTGCTTGTAAATGCGGTTCATGTTGAAAAAAATATACCTTTACCCTCACATGTATACACAATATACATACCCTGTGTATAAAATCCTCATCTCATGCTTGAACAAACAAAAAATAAAAAAATAGGTTACAACAAGGACACCCATTTGAGTTGGGGTAAACGCCATATGTAAATAGAACTTCAGTCGGTAAGGACAGGGAATTTGTAATCACTTTTTTCTAGGAAAAAATGGTTGCGCAAATTTAAATGAAATCAACAATCTTGACATCAAAAGGTTGTTTGGTCATTCGAATTTATGAGAATCAAGGAATTGAATGAAGAATTCAATAGACATACAAAACGTCATCTTTGTCTCAAATACTTTCAACTTTTATTTTTTTCTATGAAAAATAAATGTCACAAGACTGCTGTCTAGGTTCTGGGATGCGTTTTGTCAATATAGACAAAAAAGGTCTTTATGGTAATTTCTTCGTTTTGTGGTTTTCATTATGAACAACTGTCATGATCGTAATTTATTTTCAAAAATATTCTGCAGAACCAATCTGTTCAGCTTAAGATGCGTTGAATTAAAGTTAAATTAAATTGCTGACTATTCAAATTCTTGTTTTTCGTTATTGTCTTGCAGTTTTAAGCCGCTACGTTAGGACCTACATAATATTTTCCCAATTTACACTTAACAAGTCTTTTTGAGAACTATTTTCATACAATCTGCTCAACTGGTGCGTATCATCGAAGGCTCAAATGTATTCTGAAATTTATCGTTGTTATCGTTGTTCAAATACATAACTGGAATTGACGGACGCAGCCTAACTGCAGTGTCAAATAACACAAAAACAAATTATAACAAAATGAACTGACTAGTGTCGAAAACTTTCAATAACCTAACCCGTTGTGTGTACAACAAAACCGTTGTCACACAAAGATAGGAAATTAGAAAAATGAAAGCGAAACAAGATAGCATACTTTGAGGAGCTTGTAAAAATGCATGTCTATTCATCGCAATTGATAAACAATAACAAGTCTGCAATGGGAAACCAAAAACATCAGTGGAATTGTTAGCGCAGTGCATAGTGCATTGGCTTCCCAACTAGGTTCAAATCCCGAATGTGAACTCAAAAGTTTTTCGATTAAAATGAAAAAACAACTAGACAACACCACTAATAAAGGAGTCTGATGATCGGCTTGGTACCCGTGAAATAGCTATAACTCCAGCCAAATAGAGGAATTTACGGAAAAAGCCATTGGTGGAAGCACCTCTAAGGCCTCGGCCACGCAGTAAGTGGCTGAGCGGCTAAGCGGCTAAGCGGCTGGCGGCTGAGCGACAGCTCTAAGCGGCGTATGGCCAGACACTGAGCGGCTGCTTTTGAGCGATAAGTAATTCAAATGCTTTTGTCAAGAACAGTTCGCCGTATTTTACTGTCAGAAAATCGTTTGTATGTGTACAAATTACTTAAACGTATACAAAAGGGAAGACGAATTGGTGTTCATCCGATTAACCAATTAAGATCGAAGTTTGAAGAATTATTTAATCATTTATTTTTGAATCTACCTACATTTCTAGATAGATTCTGGCAATATCTACGTATGTCTATCGAATCTTTTGATTTGCTGCTTGAAAAAGTGCGTCCTTTGGCCATCTTTACTTCTCGCCGCTCAGAACAATTAAAACATGTTTGGTTGCTGAGCGGCGCCGCTTAGCCGCTCAGAATTTTGTTTCGCCGTTCGCTCATTGCGTGGCCGCTTCTATGTGATTTCATATGTTTTATATTTTTTTTCCGCTCAGCCGCTTACTGCGTGGCCGAGGCCTAAGTTGTTATCGTTTTTCAAATACATAAATGGAATTGACGGACGCAAAAACTGCAGTGTTAAATAACACAAAAACAAAGTATTCTGAAATTTTTTCATGATCTTCTCTATCCTATAAATTTAAAATGTTTAGAAAAAGAGTTTGGCTCTTGGTGGTGCAGTCGTAAGGACAGAATTTATGACAAATAGAAAGACAGTTTAGGTTTTTTAGCGGGCTGACAGTTGGTTTTGCTACCATCACACTTAGATCAATGTAGATCCATTGTGGTACCGTGACAAAACTTAGCAAGTTTTTGCCTGGCAGTTCAGATAGTTCCTCTAGTTCATTGAAGAAAAAGGGATCTCACTTGAGAAACTTGAGAAACTAGATTTTGTAACAATGAATTATGTATCTTATACTTTACAAGCTATTTCAATTAATAATGACATATTATGTATGTTTGTAGGTGATTTCAAAGTACATTTTTCAAATGATGAAAATATTTTAAAGCATACTTTTGTCATGAAATATTTTATAGCCTACTTTTTGGATAACTTATCAAAGCATAGCAAACTTTCACATAAAATGATTACGTATTTGTTGTTTTGACATTCACATTCAGTCTTTGTAAGAAATGTAACAAGACGACCATACGTTTCATTAGAGTCAGAGTTTTTGATTTTTGTTCATTATATATTGTTTACTAATTTTAGGATACATTTGACTTTGACAAATGATCAAATGAATGGATTAAAGGAACTGAATTCGACAATATTAATAAATATTGTTAAAAATTTTCATTTCCATCAACTGCGACAATGAACCCTGTAAGGATGCACATTTTCACAGAATTACAGTATGTCACTGCATTCGATCAACATCGATTTTTATAAGTTCAACACTCTTATCCCCACAAGTTCGACACAAATATGTACGAAAATAAAGGACATAAGCAGGATTTAAATAAAATAAAAACCCAACTCACACTGAGCAGAGCATCATTCCAATTTTGCTACTTATGCGAATGAATTCAATTAAACCCTTTAATCTGCATATTTACCATTAGGTTTCCTGGATGCTAGCTACTGCAGGAAGGCATAGTTATATATCCGAACGAACAAATATCCTTGTTGCGTGCATGCGGTTTATCCACTCCATTTCCGATGCAACTCATAAATGTTGACATCCGTTACTTTCACTCAGCCAGTGCTTGGCACTAGTTTTGCGTAAGTGTTTGCCTTGAAGCTGGATATCTAGCAAAATCATTTCTAAGGAAGTTCATAGGACAGGGTGACATATATTAAACATGGTGTTACATTATTGCCTCAGGACTAAATGTAGTGCTTCCACTGGAATATGTGTATACGCCAGATCAATAAACAGTATGAAACCGTAGAGTGAGAAAAAAACACCCTTTTAATCCGTTTGGTTTTCTGTTGATGTTTATATTCTCTTTCTCTGTTAACTCAAACCATTTTTGACATAATTGACAGCAAACAATTAGAAAATTTAATTGAAAAACAACATTTCGGGTTCACAGGGCTTAATTGAATTTTAAGCAAAAAGCTGTAATTTTTTGTGTATGTGTGGTGTGTTGCTGTTTGTCTGGTTTTTGTCATTTTTGTTTGCTTTTTATTAAAACAAAGAGATTATGATGTTGCTTCAAAAAGAGTTTATTTGTTTATCGAAGCATGGTACCTTTGTAAATATTGGTCTTCTTAAAACATATGGAACGCTTGTTGAAATTGAATAAATAGCAAAGTTTTGATTAAGGTTTGTGTGTTAAACGTGATAATTTCAAGAATAAAATAAAGTCTTTAAATAAGTGACATGAGTGCCCAAACGGTCAAAGATAAGGGTCCTTAAATGCTCCTACTCACAGTTTACAGATAGTCTATCTCTCTCTTTCACATTTATTATTATCATCAACATTTCCATTTCCACCGTAAATGTCTGCTTGCCCAAATTACTTTACCCGACTCGCTATCTGCAAACGCATAAATCTGAAAACAGTAACCGCATTCAGCGTCTGCAAATCGCTAGCTACAATCGCAGTCCTTCGGTCAAAATGCTTTGTAGCGCAGATAAAAGCGTATCCAGCAAATCTTTTTCTCACCATGACTTAAAAATTAGAAGAATTAAAAATCCCTACTGGGATTTGGAAAAAGGATAATAACTTAAAGACAAGCAACAAAGATTCCTTGCATTCTTTTAGAGCATTAAATTCCGATTAGACATGCTCCCCATCCGCCACGACCCTCCTGTTTTAACACAAACAGCCACCGGGATCAAAAATAAAAATTCCAACAGGGACGAATTTTGGAAGTCGGAAGTCGAAAAACATGCAAAGGTACAACAAAAAGAACCTTCGAAATCGCCCGTTGCGAGTTAGTGTTATTGTTTTTTACCAACGCACCACTCTCGTCGAATTTAATTCTATAAATCTTTGCTGGCCAAGGAAGAGTCTAATTTTTTTCTCCTTTCGAATACACTTTGTGGTTTTTTCTGCTTTTTTTTCTTGAAAGAAAAAGAAAAATGAAAATAAAAGTTAAAGAAAAAGATGAACATAGATACCAACTGGCCCTTGTCCTTCGATGGCGCTGAAGCATCAAGTGGATGCTGATGCTGCGCGTGGATAAACCATTGCCATCCACCCAAAAAGGAGGAGAAGATTTTTTAATTAGAAACGGGTGTTGAGAATTACAATTACATGGGAAGGACACATTATCTCGCCCACATCCTTAACTCACAAAGCCCATCATACCGCATTTTTGCCTTTCGTCCTGATTTCCTTTTTTTTCTGTTGCTAACTGAAATCAGGATCTTCTGGTTCGGGATAGAGTGAAAAAGGATACGTAGGTTTGCTCTCGCAATGAATACAAAGCGGATGTATAGATAAAAAAAACTGAAACGAAAGAAACAGCAGAAAAGGAAATTACAAAGGACCAAGGATAATCCATGTGGCAAGGATAACTCATTTATTTTATTTCTTTTCCTTACATTCTAAATGAGTGCAGAATAAAAACAAAAAAGAAAATTCAAATTCAAAGTCCGAATAGAAAATAAAAAGCCAAAATAAAGGAAACGAAAGGATTTTGGTCTATATTTTTCCCTTTTTTGTTGTTATAGTTGTTGTTCGCTTTCAATTTACATAAAAACAAAACTAGAGAAAATAAAATACTTTCACACAGATTCACTCTTTCGAAATAGTTTAACTCAATAGAGATAAGGAGGATGGGTATGAGGATACGGTCAAATTTTGGGCTTTTGTGTCTTTATGGAGGAGTGTCCAGGATCCAATTAATTTTTAGTATTTTAATTAGCAACCCTGGGTTGTAATCCCACAAAGATATACACTTAGAGATAAAGAAAAAGATGTGACAGGATAAGGCACATTCTTTGTGAACATTTGATTCCAACATGTTTCATCAATGGTCAACGGATTATCCCTTTCTATAGTGCCTATATACGGGAGGTTTTTCGAAAGAATTGTTCTTTATAAAAAAAACACAAAGCCATCTAGATATTTGAAGGTGTGACTTTTATTTAAAAAGCATGGACATTGGTTTATTTTTTAATTACCATGGCTTGGTTGAAGAGATTTTTCTATTGTCCTTTAGATTAGTTGTATTTTCCCCAACATTTCATTTTCAAGGATCATTTTCATCATCACCGACCGCCCTGCTACGAGCCGCTTTAATCGATATACTTACTTACTTACTTACTTACTTATCCGGCTAGCAATCCATGAAGGATCTCAGCCTGAGACACTGCAGCCCTTCATCGTGAACGGCCCCTCGTATGAACTCTCCAGTCGCCGAAGCCAAGCGCTCTGGCATCCGCAGTCGCTTGGTGCTTGTACCGTAGGTTCGGTCTTCCTTGTCGTCTCGAACCTGGGGGCTGGTATGAGAAGACTTTCTTAGCTCGAGCATTGTCTTCCATTCGCTCGATGTGGCCGTGCCAATGTAGTCGTCTTTTCTTGGCCTCCTGGACTACATCCACATTGGTACCGCTCATACAGTTCTCGGTTGAACCTTCTTCTCCATTCGCCATCGTCGCATACGGAACCGAAAATCCGTCGAAGAATTTTTCTTTCGAAAGTTCCCAGTATCAATTCCCCTTATTTACTTATCGTCCAGCACTCGGCGCCGCCGGAGAGTAACTGGTAAAATCAAAGTTTTGTGTAGCAGACAATTTGTCTTTCGAGTGAGGAGTTTTGAACCCAGTTGTTTTGCCAACCTGAAGAACCAGCGATGCACTAGAGTAATTCTTCGTCGGATTTCCACTGAGATGTTGTTTGTGGGACTGATGTTTGTTCCAAGTTAGGTGGAGTCCTTAACTACCTCGAAATTGCTGCTACCAACAGTGACGTTTTGTCCTAGGCGGTGGACAGATGTGGCTTTGTTTGCTGATAGCATGTACTTTGTTTTGTCCTCATTCACTTCAAGACCAACGAGTTTCGCATGTCCTTCAATCGCTGTGAAGGCCTCAAGCACCGTTTTCTTGGATCGACCGATGATGTAAATGTCGTCTGCATAGCCTAGGAGCTGGGTGGACTTGTAAAAGATAATGTTTTCCATGCTCACAGCTGCCTTGCGAACTATCTGCTCCAGGACTATGTTGAAGAAGTCACATAACAACGCATCTCCTTGTCTAAACCCTGCGCATGTTTGGAATAACTCGGATGATTTGCACACTGCGCACTGCGTATTATTAAACGTCATGCGGCACAGCCGGATCAAGTTGATCGGGATACCGAATTCAGACATCGCCATCATAAGCTCTTGGCGGTGGATGCTATCATATGCAGCTTTAAAGTTGATGAAAAGATGGAGGGTTTCGACTTGAAATTCGTTGGTCTTCTCCAGGATCTGCCTCAGTGTAAATATTTGGTCTATCGTTGTTCTGCCTGGCTTAAGGCCACACTGGTACGTGCCGATTATTGTGTTGCAGAAAGGCTTAAGACGCTCACACAGTACGTTCGATAGGATTTTGTATGCAACATTAAGGAGGTAGTTGCATGACATCGGATAGCCTTTTTTGTAGATGGGGCATATGGAGCTTTTCGACCAGTCAGTGGGCATGCATTCTTCCTCCCATACTTTGGTGATGACCTGGTGCATGCGGTTCATCAAAACTCCTCCTCCATATTTAAAGATTTTCGCGGGTATGCCATCCGACTCGGCGGACTTGTTACTTTTTAGCTTCTGGATGGCTCTTTCTACCTCTTCTGCGCTGGGGGCTGGGACTGGGTCTTCATTGACTGGTCTTGCTTCTCTTTTGTCATTAACTCGCTCGACATTTTGCGCATTCAGCAGCTGTTTGAAGTGCTACTTAAAAACATCTACAATTCCTATGTGCTTCGGTGACTAGGTTTCCTTCACTGTTTCGAGGAGCCTGTGTCCTGGTTCTGAAACCAGAAGTTAATTACTTCGACCTTTTAAAGAAATGCCGGGTGTTGTTCTTTGACCGAGACTCTTCTAGATCTTTAAGCTGAGAAACTGCTGATGCTCTTTTCTTTCTTCGCAGGACCTTTTTTCATTTCTCCTTTTTGTTCGATACTCTTCTCTTGCTGCTGTTGTTTTCCGTTGCAGCATCTGCAACCGTGCATTTTCCGTCTCTCTTTTCAATAACGCACACTCATCTTCATACCAAGGGTTCTTTTTCGGGGGTGGCTGGTTACCTATGGTGGCCTTGGCTACATTTTTTATTATTTCGCGATATTGGTTCCACAAGGTGTTGGCATCTGTGGTATTTGGGAGGACGGCGAGCAGAGAGTCGCTCACTCAGGCGCTCACTGTAGTCTCTGGCATTTTCCGGATTGCCAAGGCAACCGATATATTTATTTACTAAACAAAAAAGCATTCATATAAATATCTACACTCAAATGCAACTAACTCTTAGGATGTTTTTTTTTTCACATTTTGCATCGTCTTAAATCAAATTTGCAAACACCAAAGTTGCTTGCGGCAGTGCTATTCTATTGGAAGCTACAAGCAGGTGCTATATTGGGTTTTTAGCTATCGGAAAACGGAGCCTAATTAATTCCTAGTAAATTTAAAGGTAAAAATCTAGGTTCAAGAATATGCAACACTGAATTGAAAATGAAATTTACTTTGAAACAAAACTAGTAAAGGAATACTTCTATTTGAATTTAAATAATATAACCGTTAAGTGAAACATTTTGGCCACCTATTGGAATGTAGGCTAACTAATTAGATAAAGAAACTACCTTATCAAAAGTAAAAAACGAATCATGAATAGTGGGCAAGGTAGCGTGGGAATCAAAACAAATCTAGTACGTGTTGAATTTCAAACTAGTTAACAGTGATTGAATCAACTTGTGGTAATTTGAACTTTGGTATTATAGAATCGAAAGTCGGGTAAAATTTTACATTTTGTTCATTCCTTGCAGTTTGTAATTGGTGTGGTAACACCAAGTGAGCCTTCTCACTAGATATGAAAGGCGGGATAAGGCAAAGTTGGCGTTATGCAACTTTCAAAGGTGCCATAAAAGTTAAGTTGTCGTTTGATATTAGGTCCGTTCTTTTACTTCTGTCAAATTGTCAAAAATCGAGGAGATAGGATGAATATTTTTGATTCTCCCAAAAAGTAAAGGACCCCTTGTCAGCCTAAATCTCCCAAATGCACAAATTTATATCAAACGTCAACAAAATTCAATATACTTCTTATGGTTTGACAGAACTTACAAAAACTGCCACAAGAATTTTTTGTGGCTGAAATCGGGAGAAAGGGGAAATATTTTTCTCCTTCAAAAGTGACAGAACTTGCAAAAATCAGGAGGCGCCATGTTAGAAAAACTCATCTACCACATCGAAGTTATAATGGTCTATTGTGACGTTCTGTTAAGGCCGTCGGTAGGCAGACAGGAGGTTTTTCCAAGGGACGGTGAATCTTCCTCGATTGTCTTTAGCAGCCACATTCTTCTCGTTCATCTGGCCTTCCGTCTAGGTTTATTGAAATTAAACTTCTAAGAAAAACTGAAGTTAGAGTTCTATCCCTGATCCCTGGCTCAAACTTGACCTTCGAATGAACAACTGAACTGCACCTGAAGAAACACAAGTTTTTAAGACTTATTTCTCGACGAACAGAGTGAAATGAAAATGTCGATTTTGGACTAATTCCGACGTTTAGTCAAGGAATGGAATATTACGTTATTTTCTAACTGGATCTTCTAGTAGTTTAAGTAAATGCTAAAAATATCAGTTAACTGAACTCGCCTAACCCAAAACTGTCATTTACGAAATCTAGTACAATAAACTAAATGACATATGTCATCTGAAATGTCACTTCCTTCGGGAAAAAACTGAACTCGTTGCCTGGTTTTCGCGATTTGATTCTTCCGAAAAGCACATCACATCGCCCTCCCTCGATCAAAACAGATGAAAATTTTCGGATTCATGACTCTTCTCACGTCTACCCAAAACCAAAATTCAATTTGTCTACTCCATGCGATTTTGTGTTAAATGCGTTTTGATCGTTCTTATTTACAATTGAATTGATATTGCAAGTGAATTCGTGTCGTCTTGATTTAACCCCGGAGCATTAAAATTGATTGTATAACATAAAACCTTTTTTTGTTGCGAGAATTTAAGATAAAAATCGATTCTATTTATAAATTTCGGTCGATTGACAACCGAAAAAAGTGCAATCCAATAAAATTATAAGACAACAGTTATGGGAACCTATTATGAATCACGCACTGTTTTTGACTATAGTTGGAAGCAAGTTGTTCAGGCTTATTGGAACAGATATCCGAATCCAGCAAGGTTCGTATTGATGAATGAATGTTCAAATTTCGTGTTTGCTTTATTGTTGTTGTCTATTTGTATGTTTCCAGTTCACATGTTTTGACAGAAGACACAGTAAGTCGAGAGGTTCGTGATGGCAAACTCTATTCAAGGCGACTACTCTCGAAAACAAATCCTGTCCCAAAGTGGGGTGAACGATTTGTCAACACAAATTCAGTCAAAATCATCGAAGACTCAGTACTGGACTTGAAAAAGAAATCACTCATCACATTCACACGAAATATTGGATTTAAAAAAATCATGGTAAGTGTGATTATGAGGCGGATATCGACCTTGAAGCCCTTATTTCCGTCTAACAAACAGAAAATTGGATTATCAGACATTGCTTTTGACAAATTTGTTTATTCTTACCATTTATGGACTAAAGAACCTTGAACGGGTCTATTTTTATAAGTACGGAAAGTTTTCTTTCTACGATGTAGCAACTTTGTTCCGAAATATGGACTTTGTATCATCGTGGAATGTTATAGATTTGTTTTTGTTGTTTGAAGATTTAAATCTTGCCAAGAGGCTCGTCAAAATGTCTACGGAGTAAATCAAATAACCTAGAAGAAGGTGAAAGTTTCTTGTAGTTGAAAAGAATGCGAAAATCCACCGGCCCCTTGGCCTAGATTCGATATTCTAAAAATAACGTATTCTTTTTTTTTGCTTTACAGCGCGTCGACGAACGCGTCGAATATCTCGAACAAAAAGACGGCACCACTGTGGCCATTCGCACTGCCTTCATCAGTTCGCAAGTGTTTGGTTTCTCGCGAGCGATTCGTGCGTTTGGTGTTGAACGTTTCAAATCCAATTGCAACAAAGCCTCTCTGGGATTCAACCATGTCCTTCGAAATATGTTCCCAGCCGCTGCGGCCCGCATCCATGCCATTGAAGCAGCCAAAGCCAAAGCCAAAGATCTCCCAACAACATCAGCCATAGCTACAAATCAAACAACAGTCGCCCAACAAGCATCGGGCAAGGTGGAAAAAATTAAACGAGCAAGTCGAGCGAGCTATGAATTTGTCAAAAACCAAGCTGGCAAACTGGCACAGATGTTCTCGGTGAAGAACTGAGGTCCAGTTAAAGATTAAAAGATAATAATTGTACAAAAGGCATGTCAACTGGTTTGACTGGCTTTTATAATCTTATTATAATTTAGTCCTTAACAAAACAAAACAAAATAACAAAGACCAGCGACTACGAAATCATTAGAAAAAGACTCGAAGAGGCAGTCTTGATTGTGTTGAGAACTGAACGCGGAACTGTCAGGATTAGGACAAATAATGAGTCGTCGGCTTGCATACAGCGACACAGTCGGTCACTCACTCACCAAATCAAAACTATCTCTAGAAACTACCCCTCTTTCCTTAGTTAAGAGTTAAATAAGAAAAATACTGTTAATATTCCATTCCAGAAACAAGAAAAATAGTTTTACGATTACATTTTTGATTGATTGCGAAATGATTTGATTCAATTGAGTTTTGTTTTCTCTAGATGAAGGCCGATTTACGGAATAAGTGAACGGCTAAGTCGATCACTGATGCTGTAAGTCGGCCTTCAGCAAGATGAATTGAAATGCGACTAAGCTACAAATTGTAAGACTAACAAAAATGTTTATAACTTTAACTGCAAGAAGGTTACTCAAAAAGCAAAATTTTTGTTGTAAATTTATCATTAGTAATTTGTTTTCTAAAATTTAAGAAATTAAAGGCGATGCGAAGTGAAGAAAAGAAAATGTCTTTAATTTTTTTGTTAACTTAACCGGCTCACAATCCAAGAAGGATCTCAGCCTGAGATACTGCAGTCTTCCATCGTGAACGGTCCATTGCATGCACTCTCCAGTCGCCGAAACCAAGCGCTCTAGCATCCGAAGTCGTTTGGTCCTTGTACCGTAGGTTCGGTCTTCCTTGTCGTCTCGAACCTGGGGGTTGGGATGAGAAGACTTTCTTGGCTGGAGCGTTGTCGTTTATTCGCTCGATGTAGCCGAGCCAATGTAGTCGTCCTTTCTTGGCCTTCTGGACAACATCCACATCTAGGTACAGCTCAGACAGTTCTTCTCCATTCGCCATCGTCGCATACGGAACCGAAAATCCGTTGAAGAATTTGTTCGAAAGTGCCCAATATCAATTCCCCTTTTTACTTATCGATCGTCCAGCACTCGGCGCCGCACAGTAGGCCCACTCATATGGAGGAGTCGGAATAAACTAAAAAAAAAATTAAAAGCGATGAATATGAAAACTGGGTTTTCCGTTAGCAAATATTCTAAGCTATCATTTGCTGAATCAATTATATTTTTAAGTTTTTTTTCTGACTTCATACGGCCGAATTGAAATCACATTTCCCTTACTCTGAAGACAAGTGCTAAATAAGTAGTGTTATCAGCGTGGCTTTGTTTAAATATTTTTAAAACGTGAAAACGTAAAATCAACATGCAATCAATAGTTTCAAGTATGTACTTTATTTCTAAATATATTTTAGGTTTATATTTTTTATTTTTCTATATAAATAAATTATAAATAATCCGCACCTTATAATTGAGGGTATTTTTATGTATAGGTAGGGAAAAAGTAGGTTTCTACACGTTTCTACATTGAGATTTTTATGTGTTAATAAAGTTTAATATCTTGTGTATTGTTCGTAAAAGGAATTTCTTGCTCATATTTACACGTTTTTTTTATTGAGGTTTTTGTGATAGAGTACCCTAGAAAATTCTGTATGTTTATTCACAAATAAATGTTTTTTTTCGTGTAGGTTCACATTCTAACAGTATATTTTATACTCGAATGGAGTTTTTTGAGCTCATGAATCATTCAGGAATCAAAATACTGAAAAATAAGTTCAAATTTCTGGCAGATCACTTTGAAGCCACAATGTGAATGCTAAAGAGCTCCACCAATCGTTATCGATTTTTGAAGCTAGATTCACAAAAAAGTGGCTTAAATGTAATAGGAACGAATTTCGATTTTTGAAAAATCATCAATTAGTTTTAAACTTCTTGATCCAGCAACACCATGTAGGGTTGGTCGCCCAAAAATGAAAGTAGCGACAGAAGTAAACGGATAAAGATGGAAAAGATTCGAAAAGAGATGTCAGCAAATGATGGCAACTCTTCAAGGCGTGTTTTTAGCAACTTGGAAGTCGCATCTAAAATATTGGGTGTTGATAAAATATTGATCGAGAAGTTGATGCTATATTGGTAGCAATTTCATGTGGCTATGATATCAACATTGATAATTTTTGAGACTTCTCACTTGCAACTGCCAAGTATTTTGTAAACCTTTATCCCTGGTAGTACATTATGCCTCCTACAGTGCACAAGCTTTTAATCCACGGTCCTGATGTCGTTGATTCTGCGCTTTTTCCAATAGGTATTTCTTTGTACTACAATTTTTTGTTAGATAATCTTAAAGCTTAATCTATCCTTACAATCTAGGTCAGTTGACTGAAGAAGCACAGGAAGCAAGAAATAAGGACTTCAAAAATTATCGTGAGCATTTTTCGAGGAAATGTTCTTAATGAAGATGTTCTTAATTTATTACCTACTTGTAACTTCAGATCCCTTAATAACCAGCTTAAGGCAAATACCAAAAAAAACTTCAAAATATTCCCTAATGACGTCTTTGACTTTATCACTGCCCCAAATGTTTCCAGTGTTGAAAACTCAAACATTAGTTTCAGCGGCGATGAAATTGAGTCCGATGAATCCGACTTTTAGTTTAAATATACCTACTAAGAAAATAAGCTAAAAATGTAAGTAAAAGTGGGTTTTATGATGTTTGTAACATTTATATATATTTTTCGAAAAAAATCTATGAAATAAGCATTAAAACTTAATTTAAAAACTCAATTATGGTTTTCCTATTAATTGTTTCGGTACTACAAAAAAAAAAAAAATGTTTTCAATAAAACAGACCCATCTACATAATTAATTCCGGTTATTGGAGTATCTTGCCCCACTGTGCGCCGTAGAGAAAGACAGGTAAAATCAAAGTTTTGTTTAGCAGACACTTTGTCTTTCGAGTGAGTAGTTTTGAACTCAGTTATTTTACCAAATCGAAGTAGCAGCGGTTCGCTAGGGTAATTCTTCGTCGGATCTCCACTGAGGTATCGTTTGTGGGATTGATGTTTGCTTAACAACGGTACAAACAAAATATAGGTAAACTCCTTAAATACCTCCAAATTGCTTTTACCAAGAGTGACTTTTGTCCTAGCCGAGGGACAGATGTTGTTTTGTCCTCATTCACTTGAAGACCAACGAGTTTCGCCTGTTCTTCATTCGCTTTGAAAGCCTCAAGCACAGCTGTCTTGGATCGACAGATGATGAATATGTCGTCCGCATAGCCTAGGAGCAGAGTGGAATTGTTGAAGATAGTATTTTCCGTGCTCACACCTGTCTTGTGCGCTATCTGCTCCAGGACTATGTTGAAGAAATCACATAATAGCGCATCTCCTTGTTTAAACCCTGCGCGTGTTTGAAACAACTTGGATGAGCTGTTATCCATTTGCACACTGCACTGCGTATTGTTTAGCGTCATGCGGCACAGCTGGATAAGTTTGTTAGGGATCCCAAATTCAGACATCGCCATCATAAGCTCCTGGCGGTGGATGCTATCATAAGCATCTTTGAGGTCGATGAAAAGATGGTGGGTTTCGACTTGAAATTCGTTAGTCTTTTCCAGGATCTGCCTCAGTGTGAATATTTGGTTTATCGTTGTTCTGCTTAAGGCCACACTGGCATGTGCCAATTATTGTGTTGCAGAACGGTTTAAGACGCTCACACAATACATTCGATAGGATTTTGTATGCAACATTAAGCAGGGATATGCCTCGGTAGTTTTTGCTTGACATAGGATCGCATTTTTTGTAGAAGTGGCATATGGAGCTTATCGGCCAGTCAGTGGGCATGCATTCTTCCTTCCATACTTTATTGATGAATTGGTGCATGCGCTTTTTTAACACACTCCATATTTAAATAGTTCCATCCGACCCGACGGACTAATTATTTTTTAGCTTTTGGATGACTCTTCCTACCTCTTCTGCTGGGAGCTGGGACTGGGTCTTCATTGACTGGTCTTCTTTTCTTTCGCCATTAGCTCGCTCGACATTATGCAAATTCAGCAGCTGTTGGAAGTGCTGCTTGAAAACATTTAAAATTCCCTGTGCTTATGTGACTAGGTTTCCTTCACTGCTTCTGCAACCAGAAGCTCATTTCTTCGACCTTTTAAAGAAACGCCGGAAGTTGTTCTGAGCTGAGGAACTCTTGCTCTTGCTGTTCTTGTTTTCCGTTGCAGCATCTGAAGGGTGCATTTTACGTCTTTATTTTCAATAACGCGCATTCATTATCATACCACGGGCTCTTCTTCGGGGGTGGCTTTTCTTTTTTAGTCTTCCTCATGGTTGGGTCGACCCGGCCCTTCTTGTGTCTTCTGTGCAACTGGAAACCACCCGGTACTCTTGAACCTTATTTCCGCCTCTCTGGATGTAAGCCTACGGGATCTACAACATTCAGTCGCTAACTTAAACTTGTTTTCAACATCAAACAAAATTACTATTTTTTAGGCGTGTCCACTTCTCGATGACAACGCCTTACGGATTACCATCGTTCTGAAGTATTCCCTTGAATAAAAAGTAAATCATTTTTGTTTACAGGAATCATACAAAAATTTATTCCTAAATCAGTGATACATTTTTACTTCAAAGCAACAATACAAAAGTGCCTCGGACTAATCACAGGGTCAAACAATTGAATCACATAACTCCTCTCGTAACCTTTTTCTCTCAAAAACAGCAATCTATCAAGGATAATCAAAGTCTCCATTACCGGCGCAAAGGTCATTCGCAGGAGATAGAACAAATCCAGAAACTTCGCCTGTTCGGAATACTTTTCTTCCAGTTCTTGAACGTCAACTGCTTCAAGTCCCAAAGAAGCCTTTTTACTGCACAACTCAACATATTCCTTAAAACAATTGAATTTCCTTATTTTGCCTACTTGCACGGTGTTCTTGAGACTTGGATCTCGTTCTACAATCATCACTTCCAAGAGCGCTCGAAAGAACAAGCTCTTATTCGGTAGCTCTTTGGCCTCTTGAGTTCTATGGATCGATTGAGCTGCCAACATTCTAGCATTTCGGCCCATTTTGACCCCTTGATCCCGAAGAAACTCACTCATTGGGAATCCAACATCTGTCTGCTGGTCCATGATTACCTTATTGCCGAAAAACTCATCGGTGGAGAATTCCTCTTTCAGCAAATGGTAACAGCAGCCTATGTTACAGAGGATTCTGAAGTTTTCTTGGGCTGAAAAGACTTGGAGGCAAGTGGAGGCAAGATTTCCACAAGTATGGAGTCCAGTTAGGCAGAGTGTTGGGTTTGAGTCGTTTGGAAGGTCAAAGTGTTCCTGAATAAGGCTTGTGAATTGTAGAGTTGGAGTGATGAAGGCATTTGTTGTTTTGTACGTGTCAGGATTTGGTTCGGCACATTTGGTGGTCTTGGGTTTCTTGCCGCGTCGCGGGGGAGTAATTCCTTGGCTGAGAAGCTCGGCGCGTTCAGTGAGGCCGTTCCAAGCACGCTGAAAGGTGAAAATATGTAAAAATTTTGCAAATAGAAGAAAAAAATAAACACACTTGAAGCTTTTTGTTCCTTTCGACTGCGTTTTCAGTGTTGGTCTCCTTGAAATCAATTCCAAGAACCTTGTGGTTATATTGTAGGGACAGACGGGACGAGAGGTAACCTTTACCATCGCCGGCATCAACAATAAAGACATCCTTTGCATTGTGGGCTTTTTGATGGGAAATAAGATCATTGACGAGCTCAGCTGTGATTTCCACCTGAATTGCCAGAAATTATTTAATTTGTTTAAATGTTGAATTTACGGTCAAACCTCGTGGCGTTTCTTTTCACTCATGAACTCCTTGAGAGTCAGCGACGACTCGGTTTTCTGCTGTCCTAGTACTGAATGCAGGTCTTCGACTGACGTCAACAAGTGATTCATATTTTCCAACCGAAAGCGCTTCGAATTTTCAAAGAAATTCCAAACCTCCTCGAACTTTGTAGATTCCTGGGACGTCCAAAATACTTCATCGATGCACCTATCGACATCGTTGGCATCCTGGACATTAGTCTGAATTTTCTTTGGAACGAAGGTTTTCCAGTGATCGTCTGTCAAATAGTTGACCATGTGGCAGTTGACGAAATCCCAATGTGGAGCCAAATACTTTAATATCGCTTGCAAACTTGTTCGCAACTCTTTCGTAGACATTATTTCCTTTTCAAAATGATAAATCCTTAAGTACTTCTAATCTTTCTTCGCTAGGCAATTTCAGCATAGCCTTGATCTTTCTGTACTTCGTACGGATTTCTTGGATGTTACCGATAATATCGGCTTCTTTATCGTTGGTACGTGAGAAGTTTTCAATTGTTGTTTTAAGATTCTGCAGCGCTCTCTTGACGCTCTTGGATTTTGTTAGTTGTAAATGAACAACAATTGTTCCGTAATATAACCCTATTTCTTCGCCCACAAGTATACCCTGGGCACGGCCCAAATTGTAGCCTTCGAGCCTACCTTCTGCAAAGCCTTCAGCAAAGCCTTCTTGGTAGCTTTTTTTGGTTATATTTTCTTCGAGGAGGACGATTTCGCTTAAGATATCGTTGATGTCTCTTTCGTTTGAATTCATTGCATGAACGTGTGCTCACGACCACTGACTTGCGGGAATGAGAAGTGTCAGACCACGACAGATTGTGTTAATGTTTGAAATTTATTTATTAGGAAGTTATTCAAACTACAAAAGATTTAAAATACACAAATAAATGCACAAAGAATTTTATAAAACACAAAATTTTAATTTTACAATAATTTAAACGTCACATTGAGAATAGGCGAGTTCCAATTGACAGCAATCTCACAGGGATCAGTGTCATCCTCATCAGTGTGTAAAATTGATTTTAGGTGTGTTCAGTGATACTGCTCTGCACAATTTGAAACAGAGATATTTTATGTTCCAAACTGTTCTGATTTGGTGTTTATTGAATTTTTTTAGAAGAGTTTAGGACAGGATTTTCTGTTCCATCTTTTAAGGTAGAACACTTCTTGTATTCTAAGCTGTTCTAATTTCCAAACCGTTCTGACGTTTCTCATAAAGCTGTGCTATGCTGTGCTGTACTGTGCTGTCTTTTTTCTCGCTGAAAACCGATTCATTATAGTTCTGGTTGAATGTTAAATTGCATTAGTACGATGGAACTAACCTAATGTTAAAAAAAGGTAATAGATGTTTAATTGTCAGTTCAATAAATACAGGGATGGCACTGTAAGTTGCAGAAAAAAATAAAACAGAAATCGTAAAATTCAACAAAATTAAGGCTATTATTATTTATAACTTTTTGTTGTATTGAGAATGTGCCCGTTGTTATGGACTGCAACTGCAGGGTGTGTATCTAGCGCCAGTCGCCCGGCGACGAAAGTGACAGCAGTCAAAAATTCGCCTTTCACATCGCTTAGAAATTTGTGAACACAATTAGTGTCGCGACAGTGATCAAATTTGACAGCTGTCAAAAATTCGCCTTTCACATCGCTGAGAAATTTGTGAAGACTATAAAGACTATAAGACCATGAAAACAAAACAAAACGTTATCGAACATTTTTTTCTTCAGTTTTTATTCGTTCAAGTTAAAAGATGAATGAAGATGAAGAAAATATTTTGTGTTTGGTGCATAGGCATGCATTATGCAATGAATTTGTGTATCGGATATAATCCATAATAATTCATGAAAACTCCTGTA
>CAKKXW010000004.1:20712489-20723221 GCA_920937365.1 Sphaerophoria rueppellii | reverse complement strand
CTTTAGAAGTTCGACAAAGTTCATTCGGTCGAGGACTATAAGAGGATTAACGCCGAGGGTCTAAGTCACTTTTTGAGAGTTATGGTTATAGATCAAGTTGGAGAGGAAGCTCAATGACGCTCCCGCAGAAGTCAAGCATAAGGAAACCCAAATCAATGATTGAAGGACGAAATCGGCATACATATTTGAATTCATTGTTTTTATGTTTGTCTGTCAGCAAAAAAAAATGTTAATTTTGTTTCGGAGAATAAAGACATTTTTCGTTTATTTATATAAAATCACGAACTAGATATTGGTATTGAGAGTTTTTCACTGAATCTGGGAGCCGCAATTAGGAGAATATCAGGAGCTGGCTTACTTGAAACAGCTTGAAGATTTCTTTATGGAGGGTGGTCTTCAGTCTCTTTCTCTTTTCTTTTCTTGCTGTGGGTTGTTCAAAAATAAATAAATATTTTCTCATCTCAATTGGCTTTAAAATCTTACCATATCAAGATCATTGTTGAATTTTTGAAATAAATTTAAAGCAACAAAAATTGTTATGATCAAAAGAAAAGAAAAGAAAAATGTAACCTCAAAAGATTTGTTTTCTTTTTTCTTGTTTGACAGATCAACCAAACCTAACTAAAAAGCGTTTTTGGATGATTTCAACTATTTCTAACTATTTCAACTATGACACATCAACCATTTTCTTTTTGACATAAAAACTATAGTCAACTATCGTCAGCGCAAAAACGCACTTCAGGTAGTACCTTCGTTCTGTCTACGTTCAATTGAATTGCTGAAAATCACCAACGATGCACTTAAAATTGCAAACGAGGTTTATTTGGTTGTTTTTTTTTTACCTCCTTACCAAAATTACATTTGACAACCAGCATTCTCAATTGAAAGCTACAGTTGATTGCTATCATCTTGTTAAAACTTCATCTGTCAAATTGGCTGTCATTTTAACGATCGGTTCTGGCATTCATAACAGAAAGAGAGTAAATCTCGGGTGCTCTTTGCTTGATTTCGTTAAAATTTGGTTTATGGTGCGACCATCACATGACGAGTTTGACATTTCCTTCCATAAAAATTTCGCTCGAACGATGAGCCATGAGCAACGCATTAGGTTCGTTCGTTGTAACCAGGTCCGGGGCGCTCCGGTGCTTGTCACAATCCTGATCGGAGATGTCAAAAAACTAAAAAAAATCTCTGGATTTGGTTTCACAACGAACATTCTCACCCCGAAAAAAGCTTGGGGTGATTCAGAGCGACACGGTGAAAATGCACCGAGGCCACAGAGCGCCACAAAGTGCGACCAAGAGCGCACATCGAACAAACCTATTCTGTTCAGCTCTTGATAACAAAACGTGGAAAAAATGGACACGATAAATTGGTTAGTTGCGTTTGACTGATTTTCCATCAAACCATTTCATTTTTCAATTCCTTAAAAAATATAACACCTTTAAATGACAGTTTATGTCACTTTGCGCAGTTAATCACGATGGCAACGCCAGAATGAAACTGTCAATCCTAACCTTGTCAATTGTCTGCAATTTGAAGCATAAACAAGGTCATATCCCGTTACTGATGCATTTGACACACCATTATGTCAAATTCCTAAAATAAATAATTGCTTTCGATTGAAGCTTTGGTCCTAAATATGTTGTCAGGTGCAGTAGTGGTAAAGTGTCGTCAGCCCACCATATCCTTGAGTTCTAAAAAAAATTCCTCCTTTTAAATAAAAAAAAACCAAACACACTCACCTTAATTGTTCTACAAATCCTCCCCACTACTACTCTTTGGCGGAAGGAAACCAGGTTATGGTCATTCATGAGAGAGCCAAAAATGTGGGTCAAATTGGGGCGTTGGTTGCAACTTTATTTTTTTTTGCATTTCGTCGAGAGCAAAACCTACGCAAATGCACCTAGACAAGCATCACCAGAAATAATGTTTGAGGTGGAGTGTGATGATGATTATGGTGAACTCACCACACCACCCCGTTTTTCGGTGTTTTGTAGCATTGTGAATACAGGTTAAGGTCAGCACAGGCGTGTAAGCAGTTTCTAGAACAGTGTTGAATGTAGCTGATGTTTGAGTGTATGCGTTTTTCAGCCAAAGCAAATGATGCAAGCCCGCATCGTCTTCACCTCACTGCGTCCGTCGGTGGTTTAGTTACCTACTTTAAGGGCTTGCATTTTTTCATTCATCCAGATATTCATCTCTACGCAACTTGTGGGTGGTTGGCGCCCAGGAAAGCGTGAGGTCGAAAGACTTTCTTCTAAAATTGAACTGCATAAATGGAAAATAGACGAAAAGAGGGTGGTGGTCTATCTCTTTTTAACTCACGCTTTATCTGTCAGTGTATTGCGGTTTATGTTTGAACTAGTTTTAGATCAGCAGCAGCAGCAGCTAACTCTGAGCTGCAATGGTCTGTGTCTATTTTTAGATCAACTTTTCTACATTTTGACCTCTTTTTTTCTCGTCATCGTCGTCAGTATCCTTTCATGCTTCACAGTTGTTGTTGTTTTGCTTCTATATAAAAGCCAATGCTAGGCAAAAGCAGAACCGTGGTTAGCCTTTATTGTTGATGGATGGTTTGGTGAAGACAAAGGAAATAAAGGATAGAAAAGCACAAGGTCCTTTAAGAGGGTTTTCTGTAATAATTTCTTGTTTGTATTTTTTTCTATTTTATGCTCCTTCATCTTTTTTTTCTCTAGTGGTCACAAGGGGACGTGCTCTTGTTGTCTCCTTTAAGGGGACACAAAGTGAACAGCTTATGAATAAACGAGAAAACATAAAGTTGACATTCGACATTGCAGCGTAATAAACCTGTACCTAGACGTTGTTGGGAATCAGGGTTATTGTGTATACATATTTCTGTTTGTATCGTTGGTTTGAGCTGAAGGCTATAATGGAATCAAGGCTACTTGATGCAGGGGCAGATATGCAAAGTCTGTAGGTATACTTGAGAAATTGTATTTAACTAAAAAAAAGGAAAAGTATGAACTTAGGGGCTTCAAGGGCAGTAGGTTCATGCTTTGAGAGCTATTTAAATCTTGAAAGTTAGAAAATTGATTTATCACAGCCTGAGTGGATGGTAGGTAATTAGGTATTAAGGTTTAAAAAATTCAATGACATTCTCGGAATGGGTTTGTTGTTGACAGGATGGCTTTGATTCACAGAGGCAGAACTTAAAATTTGTACCTTGATGTTCAAAGGGTTGATACGGTGCATTCAAGAGGACATAAGCGTTTCCGGATAACCTTTGTCTACGAAACTAACTTTGTCCATCCCGTCTGAACTTTGTTCGTTTAGTACCTGAACTGAAGATAGGATCCCAAGTATCAAGGCCTTTAGAAAGTTTTTGCTTGTTGGAGACTGTAATGAGATAGGCTGGGACAAGTGCGGGTCATTTAGGCGTGTCTCTTTTATAATAGAGGGCAATAGAGGAACTCCACGCTGATCAGTCAACTATGAACCATTTCAAACAACGACTTCTTAAAAGGAAAACTAAACCGTATACAAAGCGTTCAACCGAAGAGGATATGAAGAGGGATCGGGATGTCACAACAGAAATGAGGTTCGAAGATGTTTCCAAAGAATAGGACAGTCCATAATCCAAAAAATTATCAATTTATAATTTCGTTCTCCAAACAACCAAACCATTGACTGTAGCATTGATCACTGATCAGTTATAACAAGATTGGAAACCTACCTAAGATTTACACTACCAAATACCTCAAAACTAATTTTTTCATACACACATACTCTTGCAGCAAACTTACTTTTTATTATGTAGGCAATTGTATCAATATTACAATAAAACGCATACTCTTACAACTAACCTGCTTCTTTTAGTTTGTATTACACGCATACTCTTACAGCTAACCTGCTCCCTTAGCTTGTAGGTAAATATCATTTTGACAGCCAGCTTTCCCATCTTGTTATAACTGATCAGTGGCATTGATACTCATTTTAAGACGGAGATAAGAACGAGAAGGAAACTAAGCTGTCAAAAAGGTTTTGCATTCAATTCAAACTGACGCACGTGAAGTTAATCGGCATCTCATTTGGCCTGCGAAACTTGAGATCGCTAGCTGCCTAAAGACCATTGTTACTTGTTACATAAGTCCCTGGAGCCTGGTCGAATCACCTTCTTTAAAATCGATGTACACTATATTTCGGGGATTTACGTGATTAAGTAGACATTTTTCCTTTGACATGAACAGCCCTTAATCAACTTATCAAGTGAAACATCACCAAACGTCAAAATTAATCTCAAAATGTCAAATAAATTGTATATTTCGGTTGAAACACTTTAATATGAACTCTGAATCTTTTTTGCCGAATTTGGCTGTGTATTTGAACTGATGCAGATCTAGTTCTTGTAATGCAGGCGCAAATTCTCTTCAAGTAGAATTTACATCGTACATAACATACATTTTATTTTACATTGTATCTCTTCGTTTTTACAAATCTCTAAAAGGCGCAGGTAAATCTATCTTAAATTCAGACACATGTAAATCCACCATAACTACAAGAACTGCTTTAAAAATCAAACAACACACATTGAACGGACCCCCATACAGTGGCATACAAATCTGTCATCTTATCCAATTGTCATTTTTATTGCAGTCTCTGCCGAACAAAAAGAAAACAGTTCAAAAACAAAATGTCATCAACAGCTGCAGAAGAAATTGGTAAATCATTTAACAAATATATTTAAATATTTAATAAATTAAACAATTAAAATGATTCTTAAACAACACTTGAAACTCCCATAAAATACCCAAATAATAAAACAATCTCATCAACTGTATTTTGTATACCTTTCTAATGAATTCTCTTCTCCGTTGTTTGCAAATTAGAAAAAAGTTAAAGGAAACTCCTAGAACAATGTTTTGCATATGAAAAAAGTGACTAATTGAAATCTGTTTTTTGTAAAATCCTTCCAGAGCTACTCGAACGCGTCTTATTGCGTCTGGGTGTTGCAGACACTGATGAAAAACTAGAGGCGACTGTTAACCGTTTCCTCACACCGGTCATCATCAAAATAACCTCTCCCCACAATAATGTTGTTCTGAAGGTAGTCGAAGTGCTAACGCACATTAAACGTCGTGTTACCTCACGACCTCTGGTCCAGATTCCAGTCGAAGCGCTCTTAGATCAGTATAAGACCTCCGGCGAGTCGCCATTCCTCCAGAACTTTGCCATCATCTTCATAACCATGGGCTTCCCTCGGCTTCCGATTGAGAAACAAACCGAATTGGCTGCCAAGCTGATTGCTTGCGAAGATAAACTGGAAAACTATCAGGACAAGTATGTTTCCTAACTCTCCATATCAATCATCTTAATGACTTACTATTTCAGACTGTTCATGTTGCTTCTTCCTCTCCTGGGAGAGATGAAAATCCCCGAAGACCCCGTTAAGAAAAAGGAACTCCTCGCTCTTGATGACAAACCAGCCATCAAAAAGAGTTTCCTGCAATTACTTCAAGATGTGCTCCTCGTTCCTTATGGGTAAAATCTAATTCTTCACATAATCAAACCCAAACGATAGCCCTACTTTGATTACAGCTCAACCAACGACGTCATCCCAGCTGGTCTCAGTCCGAGCTCATTCAAGCGCATCAACGCCAATAACTGGAAAGCCGAAGAACTTGAAAAGATCAAACAAGGAATAGTGCGGTTCATCTGTTCAGGCATTTTCTCCGATCTCGAGATCTTCATTCTCCTCGTCATTGCTTCATCTGATACTCGCTTCAGTGTAGCTACTCCGGCCATTGCCGAATTGAGCAAAGTCTGCACCATGTTGGACTTTACCGATGGTCATGTCACTGCGCCTCTCTATACACTATTCTCGGGAAACAATTCCCCAAATGCCGATCGCAAGACTACCCCCTGCTGTGCCCGAGTTCGTCAGAAACTCCTTCAGTATCTGATCAAGGCCCGTGGCAAGGGCATCAACACCCCCAAGGGAATTCAAGTCATCTTCGAGGGTCTCTTCGGCGAGTACACAAATCAGAAATGTCGTGTCCTTGCTCTGCAATTCTGTGAGATTCTCATCAAGGAGGGTCCCATCGAAATCGTCTCCAAAGTAGCCAAAGTCATTCTGACGGGTCTCTCCAAATTGATCGGCCGTGAGGCTGACGAACCAATTGATGTCCAGAATGCCGCATATTCGGCTCTGGCTCAACTCTCACGCACCTGCCCGAATGTCATTAATCAGGATTTGAAGATTGTGCTCTCCTATTTTAATCACTTGTCGAATGCCCAACCCGAATTGCATTCATCGATTCGCGAGGCTTTGGTCTCAATGGCTCCTGCCTTTGCCTGCTCGTCGTCCGCCATGGACGAGTTCCACCTTGACTCGCAGCAACATTTGTTGCTGGCCATGTTGGCCGACAATGCCGAGTCGAAGTTGAACATTGTCCAGAATGTAACGAGTGTCTTCTTGACCACTTGCTTTCCGGAACACTTTGCTCCAGCCAGATTCCTCCTGCTTCTCATCGCTGGAGAGAGGTTTTTACGTTTTTTTTTGGCTGTGATTCTTTTGTTTGTTAACTGCCTCTATTCCTTAGGAATTCATTGAGAGAGACAGTGACGTCATATCTCTACGGAGTCTCCAAAAAGGACCAAGTCAACTACAACTATCTGTCGTCTATCGATTTCCCTGAGGGCTCCACCGATGACTTCAATAAACTTAGCTCTGAACAACGTCGTGTGGTCATTCCTGGGTTCAAGCCTATGGTGCGACACGTCGCCGATGTTGCCAAGAAGCGACTGACCAAGAATACGCAATACGTTGTTGTCGGACGTACAAAGTTGCCATTCAGTCTTAATGTCTATGAAGAGGTATGTTCTCCCCTCTGATTTCTAGGGACAAATTTCGCTCATAAGCATCTCTTTCAGATCTTGGACTATTTAAGAGTCTGTCTCTGGTTCTCGGCCGGCGTGAAGGGTGGACCAGGCGACGAAAAGAACACCATGCTCCTCAAGAACTACATCATCAACAATTTCGCCGAGAGTGAGGACAACGAAGTCCATCAGTATTTGCAATTGGTTCAGAAAGCCGTGGAAGCTAAAAGAAGTACACTTTTTGTTTGTTGCCTTCCTAAAGCTCTGGTTAACTCCTCTTCTTTGCAGGTGAAGTGAGTCTCCTCTGTCTGTACGATCTCCTCAACGCAGCTCCAGAAATCCTCGCCAAACCCCAAATGCATTTGATGGAATCATTGGCCAATTCTCTCAAAGATGTCTCCGAAACCACTCGATTGCATGTGGCTCAAGTTTATGGCATTCTCTTGGCCTACGGAACCGACCAGAAAGACTTTGATTCAAAGGTTTCCGAGATTCTCGCTGGTCTTCCTCAGAAATCACTTGAAAACCGCCATGGCTGGCTGTTGGTCATTGCACATGCCTACAGCAGGCGGATTGAATCTATGAGCAACATCGAGGAAAAGCTAAAATTCAGCAAGTCTACTCAATTTATTGAGAGTGTCAAGGTTCTGGGTAAGGCACTGTGAATGCATCTTAGTTCCCTTGATCTTCAATATTGGTTTATTTTCAGTTAAGATGCTCTGCGAGACGCAACCGCTGCTAGTCTCGGCAGCAATTAAGGGCATTTCTATGATCGGACGAACCGTGGAAATCCCAGATTTCGACGTAGAGATCCCAATTCATAAGGACAACGAAGATGACGATGCCATGGACGTGGACAAGAGTTAGTTAATTCGACAAAATCGAACATTACTCATTTACTTTCCTTGCAGCCGCTGCGCTCTCCACGAAATTCATCATTTTCGGAGTAATTTTTGGCCTCTTGCGCAGCTCCTCGACTCGTGCCAAAATCCGCGAGGATGCATGCAAGTGTCTCGGTAGCTTAGCCATTGGCGATGGCTTACATTTTACCGCCAGAAATCTGGACAAATTCCTATCTCTCGTTAAAGTCCAGAAGGACGCCGCTCTCAATATTGCTATTTCGGAAGCAATTGTGTCTACAATCAATGGCTACGATCCAAATTGCGGCGCTCCATGTGCTGACTTCACAAATCCTCATTGTGACGATAAGGATTTCGAGAAGTTCCTCAATACTTTGGTGAAAATTGTCACCGATCCGAATCCGAATTCGAGACAGGCGAGTGCTGTGTGGCTTCTGGCCATTGTCAAGCATTGCAGCAGCCGGCCGAGTGTGTTGGCCAAAAAGCAATTGCTTCAATTTGCATTTACAGAGCTTCTCTCGGACGATAGTGGTAAGTTTGTTGCTTCTGAATTTGGTCAGTTCTCTGCTCTACAAACATTTTTCCTTTGAAGAATTCGTACAAGACGTTGCATCGCGAGGATTGGGGCTGGTCTACTCTCTTTCTGACCCCAACAGCCAAACCGATTTGGCCAACTCCCTGCTCGACCAACTGATCGGCGGAAAAAAGAAAGTCAACCAAGTGGCCGAGGACACTGAATTATTTGCCGAAGGAATGCTCGGCAAAACCCCAAGCGGCGGCAATATCACAACCTACAAGGAACTCTGCAGTCTGGCATCGGATCTCAATCAACCGGAAATGATTTATCAGTTCATGCAGTTGGCCAATCACAATGCCACTTGGACGAGTAAGCTGGGAGCTGCTTTTGGCCTGAAATCGATTTCGAAGGATGCCAAAGCCAAGATGCAACCCTATCTGGGAAAGATTATTCCTCGCCTGTATCGCTACAAGTATGATCCAACTCCGAAAATCCAGAATTCGATGATTTCGATTTGGGATTCGATTGTAGCCGATTCGAAGGCCGTGACTGAGGAGTACTATTGGGAGATTTTGAGAGAGATTCTTGATAATTTGACTTTTACCGAGTGGAGAGTGCGAATCGCTTGTTGTCTGGCTGTTCGGGATCTTATTCGACGTCCAAATGGTTTGAAGTTGAGAACTGAAGAGGTCAAGAGGTCGACGCATTCAATGGAAGTTGGTGAGTTCTCGCTTAAATGATTTACCCATGAATCCTTAGTAATTTTTAAATTTCAAAGACAATGAGGTTCCAGAGCCGGAATTGAAGGAGCTCTGGTCACAGCTGTTCCGAGTGATGGATGACATCCACGAGGGCACTCGACTAGCAGCCCAAGGAACAGTCTCTTTCCTCAGCAAGGTAATTTTGAATTTGCAAGAAAAACAAGTGATTTGAGTCTCGTTTCGTTGAAGATCTGTGTGAAAGCTTCGTCAAGTGATCACGGCAAATCGGGGCTGGCTGTAGCGTCGTCGATTCTGCCCCTGTTGCTAGAGACAGGAGTTGGGCACACTGTGGCTGAAATTCGGAAAGTCAGCATTCAAACGATCTCCGAAATGATCGAGTCATCAGGATCCCTAATCACTCCGCATTTACAATCACTGATTCCGTGCTTGCTGAGGGCAACTGGCGAATTGGAATCGTCAAAGTTGTCCTACTTATCGACAAGACTAGGAGCCGAGGCTGACGCTCAAGAAGCAGTCGATTCGATAAGAGCCGAGGCAGCAAAATCGCACCATACAATGGAAACCACAGCAAAGGTATAGCGATTTTCGATTCATGAAATTTTGATAAACTGGTTTTGGTTTAGTGCATTCGCTATGTGGATTACGGAGCTCTTGAAAAGATGACTCCGGAAGTTCTGGAACTCATCAAGAACAGCATGAATTTGGGCACGAAAATAGCTTGCGCACATTTCGTTTGCTTGATTAGCATTCGTCTAGGCAAGGAAATGACGCCGCTAGTGGGTAAGTATTTGGCCGCTTGTTTTACCGGCCTCAAGGACCGCAATGGAACTGTTCGAAAATACTATGCCAGTGCGCTAGGTCATCTAATGGGAATTGCCTCAGTGAGTCCAATCGATTTCCCTGCCCCCATGGATCGGTTCTTAATTTGGATTTGTTGTAATTGCAGGAACAATCCATTAAGAGACTCTTTGCTAAGCTTGATGAACTCTACACTGAGAACCCATCCAATCGATCAATTGCCCTGACAATTCAATCGATTAACAAACGTCATCATGAGCTGCTAAAAGACTACACTGACTACGTCATTCCGTTGATCTTCTTTGCCATGCACGAGGAACCGAATGAGGAAAACAAGAGCAACATCGAGCTGTGGAAGGATTTGTGGAACGAAGTGAGTCCAGGTGATGCTGGAATTCGACTCAACTTGAACGTAATCATACCGAAGCTGCAAAAGTCCATGGACGACCCTAGCTGGCTGAAGAAAGCACAGAGCGCCAATGCAATTAATACTATTGCCCAACGATTGAATACGACGCTTCCGGAAATCGAACGCTTGCTGTTGATTAACTTGCTGCTGCAAGCACTGCAGGGAAGAACCTTTCAAGGCAAAGAGCGTCTACTTCAAGCTCTAGCCGCCCTCTGCAAGGGTCTGGATAAGAACAATTATATGTGCTCGAAAATCATCGACGCTGCTCTTAAAGAATGCAAAAAAGAGGAACCACAGTATCGAACACTTGTCCTGAGCTCTTTGGGCGATATTCTGGAGGAACTCGAAGCCGATCGTTTCGAGGAGGTTTACAATATGATTTGGTATTTGCTGGACAAAAAAGATCTCAAAGATGGCGGCGACGTTGACGATGAAATGAGCGGCGAGTTGAATGTCGAGCAACGCAAAAAGAGAGTCAATCTCTTTAATAAACTAAAAGAAGTTGTTTGCGAGACTCTGGGCAAGTCGTGGCCAAAAAATTCCGCAACCACACAGGCAAAGTATCAAGTTAAATTTGCTCAGAGTT
>CAKKXW010000004.1:20603617-20678660 GCA_920937365.1 Sphaerophoria rueppellii | reverse complement strand
CTCGGCCTTTTTTGCGTGGAAAATGCCGGACCCGAAGTTTATTCAGCTTCATCGGGCATTTCCACAAGTGGTTCATGAAGCCGGATTGACCTTGACCTCTGCGGTGGCAACTAAGGTTTCTTCTTTAAGTAAGCGACGGTAGGGAGCCACCCTCACGGAACCATCAGATTGTTGACGAAAGGCTTCAGACGTTCACATATTACGGCAGAGAGGATCTTGTAGGCGATGTTTAGTAGACTTATTCCTCTATAGTTGGCGCAGTTTAGAGAATCTCCCTTTTTCAGGAAGCGGAGTAGGCTGTTACTACCAATTACCCCACAACGAAGGAATGTTCCCACCAAGGCACTCCCACCGAGGGATGGCAGCGAATGAATTTCTTCTTTGGAATCAACGGTGGCGTCTCCAGTTCCAGTTAGGCCGAAGTACTTGGTGAACACCTTTACGGGCTACTTCGACTTATTTGAAGCCCAGGCCGTAAAAGGTGCGTTTTTTCCGGCTCTTGCACTTGGAGTCACATCAAGTGCCTGGTACTCCAGGTTGGGGGTTGTGCGTTGGGGTGACTTCCCGACCACGTAGAAAAAAGTTTAGTTGCGAAGCAACAACAGGCCTCGGAAACGGACGGATACACTGATGATCAATCAACCGTCAACCAAATTAATCACATTGTGATCGTCGCACGACACTTTTCTAGCATGCAAAATGTCAGCACATTCCGAGGTGCAAACATCGACTCGGACCACTACCTTGCTGTTGCCAAGGTACGAATGCGGATATCCCGATCAAAGCCAACAAGTGAAAATGCTAGGAGAAAATTCAACGTGAAACGGCTACAATCGCAAGAGGATCCTTTTGCGATGGTGTCACCGAAAATCTCCTCAGAACTCTTATGCTGCCTGCACAAAATGTAAAGAACTAGTTGCAACACTGTTAAGCAGCTATCAGAGATGCCACCTCTGGAGCGCTAGGGATTTGCATGGCCATCACAACGAAAACTCTGAACTCAAGCCGCCCGCGAGCTCTACGAGCAGGAAATTAGAGAGGAGCACAAAATTCTAAGAAAGAAAAAAAGGGGCATGAGAAGTGCGCGATCTAGGAGATAGAGGGATGTCAAAACAGAAACAGGGTTCGAAAGTCTTACAAGAAGGTACAAAAACCACCAGGGGCTATACCCCACGAACCGAAGCGTGTAGAGACTATTATCTGAAGATCGTAGAAGAACTACACTCAACGCTGCTGAGGATATGGAAAGACCACTTTTCCAATGGCGATGACGAGCAAAACTCCGCCAGCAATACAGAACCATGGGTGGAGCAGACCACCAATTCCACGTACCCTATACATTGACGAAGTCAAGATATCTAAAATTAGGTCAAACAAAACCGCTGTAGCAGATGGCCTAGCCACCGAACTGTACAAATCACCTGGAGATAATTTGGTTAGGAGTATGCACCAGCTCATCTTCAAGATTTGGTCGGAAGAAAGAATGTCTGACGAATGAATTCTCAACATCCGATCCTCAAGAAAGGAGATCCCCTGAACTGCACCAACAACAGAAGTATATGTAAGTCTCCTAAACATCGCCTACAAAATCTCGTCAAGGCACAATCTTTCAAAAATCTGTCCAGCTACTAGGATACTCAGTCGACACTGACATAATTGGAAGAACACAGCGTGATGTCAGTGGAGTGTTCGTGAGTCTTGAGACGGAGGCCAGGAAGATGGGCCTAGCGGTTCACGGGAGCAAGATCAAGTTAATGCTGTCAACAAGAAAGAACAATCAACATCGACGTCTTGTAGCCAAGGTTAGCATAGAAAGATTAAACCTAGAGGTAGTTAAGGAATTCGTCTACCTAGGATCCGCTTTAAACTCAGACAACAACACCAGCGCTGAAATCAAACCAAAAATCTCTCTTGCCAATCGCTGCTTCTTTGGACTTAGAAAATGTGTGAAAACTCGAGCAACAAAAGTGTCACTGTGCAATACTCGCTTCATCCCGGTCCTAATGTATGGTGCAGAGACATGGATCATGACAACATCAGATGAAAACGCGTTGGGCTGTTCGAGAAAAAATTCCTCGAGTGATTTTTGGTCCTTACTGTATATATATAGAATGGAGCCGAAGATTCAATCAAGAACTGTACGAGCTGTTCAACGACAGTCACTTAGCCAGAAAAGTTAAGGTCTAACGACCGAGATGGCTGGGTCATGTAGAGCGAATGGAAAATAATGCTCCGCCAAGTAGAGTCTTCGAATGCAACCCGGAAGAACGTCGCAGACCGTGACTCAGGTGGAGCACACAGGGTGAAGAAAACCTGATCCAACTTGGCGTGCCAAACTGAAGACAGCTAGCTAGGGACCGAGCTGGCTAGAGACGCTTGTTGAATGACGCCCTGATCCGGTCCGACCTGGACTATAGCGCCACCATAAAGTAAAGTTCAATCTGAGTGTTTGCTTACACGAAAAATGGCACCTACCCAAACTAACGCTTTTACCCACATCCTATGTGGCCAGAAACCCAACCTGCATCCAATTATATTTTCCCAAATACAAGCAAACAAAATCGAAATTGCCTAAACATAATGAAATCAAATGACCATTCTAGTCTCTTGGTTATGTTTCCAAGAATATCCGAAAACGTAAGACAATACCTTGTAGCAATGTAACGGTACTAATAAGCATACATTTCTCCCTGGATGAGCATTAAAGAATAAAATACGGTCGTTCACAACTTTGTTGTTATTCTTGCTTACCCCTGCAAAAAAAATTCTAATAAGCTTATCCTTGGAGCTTATTACACCCCGTAGTCAATTTAACCCATTTCGCTGTAAGGACACCCTCCCTTGCTGTCAGAAAACATCAAAAATATTCTTACAACAATCTTCCACACACAATCAACTCGAGCTCCATCTTATGAGCATTCAGAATCCAAAATTTTCTCATTTCAGCCAATTTCAAGGATACTCCTTCTGTCATCTACCAGCAGATTCAGATCCAAAGCTATTTCCGGTGTCTTGTGTGTCTCGAAAGCAATGCACACAAAATAAAGCTTAAGCCGGAATGAAAGAAAAACCAAAAAAAACACACAACCAAAGACAAGCAAAGCCAAACGAAGAGGAAAAAGAAGCATCAACGCTCTTATACGCTTTACGCAAATTATTTAGTCCCATTTTGGGAGTCGTTTCTGTTGATCCCACAGCCAACAGAACAGTGCTCAGACTTAAATGCTTAAATGTGCTAACAGCCAAAATGGAACCTCCATAAACTCATATTACTCATAAAAATCTTCTCTTTTGTTTAAGTGACTGTGTTTGTGTGTGTGTTAACGTTGAGTAGCTGCCAAAGGGACCCTATACCTTCTATAAACTTAAATGTAAAGTTCCAATCGTTTAATCAAACTTCAAAGTGTTTCCAAGAGATTTCTTCTTCATGTATAAACTGATAATTGATGTTGGACGGCGAGAAGGGGGTAAGGGAAGATTTCTCCAACCAAAAAGCCACAGGAATTGGAACTCCACATACACTTTTGGGGTTCTGTTGTTTTCAGGCTTATGTAAATCAACAAGAACCCTTCTCCCGGGCATAAGGGTTGTATTTGGTTTCTACTGCTACGAGTTTGAAAAAAACACTGATTTTGTATGGGTTTTTAGCTTGGAGCTCCAAACTTGTAAATTTACTTTTTCATTCCCTCTTCAAGTGTTCTCTGCTTTTTGCTTTGTTTCGTATAAAATTGACGTTTACAAGAGTAAAACAGAAATTGAAAAGAAAACATTTTACAGGCTTCACAACAGAGCCAGATTGAAGATTCCTTATGTATGTACTCTCAACGTTAAACCCCTCTTTTTGGTTACCAGTAGATCATGGGTTTGACGGGAAGGTTACTTTGGACTTATTTAATCGATAAATCCAGGTGAAACTGGTGTTTTCCTTTTGCTTTTGTTTGTTCTCTCAATTGGACTTTAAATAAAAGTTCAGGAAAAACACATACATACAAGGGATTCTAATAAAGATTAGGTTTTGGACTTTAATAATGGGTTCTATTCATTTTTGGTCGATTAAAGTTTTATTGTCAAAATTTACATGAAGAGTTTTGCAAATGCTTTCGTTCTGGTCGATCAGCATTTACCAAGGAATAGCTAGACAATCCTGCCAGCTTATTGGTTAATTGAGATTTAAACTTACCTCTAATGTGTAATTCATAGCCTATGAACAAGTTTGTACAAATGAGAGACACATTTAGGGGGCTTCTGCAACCTTAAACACATATGCATCTTCATTCCAAATAATTATTCCGTCCCAACCCCTCCCAAACAACTTAATAAATAGTCATTTAGTCTAATGGACAAAAGGATTGTTCATGGAAACAAATGTTTCGTAATGCTTTCAAATTTGTGTATTTAGAAAACTATTTCACTGCATTCGCTAGACACACCCTTTTTTGCTGTAATTCCTCTGTGTTTTGATTTCCTATGTCAAACACGATTACTTACAAGCCTTTTTTGCTAGGCCCCACTGGATAAACACGACCAAAATAAAACCCTAAATAAATAAACACAAACAAAAACAATTTATTACTTTTGCTGTTCAACGACCAAGTAACTCCCATACTTCCAGCCCACAATATGGCATGTCCGCCAGCGTCAATGGTGCTGGAACGATTCTCGGAAGTAGGATGGAGTGAAAAGACATCCATCAACCCAACTATCCACCCACATTCTGTTGTTAATATTTTATAAACCTTTTTTCGGAATGACTGGATGTTTTTTTCTACCTTCAAAGTCGTATATCCAAGTTTGAAAGTTTTTGACGTTTAAAGTACATTTTCGTTGGTTTTCCGGAGCTTTCGTATATTCATTGCGCTCCTCTTCGTGACTGAGGCTTGAGGCAGCAGGTCGGGACTAGGGATTCTGTGTTTTGATGTATTTGAAATTTTTTTTTTTTTTTAACTTTGTAAAGTAAAAAGAAAAGAAACTACAGTTTATTGGTCAAAAATGACAGTTGTGCAATGACTGAAACGTGTATTACTTTTACTAGGATTTTACATCAACGATAATGACAGGTTGTCAAAAGCAACCTTTTTTGCAGACGTGACGGTTGGAAATGACTTTTTTTCTATACTTTGAGTGAGTGGCCGGTTGAAAAGCAACAAGTTGATCTAAAGGGTTCTTACAGCAAATTGATTTATCAATAAAAATCAATAACTTCAGGTCACACCTTAATATCGCATTGCTCGATACACAAAGTCTTGGGCTCAAGGTAACCATTGATTTTAAATGAATGAAAACAAAGGCAAAAAGAACAGGGGAGTAGTAGGAGTTTCATAACTCCTAATTTCGTTTTGAATTACATCTTTGTTTTTTTTTTTTTCAAATGAAATTGGTTTGCGAATTGAATTACATCGAAAATATTGAGGGGGAGTTAAGAAAATCGAAATGAGAATTGAACAAATCTTAATTTGATTTCGGTTTTTGTTTTTTGTTATGATTGGTACTTAGGATGTTTGTTGCTGGAAATTCAATGAATATTTAGGGTGAATTTGATTGAGCTTCATATAATCAAATACAAACTTTTCTAATACGACAACGCACGTTCCCATTAAAATAAAGAAAAAATGAATAAAGTGGCGCGACAGCTCTTGAAGATCCAACGCCAAAGTGGCTTACTCTCATCAACAATTCTCTGAGTGCGTTTGAAGATTTGAGTCACGTTCACATTAGTGTATTGTAAATTATAAACCACTGAAGTTCTTAAGAGATGAAATTTTACTAAGCATATTACAAAACACACTAATAACTGGTTATCCATTTAGCGGTTTCAAAAGTATGGGGCTGGAATTCGACATCTGCCAAACTAAGTTGTTAAACCAATTTTTTTTTCAGTTGAAAGTCTGACATCGCTTAACTATTGCTTAACTATCGCACAACACATAAAATTTGTTAAAACCTACTACACAAATGGTGATTCTGCCACAGCCACATATCGTGGTTCAGGAGGAGATTATGGCTTACATAATCGGCAACATTAGCATAATGTGCGCACATGTCCCTACAGAAGAGAATAAGGACGACAACAAAGACGACTTCTACGAGCTCCTCGACAAAACATATGAGGAATGTTCTAGCTATGACATTAAAATTGTCTTTGGTGATTTTAACGGAAAGTTGGGAAAAGAAGACATCTTTGGTGGGAACAGTCGGAGAGCACAGCCTGCTAGACACGACGATTTTGCTGCGGGGCGAAATATTGTGGTAGCAAGCACCTGGTGCCCACATCTCAACATCCACAAAGGTACATAGAGATCTCCTGATCAATCAACTCTCAACCAGATTGATCACATTGCGATCGACGGGAGGCAATCTAAATGTTGGAACTTTCCGAGGGGCTTCATCGTTGCGAAGGTAGTGCTACGAATATTCCGACAACAACGGCAAAAACAAGGAAATGTAGCAAGAAAATTCGACGTTGGACGGCTACAATCGCAAGTAGTCTCATGACGCCAACATCAAGTATCGAAGACCAATGGCAACAATGCCAAAAAGCAGTTACAGATGTCGCCTCTAATGCGCTAGGTTTTATTCAGCCACCAAAACGAAACCTGTGGTTTGACGAATAATGCAGGCAGGCCCATGCAGCCAAGCAAGAGGCGTACAGAGCTGCGCTGCATAGAAAGACAAGAGTTGCTCGTGAGCTCTCCGAGCAAAAGAGGAGAGAGGAACGCCTTGAAGAAGTGAAGACGGCAATATTTTAAGGATATTACCAGTTTTAGCATCCCTGCCAAGCTCGTTCGATTGTGCAAAATGACGATGGAGAACCCAAGCTACGCTATTAGGTAAGATAAGGGATGTTTCGATGTCAAAAAAGAATTCAGGCAGGGCGATCTGCTGTCATGTGACTTTTTCAACATCATTATTGAGGGGAAAACGATGTATATGCTGTCTTCGAAGAAGGACACCCAACACCGACCGACGCGACGGCTCGGACAGAACGTCACAACAGACACATACAACAACAACTTCGAGGCAGTAGAGGAGTTTATCTGGTTAGGTTTCGTTATTAACACGGTCTAACACCAGCGCCGTGATCAGACGAAGAATAATTCTTGCTAATCGCTATTTCTTCGGGCTTAGAAAGTAATTGAGTGGAAAAGCCCTCTCTCGAGTAATTAAGGTAAAACTGTATATCACCTCATCATCTCAGTCTGCTTATGGTGCAGAAGCATGGACCTTCACAAAATCGGATGAAGTGCTTTGGGCTTTTTTTTAGAGGAAAGATCATCTTCGGCCGCGTGTGCATTGATGGGGAATGGCGAAGAAGATTATAACAGCGAACTTTAAGGGTTTTACAACGACATGGGCCTAGCCTGAAGAGCCAAGGTCCAGATACTCAGATGGCTCGGTCATTTAGAGTGGATGGACACCACTGCTCCGGTGCGGAAAGCCTTTCGACACTATTCCCGAGGGACGTAGAAGGAGTGGAAGACCGCAACTCAGTTAGCATACATACGTGGAAGAGGATCTCAATCAACTTTGAGTTCAAAATTGTAGATAGCTGGCTAGAGACCGAGCTGTCTGGCGGTGACTGTTTATTGATACCCATGTCTACACTGGACAATAGCGCCACATTAAGTAAGTAATCGTCCAACTGCGCAAGCAATTGAAAAAAATTGTGAAAAAAATTGAAGAGATTGGATCGGTTACAGATATTGTAAGGCCTGTGCATAATCGTTTCGCTCGTACCACTGAAAATAACGCTGCTCTGTAAGTGAAAGTGTTGCCTAAGACCCGAATTACTCTATCCCCCGTCGTTCTCTGGAATTAGGACTGTCTTACGGAATATTATGGAGTATTTTGCATTAATATCTACACCTACATCTATGTTAAGTCTGGCTGACACAACAACTGAAGTTAGCTGACCATTCACAACGTGCGTCGTAGATACGTTGAACAACAGGCGGTGGACGGCGATTTTTCGTATAAAGACCTTGGTATGACGCCATAAAAAGTCCAATTGGTTCATGAAATGAAGCCAACTGATTTATCCAATGTGTTTTCGCTTCGCTAAGTGGGCCTGCGATCGATTAAGAGAAGATGCCGACTTTGCCAAAAAAATCATCTTTTCATATAAAGCTCATTTTGATCAAGCAAAATTGTCCCATTTGGGGCGCAAAAAACCCTCACGCATACATTTCAAAGCCGATACACCCAAACCGAGTCACGGTTTGGTGCGGATTTTAGTCCATTTGGGCCATTTTTCTTCGAAAATGGGCAACTAGTGGCCGTTACAGTAAATGGCGATCGTTATCGGGTCATGTAGAACATGTTTACAAAAATTGAAGAGAAGGATATTGGCAACATTTTGGTTTCAACAGGACGGCCACACAGCCGAAGCTACACTCGATGTTTTGTGCCCTCTTTTTGAAGATCGCATTATTACCCGTTGGGCTGATGTCGTTTGCCCACCTCAGAGCTGCAATTTGACACTATTGGACTTTTATTTGTGGGGTGCTGTAAAAGATAAGTGCTACGCCGACAAGCCAGAGACAATTGATGATTTAAAGAACAATATTCGTGAAGCCATTGGTGAAATACAGCTGCACACAATCGATAATGTGCTTAAAAATTGGACCGATCGTGTAGGCTACTGCATGATCAGCCTAGGCAGCTATTTGAATGAAATTATTTTCCATTATTAACCGGAAGGATTGTACTTTCTAATAAAGAAAGAAATTTGAGAAAATGTTCAGTAGTTTTCCTAAAGCATTTAATAAAAAAAAAGTTATTTGGCAGACCCTTTTTATCAAAATAATATCATAATGATATTATCATCATAAATACCATGCCAACATTTTTTAACAGAAAAAAAGTTCTTCCAAAACACATCAAATGATACACCAATGAAAGGAATGCTTAAACTCTATTCATCAAAATGAGTCAGGAATTCCCAGAAGATCTGGCAGCCGAGAAATTGGTAAAAATGTTAATTTTTCTCTAAAATTTTGGACAGAAACAAAACCCATCGAATGATAAGAAATTCAAAATTGATATTGCTCACAATTTTTCCCTGCAACAACTATACACTTGTACTTCAAAATAAGGGCTTACGAGCATATCGAAAACGTTTATGTTTTTCAGCACTCGACTATTAAATTTAAACAGAAAAATAAAATAATTTTCTTACGCTAAGAAGCTGACTCTATAAAACCTTTAATCTATTTTTCCACCAACCTTCTTAGGTTACCCAGGTCGTGATGTTAATCCTTTAAAAAATCAACTCGCTTTTTCGGTATCAGAAGCAGAAGTTCTTGCTTCTGGGACTATAAACAAACGACGTCCTTAAATTTTCTTTAGATTTTGTTCTCTATTCAAGGATGTCCTTTAAAAAGGACAAATTGACCTTTTTTTTCCACGTGTTTGCACCTGGTTCCCTTTTTTGTCATCACCCTCTGCACAACCGAAATTAAATCGAATTTATAGCCTTGCATGTATTTACACAAACCTCTATGTAGGTTCATTCCCATCCTTTAAAAATGCTAAAAACTTGCATGATATGAAGCTTGGGTCAGCAAAAAGATAGCGTTCACACCTTGTTTGCTCTTAAGATTTTTTATTTAATTTTTTTCTTTTTTGCAAAGAAAAAAGGATACTCCGAAAAAAGAAATGGGATAGGCAATCAGATTAGTTTGTTGGGCGGTAACTAGTTGGATATCTATATATGTAAAGAGGAATTAGAAGTTGGAGCAAAACCGGAAACCCCCAAGAGGATGTTTTTTTTTTTGTGTTCCTTAACGGACGGTGTGGTTCGGTCTTATAATGTCCTTACAAGGTGAAAGGATGAAAAATTAAGCAACGATATGTTGTGTTACTGGATAAGGAATCACCCTCAATTTGTTTTACTTGTCACTGTGGCTGTCGTCCTATGAATTTGTCTTATCGTCTCGACTTCCGGAAGACTATGCACTGTGGATGTGCTGAAAATTGTGTTGTGGGTCTACGAAACGAAAAATTGTTATTTATTGCATTTACCGGTATTTACATGTAGGATTTTATCAAATTACGATATCGTCGGTAAATGGGTTTTTGCATGACCGGGAAGGCTTGATTTTGTCTACAAGTTTGGCCATGGTGGGAAACGTTGTTTTCAATTTAATTAAGAAGCTGAAAACTGGGTAACATTTTGTATGAGACACTTAGAAAAATGATAGTTTGAGGAATTTGCAAAATGTACGACATTGAAAGAAGGGTTAAATTTTCTTACTTACTTACTTGCTTAAGGTGTCCAAATAGGGCACCTTAGACCGACATGATTCTCCAGCCACCTTCGACGCTATCATAGAAATCATTGGGTCGATCAAATTTTTAAAATACCTCTGTTAATTGATTTTTGTTTCATTTAACACCAAATCAACTGAATAACTTCCTTTTATCATTCAAGTGATTTGACACGAAATGTCAAAGTTCCATTCGAAAATATTCAACTTCAAAAAATGTCACTAGACATACCAAGGAAAAGGTCAAAGAAGACTTCCTTGTGCAGGTAGGTACCCAATTACAAGAATATCCTTTCAATTATTGTTATTTGTGCCTTTTGTGTGGGGTTGGATTGGCTCTACAAAAAAAAGAAGGAACAAAAAAATAATCATCTAGAATATTCCTTTTGTTTCCGGAGCAGCAGTAATAATCTGGTCTAAACTTCCGTTCAATCAAATTTCCATTCATTATTTAAATTCAAAAGAAATAAGAAAGGCCCGAACGAAAGCACCTTAAAAAACAAAACAAGGACACGAGAGTACGATTTCAATTTATATTCTAATACATAATCCGATTTTGATTGTATTGATGGCGAACTTGAATGGTGATGGCCGGAAGAGCTTTAAACTCACTAAGCCATTCTGAATTTGCCAAATTTAACATCAAATCCGTTAGGTTTCGTTTCATTCCATCACAATAGCTATACGCATTCAAATCTGCATTGAAATCCATCCATTAAATTGTCTCTGATTATCCAAATGAGAGCTGGAGGGAAAGAGAAAGGAGGCAATTAATTACTATTCGATGGGAAGATGCCTTAATCAGGGAAAATGTCTTCCTCTCCCATCCGGAGAATCGATAATGAAGCTTAAGCTTTTTTATTCTTTTTTTTTAAAAGGTCTTAAGGAGACAATCAATTAAATTAAAGCTGCTGCAAAGGTGATGGACCAGATCCTGATACATATTTATTTTTTGCTTGTTTGGTTTAATGAAAAGCAAAATATTTTCGATCCTTTTTTAATTTGATTCCAACCTGTGGAAAATCCAATTATTGGTGGCCTTTTTTTCCTTATCGATACATAGCAACGCTATGGCTTGATAAAGAAAAAGGTGTACCAGGTATGTTTGCTTTTCGGTCTTTTGTGGACGGCGTAGGAGGTGGTGAATATATATTTTTGTCGATATTAATGGAATATAGACGGGGATCATGGTTTCGGGTATACCTTTTGGGTTGGTTTATTATGTCAGACAAATGACAGGCATGTATGGCGAGTCGATGTATTGAAAAGGACATTTTTGTGACATGAACTAACGAGGAACGTTGATGTTCCTCTATGGAAGCAAGTCAATTTTTTTTTTTAATCCAGCATCATCAAGGGGGTGGTTTGGGCAGATGTCTAGATTGACAGGTAATCGAAAACGTCCATTATAATCCTAATCTAATAAGCAAAATATGGACGTTTTTTTATTTACAAAAAATATTAATTTTTTTGTATGTATGATTCTTTCATAAATGAACTGGTGTAGACTTAAGGTCTTAATTAAATTTTCACTAGGCAGGCCAAAAGGAATCTACTCTGAAGAAAGGTGTTGAATTAAAATCCTTTTTATAAGCCCCTTTTATAGCCGATTTTGCATTCATCGAAAAAATCTACAAACAACAAACTGGCAAATAAACTTATCTGAGTATTCATCGGTCAGATAAATAAGAGCGTTATTCTTCAGATAAAGACTATCTAAGTTTAAAAAATCCAATATTTCGTTATCTGTCGAATAAACACTATCTGCTTGTTTATCTGACGATTAAAAAATCGGCTCTCAGACGATCAGTTGTATTGAATTGTATTCAAAAATAAAAAGCAATTGACAGCCTACACCCTCCCCCCTAAGAAAAATCTCGAATTACTGAATTCCACAAAATAGCAGTTGATTTTATAGAATTATTCGAACGAACAGTTAATTTACTTCGTTCTCCATGATTCTCATCATTTCGAGCTTCATATAATTTGTGTATTTGAATAGGGTGTCGCTTTTACAAAAATCCAAAAATATTGCAGATATTGATCTCTCCAATTCTCATTACTTTGAGTAACTGTGAAGGATTTATTTGTCATGAAAAATGTAGAATTTATTGCGGTCACTTTGGGATGGGCGAGGTACAATAGTACAGTAATTTAGTCTTTTGCGGTCAATTGTGGCAAATCCTTATACAGAAAATCGGTTTACGACAAGTTTCGAAAGAACACTAGACGAATTGATAACTGTGACTGTACTATACTCAATTAGAACATAATATTATTTCCAATATTTCATTAGCAGGTAGTTGCGGACAGAATTTCAAGCGACGTTGCTCCGCACTACATTTTTTTGTTTTTTTCACAAGACTCAGAAATGCTTATTGAAAATAGCAGCATGGAAAAACTGGTTTAGTATTTCTTTGGAGTCTATACTCCTTTAGAATCGCGCAAGGTATGAAAAATAGATGAGTTATAAAATCCAACGTTGGCAAAAAGTGAAAAGTTACATTTTCATCATCAATTGACATAAGCGTTTTGAGAAAATTGAAAGATCTGGCTACTGACAACTGAACAGCGGTCCGGCTTCACTGCAATTGCAGAAGATCTACTGCACATTTATCAAAATAAAATAAAATCTACCCCACTGCGCTTTTCCTGCAATCTAATGGATTATTTCAAATTAGGCTAGAATAATTTTTCATACAAATAATCAAGAGCGAAGTGTCAAACTTCAAAAACTAATACAAATTTTGTGTTATTTTCATGCAATCTAATTGTATTGTTGCTGTGTTCTGCAATATTTGTTTAGTTTTATTTTCCTTTTCCCATTCCACTACAATGTTATAAAGCACACGCGTGGATCGCCCAGCACCACAATTACATACCGCAGGCGTTGAGCATCAGCATTTCATGTAACAAATCAATCAAAAAGTAGCATTAACGCTACAGTAACCAGCACAGTAGTCAAATCCAAATAAACGATCCAACTCACTTTGTCTGTCAAATTCAATTTGTATCGCAATTGTTACATAAAACGACGCAAAATGGAATTGAGGGTTGCGTCTCGGATTAAGAAAAATAGCAAATATTTCAACCTATGAGAGTTCATAACTCAGATCATTCGCGTACCAAAATAATTTTTCTTAACGCCATCAGTGCTGTCTTTTTTTCAACAACTGAAAGCTCTATCACCGGCACAAGTAGTGTTTGTAGCTAAGTGGTTAGGGCGTTGGCTGCTAAGCAGAACGTCGAGGGTTCTAGTCCTACTCGTGTCCTTAGTTTTTATTTCATTTTTTCATGGGCACTGCCTCTTGCGAAGAACTGACAAAACTTCCAAGAGTATCATCTGTCGTGAAAAAGTGCTTCTAATCTTTGCCGTTCGGAGTTGGCGTTAAATTGTAAGTCCCCTCAATTCTTCTCACGTACCAAAATAATTGTTGATGAGAGTAAGCCACTATGGTCTTGGCTCTTCAAGAGCCTCTGATGTTTTGACCGTCTAACCTGCTTGGTTTTGGTTTTGGTTTGTTAAGTGAAAAAACAAAAACATAAAACAAAACACAGGTTTTTTTTTTGCTGAAATTCAATTCTTCTGCTAGAATTTTTATTTCATTCCGATTTTGCGTTAGACCTATTGCGATCTCTCAAGTCCAAACCCTGGGCACTAATCGCAATTACTTTTGGCTATAACTTTAGAGCCGTGTGCTGAAAAATATATTCGCTTTTAATGGCTTATAGATGATAAGTGTATTGCTGTTACCGAGGAAAAATTGTGACCCATTCTAACGAATAGAGCTCGAGAAGACTTCTTTTGATGTATCATTTGATCGGTTAAGGAAGAAATGTTTTTTTCTGTTCAAATTTTTGCAAGGCCTATGACATATTTTACGAAAATCATGAAGAAATCCATTCCGCTAAATTCAACATGTTTTATAGTTCTCATTATCTTGAGCTTACAACTGAAAGGCAAACTCAATTCCGAACTCTGGCTGCCGAAATATTTGCATCAGAGGATGACGATAACAAAAAAAAAAAAGGTTTTTTGATCATAACTCGGTAACAAGACCTCGCAGATAGTTTTAGTTTTCATTTTCAGTGACTCATAGGGGTTGAACAGGCCTTTGCTTTCGTGCATCATCTGATATAGGCTATCTGGGAAAACTGATGTAAATTTGAAATAGCGGGAAATTTTCTGAACGAAGGTATCGAAATAAATTGTTTTTTTAATGCTGAAAAACAAATTCGCTTTCAATGGCTGATAGAACACTTGCTGATACGCTTTATTCATGGCTGTAACGTAAGTGGGTAAACTTATGGAGAAGACTTTTCTGAGAGCGTACATTGCTTTTTTAAGCAATACCAATCGGATCTAAATATGTGACTTGGACATTAAACGAAATGCATATGTCCTTAGAATTACATTGCTGTATCCGAGAAACAAATTCCTACACGGAAAGAAAAATCCATGAATACTGTATAAGCCTTTGAACATGACCCAAAAACCTTAAAGGAGCCGTCACACACTGAAAGGAAAATTCTTTCAGAAAGCGTTTCCAAATTTTAGAGTTTGCTATTTTTCTGAAAGTGTTTTCAGAGAGCAGTCTTCATAGTGTGAAGTGCTTTCTGAAAATATTTTATTTTCAAGAAACTAAATTTTCTGAAAACATTTTTCAGGTCGTACACTATAAAAGCAAAAGCGTTTCCTGAGAGTTCTTTCTGAAAGCTTTTTGTGTGTAAGCGGTTGTGATATTTGAGATCATTCGCTTTCAAGAAAGCAAAAAACTTTCAAAAACAGTTTCTGAAAGCAGAAAGCGTTTCCTGAAAGTGTTTTATGTATGTGTAACTGATTGCGATATTTGAGCTATTTTCGTAAATTGTTTATCCAGAATAGCAACAAAATGCAGTCCGCTGAAGAAGTTTTGTAATATACGCAATTAACTATATTGGAAATTATTCTACGGATTTCACAGCAAGTTACTGAGAACAAGGCGAGTAATCGTAGGTCAATTTCGGTGCGACCATTTTGGGAACGTGGTGCTGAAAATCTGTACCACGTAAAGCTCATGAAGGATTTGCGTGCAGAAGAAGACGAGTTTTTCCGTAACGGAATGACATGAACTTTTATTATGACATTCTATATAGATTCTATACATACACTTGCTGCAAGTGTGGTTGGAAGGAGTTGAAATTTTTTCAGACAACTAAGCGGAGCGGGCTATCCATACACTTGTCCAAGAAATCTGTTGACCTTGATATCTGCCTAGTGAATTTACTGCCACAATTGCACTTACTATAAAAACAATTGAAAACTTATGACCTACTTCATTAATTTTTGGTCCACCAGAGTAGGTTCTGTGTAAAATATACGTTCGCTTTCAAGAAAGCAAAAAACTTTCACAGACAGTTTCTGAAAGTAGAAAGCGCTTTCTGAAAGTGATTTGCTTTATTAAAAACGATTCAGGAACTAGTCACACTGTGAAAGTTTTTTTTTTAGTGTTTTCAAGAAAGCAAATCATTTTGAGAAGCGCTTTCAGGAAAGTACTTTTCGGGTCGTCACACAATGAAATGTTTGCTTCAGAAAGCTTTTTTGCTTTCTGAAAGTACTTTCCTTTCAGTGTGCTACGGAACCTTATAGCAATTTGAACAATTTATTGGTTAGTTCAAGGAATGCGAGGTAAGATAGGCAGACGCAATTAACTGAACTGTCGGAATTCCTTTTCCGACTTCTCTATAATTAAATTGAGTTTTAAGTCTAAGAAATCTTTCTTTATGGATCAAAAGCCTTAATAGGGAAAGTAGAAAAATGAAAATGTATTTACTTACAATAATTATTATGAATACCAATCAAAAAATTGTTCTCAGTGTAGATTTTCGCTTATCCCCAAACTATAACCTAAAATAGTCCAACTATGCTTACTTTTTCCCACAAAGGACATGCTTCACAAAACAGCAGAAATAAAATTAAATTTATTCCCATTTGCCATATTTGCGTTTGTTGGTGTGTAACTATGTGTTTGTAGATATAGTGCATGCACCGTTAAATTCAGTTTCGAACAGAAAACTACTGAAACAACTATAAATGTATATCCGCACGAGTTCACATGAAAATGTCCCCAAAACATTCAGCACTGTTTTATCCAGAAGTTATTTTTTTCGTTATTGTTTGTCTCCCTCTCTCTTCCCTCTTATATTTCGTTTCTCATCGACTTTATCTGCTTGAGGCTTACAGAAGAAGGGTGAAATGTCCTCGAGATTATGAAAAAAAGAACAGAAAAAACGTAAATGAGGTTATGTGACCTTACGTTTGTAGCACTAGATATATGAATGCTCTCACATCCTCTCCTCACACTGCACCCATCATTTATAAAATTCATGAAAATAAACACACCACGAATTTTTTTCTCTAAGCATAATCCTGGGAGCAGTTATAAATTCATTCCGTTTCTGTCAGAGGTCCTCCCGTCCGCGCTCTCGCTTGTAGCCATTATAAAAAGGATCATTGGAACAGCGAAAGAGAGAGGACTTTGATCCAAATAATGTATCTGTAGAATAGTCCCTAATGCATACTTTAGCAGCGATGTACGCTCAGGATAAGGAAAATTATGCAAAATAGAATAAAAGAAAAATTTATTTGATATCCTTACACTCACAGTACCTACCCCTCCTTCAAAAAGGACACCCACTTCCCATTTGGTCTTTATATTCTATGGTAGTTCTAGTCGTTCAACTCGAGATAACGTCTTTTGTTTTTGGCCATTCATTCGAAGGACGACACAGGAAGATGGAAAATTTTCGAATTAGGTTTGTGTTTTTTTTTCTCTCTCCCTCTTTCGTTCTTGTATATAGGTTAGGTACTTCTCTAAGGACGAATGTAAAAGTTGCTCAATTGCAATTGCTACTTGGCCAATTATTCTCGTTATTAGATTCGTCAAGGTACAGCAAATCATCATAAAGGATGATTCCCTCGGGCAGATCTTAAGTGAAGAGGGTGCTCAACACAGTCGGGCGATTGGGAAGAGGAATTAGGTCGTCAATTGCTTTCAATTTGAAGATGAACACTTGAAAGGGAAACTATTTCTACTCGATTTTTTTTTGGTATTAAAATTCCCTTTCACGAGAATAATTTTGTCTTTGTGAAGTTTTTTTCTGTCGATAAATGAATAACACTGAACGTGAATATCTTATCCTTCGATGCTCAAAATTTAACAGGATTTCAGGAATAGAAATCCCAGTGGTAAGGGGTAACTTACAAAAAGATAGTGGTGCTGCATCTTCGAAATAATTTGGGACACTTGGACGTATACTTACTATTTTCTAAATTGATTTGTAAATCATCGGGTTTAGTTCTTCATTGTTTAATGTTCATAAAATTTGGATTTCAATCACAATGCACAAGTCTACGAAATACAAAAAGCTAAAAATTGAAAGACAACATCACCCTATTCGTATATCGAACGCTCCACTGCTCAATCTGCAGTATGAACATGGCAGAGAGACCTTGGCACGACTCGATGCGATGGTTTTAGGTGGTGCTGATGCCGTAGCATCCAGCCAGGTAACAACACTACTTTTGCTTCGAGAAATATCCTTGAGAAAAATGTCGGTCGAGTAGCACACAAAAAAGGAGAATAAAAACAACGAAACAAAATAAAGGATGAGATTATGCTCTTCAAGGATAAAACCATTTTCATACAAATACAAACCCAGATATTCATTATAGATTAAGATTGTGTGCTGATATTGCTTCTGGCGTAGACAAGTGGGCACCGGGATGCAGGCGAACCGGCAAAGGATAATAAAACGGATAAAACCGTGTGTGTTAGAATTTTGGCGCAGTGGGGACGGTGTATGGCCTAAGGCAGTTAGAGGTGGATTCTCATCCACTATAATGTTTTTTGTTCAGACTTGAATTCAGTTTTAGAAAAAGGATTACTTCTCTTTCTTTTAGACTGTTTATATTTTGGTTATGAAGGCTTTTTTTTCTTTTGTCGTCAATCTAAATGCTTTTTGATGCGGTGGACTTAACCCTTCACGAGTATGTTCAGAACGTTTTGTTGCTCATGGAAAAAATGCTTTTTTTCTGCCTACCATTTTTCAACGCAAAAAACAGGTCAGACACTGGTAAAAAAGATTTAGATGAAGAAAAAGGTGTGGACTCTCCAAAATTCTGAAAAACACATCAGAAGGAGAAAATAGCTTGCAGATAGACTAATGGAATCGGGTTTCAGAAAAAACTCTTAGTCGATATTAAATTTTGATCTCTGACAAACAAATTTGCAATTTCCTCTTATTCCATTTGAACTCCCAGCCGCACAACCATTCCGCATGCAATAAAAAAAGCACTCCAACGATATCAATCAACATTTATCGCTGCCTGAATGAATTCATCGCCTATAAAAGGATTTTACATCGATTTTTTGTGCGTTCCAAATGCAAAAAAAAAACAAAATGAAACCCTTAAATAACAAACAACAGGTGCAATATTTATTACTATCCTTCTTCGCAATAATTGTTTTTTCCGCTCTGTGAAATCATTATTCTTCTGCGTATAGCGTAATTTCCGGTGGCGGATCCCAGCGAGGCAGGGGCGGATGTAACACATTTTCTTCAAAAAGTTTAAAGAATCATGAGAGAGTTTGTTTGTCTTTAAATACGAAGACAGAGAACCAGAAGTCAATGTTAAGTGTCATCCTTAAGATATCCTCCCACAAACCCCCATCCTACCATTCACAATTCATAGATCCGTCACCGATAAAAATCTGTAATTCATCGATTGAACACGATGACACAAAATGACGATGAGTTATGATATATGCGAGACTAGCATATAACCACTTTCTCGTTTCAAAAAGAAGGAGACAGAGTGGGGGGCGGTTTGACGAATAAGCAATATAACGAATGTCATAACAACAACAGCCTTCACATTCATCCGATAAAAGCGAAACGAGAAAATGAAATCGCATAGTGATGAGACATTGGAATGAGAGGAGTGGTCCTTGTTTTATCGATATCACTTCACTCTGGTATTTGTTTTGCGTTTTTTTTTCTCTTTTCTCCCTTTTCCCTTGTGTTGTGGTTCTGGTACTTTTGGAAATCAATAAAAACGACAAAGGACAAAGTAGATTTTTTTTTATGTATTTGTCTATTTTTGTTGATCTTTGGTATTCTCAAGATAAACATGAACCAATGTTGTGGTAATAAAAGTTTCCTTATTGTTATGCTTATGATTATTATTTTTTGAGAGTGTACTATTTTACGGAAACGGCTGGTTTAGTATTTGTGGGCGCTTATTGTGGGAGGACTAAATGTGACAATATGGAAATATGGATTTATTTCCTGAGTGTATGGAAAGTTGGGTTTTTGGACACTCCGTCGACGTTAGTAAAAATATCGTATACTGCGGCGTGTATATTATTTATTAGCATATTTAGTAATAAGCTCAAGGCGTTCTTCCTCTCCTTCTACGTCCCTCGGGAATAGTATCGAAGTCTTTCCGGAGCATTGGTGTCCATCCGCTCTAAATGACCAAGCCATCTGAGTCTCTGGTTAGGACAGTGTAGTTGTACAGCCCGCAAAGTTCGCTATTGTATCTTGTTCTCCTTTCCTCTTCAATGCACAGAGCCAAAGATGACCCGAAGAATTTTCCTCTCGAAACAGCCTAAGGCACATTCATCCGATTTTGTGTAGGTCCATGCTTCTGCACCGTACAGCACGACTCCCAAGTAACAATTTAACTTGTATAAGGCTTAAGCGAAGCTATTTCTTGATTTGTATACGGCTTGTATAAAACCTTACACAAATACGTTTGGCGCAAGTTATGCAAGCCATTGTTTCCTTAAATAAATTATGACAAGGCCTTATATCAATTTATTTAAGGAAGTAATAGCTTCTCGGATGAAATCTCTACAAGGCCTTATAACAATTAATTTAAAGAAGCAATAGCTTCTCAAAGGGTATATAAATAAGGTCTTACATCAATTTATTTAAACAAGCAATAGTTTCTCATATGTTTTCTCAAAAAGGTTATTGTAAAGTCTTACGGAAGTTATTCGAAGAAACAAGGAAAAATTAAATTTATGAATTTGTTTTTGTTTTTTTCCTATTTTTATGTATCCGACTATTTTGTTTTTCTGCTTCCTGAAAATTGTAAGATGTTGAGCGTATTTCGATTATACAGAATATGTGAAAGAAACATTACAGACTTCCTACCGGATTTGAACTTGGGACCCTCAGCGTGTCAGTCGACCATTCATCCATTGTGCTAAAGTAACTTGTACGTAAGGGATAGCACATTTAAGACTAGTTGTTTCATGTCAAACTTTAAGAGTTATGAAACAATTATGACATATTAATGAATAAAATTGTTTAATTATGTTCAGATTGATGATGAACAAAGTTTTTCGTTAAGTTGGTTAAGTTGGAAGCATTAAAACTGAATACGCATAATACGCATATAGTATGAATATAGTATGCATATTAGTATGAATAAGATCTTTGAACAACGTAGGAAAAAAGTTTGGGATTTAAGGGAATCTATCTTTTTACTGTAAGAGCTTACTAAGAAAACCTTCAGAAAATAAATTCTCAAAAAAAAAAACAAACAAAAAATACAAATTAATTACAGTACAAGCTCAGGTAAAAACGATATGTAGGATAGCGAGCGGATAGTTCAAAAAAAAGTCTTTTACTTGATATTTTCTGCTTTAAGGTTTATTAGTAAAAACATGCAAAATAGCTATCGAGAGCTATATTTATAGACTTTAGTTGAAAACTAAAATAGCGGGAGGATCATGCGATCAGAGAAATATGGATTATATCGGTTTCTGTTTACTTATGCTGTGACAAACAAGAGTAAACAACAGTGTGTTGTGCAAGATATGGTCAGACCATAATGCTCATAGAAATAATTATTGCCTACAGATACACCAACATTTGTATTCAAATAACGATGGAATAATAGTTTTTCCATTCAATAAAAAAAGAAGACACAAAAAACATGGGTTTTGAACTGGGGTAGTCCTACCTTCTTAAGGGAGCTATAACTATATAATTTGCACAAGGAGGTCTTATCTGTGTTATCAAATTGCAAATTGTTGTAAGTAAACAAAAATAAGGTCTTATACTAGCTATTTTAAATGCGCTTTCACGAAAAGGCCTCATGGGATTTCGGTAAATCAATCTTGCGCAAGCAGTTTGTTATAATTTGCACAAGGAGGCCTTATCTGTGTTATCAAATTGCAGACTGTTGTAAGTAAAAAAAATAAGGTCTTATACTAGCTATTTTAAATGCGCTTTCACGAAAAGGCCTGGGATGATGAGAGTCTAATACAGTTTTACCTTAGTTGCTCGTGGAAGGGCTTTATACCTCTTAATTGCTTACTTAACCCAAGGAAACAGTGATTAGCAAGAGTTATTCTTCGTCTGCTCTCGTCGCTGGTATTTTTGCCCGTGTTAATAGCGGAGCCTTGGTAGACAAACTCCTCTACTACCTGGAAGTTGTATGCGTCTATTGTGACGTTCTGTCCGAACCGTCGGTGGTGGGTGTCCTTCCTAGAAGAACCATATGCTTCGTTTTACCCTCATATACAGCTAAAACCATTTTTGTAGCTTCTGTCTCAATCCTCACAAAGGCGCCATTGACATCACGCTGTGTTCTCCCGATTATAACAATATCATCGGCGTACGCCAGACAGATTTTTGGAAGATAGTGCCTCTGGTGTTGAGTTCTGCACTATCTCCTCAAGAACGATGTTAAAGAAAACCTTGTATGAATTCATTTTTGACATCGAAAGATTACGTAAGCTCATTGCGAACCTTGGTGGAGCAGGGTGAGATCTCCATCGTCATTTTGCACAAGCGAACGAGCTTGGCGGGGATGCCAAAACTAGACATAGCTTGATACAGTTCGTCGCTGTAGATACTGTCATACGCGGCCTTAAAATCGATGAAAAGGTGGTTGGTATCGATTTGCATTTCACACTTTTTTTCAAGGATCTGCCGCAAAGTAAACCTTGTCTTTCCTGGTCTGATTCCTCATTGATCAGATTGTTGAAATTCACATATTACGGCAGAGAGTATCTTGTTGGCGATGTAAAGTAGGCGGCTGATTCCTTTGTAGTTTAGAGGATCTCCCTTTTTCAGGATCGGGCAACAATACCGAGGTTCCATTCATCGGAAACGCATTCTTCCAACTATATCTTACAAATGATTTGGTGCATGCTCCTAATCTAGATCGTCGCCTGCTGCTTTGAACAGCTCTGCAGCTAGACCATCTGCTCCAGCGGCTTTGTTGGATTTCAGCCGTGATATTGTGGTTTTCACTTCTTCAAGGCGTTCCTCTTTCCTCTTTTGCTCGTAGAGCTCACGAGCAGTTCTTGTCTTTCTATGCAACACTGGGCTGCCTGCATTCTTCGTCAAACCAGGGGCTTCGTTTTGGTGGCTGAGTGAAACCTAGCACATTATAGGCGGCATCCCTAATTGCTTTCTGGCAATGTTCCCACTGATCTTTGATACTTAATGTTAGCGGCATAAGACTTCTTAAGATGTTACTTGACACTCGATCAGAGAAGGATCTAGCGGTCTCTTGCGATTGTAGCCGTCCGTATATTCCTAGCACTACCTTGGCTACGATGATGTTGGCTGTTTGCAATGTGATCAATCTGGTTGACGGCTGATTGATCAGGAGATCTCCATGTACCCTCATGGATGTTGAGATGTGAGTACCAGGTGCGTCTGCTACCAAAGAAAATATCTAAATGGGCTCGAGTCAGCTATTTATATTGAGCGTTGGGAATGGATTTTGAGCGTCGGGAATGGATATTTTTCGTCGGGGTCATGTTGCCAAATTTAGCTTGATTCGTATCGTCGTGAAGCACTCGCTTAACCATTTGAAGTTCAAGACTTATTGCCTGAGTCTGCTTTCCACGACTAGTCCGCATCCAAAAAGCCGCTGTTGTTGCTCTCGGTAACAATTGCCATAGTTTTTCATCCTCCTTTTACCCGGCCCATCCCATCGCATTTCCTGGATAGCGGTAATGTCTGCTTTGGAGCAGTTATTACGCTAATTGTTCAGCAGCACCCAGTCAATCAAGAACATAACATTCCACGTGTATATCTGAAATTCGTTTTCCTTAAAACATTTGCTTAGATCGTCATAAGTGTATACATCCGTTTCCAAGGCCTGTACAACCCCCAACCTGGAGTACCAGGCATTTGATGTGACTCCAAGTACAAGAGCCAATAAAACCGCTCATTTCGTAAGTAACAACACATATATAATTTATTATGCTACAAAATTGTGTCCAAAATAAATGTGCAACGTGCTAAGTTGAGAAGCATAAGAAAGCCTTTCTCGACACCTAACCGGACGAGGCCAATCACCTGTTTTCAGACATATGAACCAAAGACCTCTAAAAACTAACTTTGTTCAATTTGTTGTTTAAGACAATATTTCACTAATTCTTGTTTCTGCCTGAGACTTTGTCAAAGGCCAATTCAAAGAAACCCACAACCTCTTCCAATAAACTTTAAGACATTTGACCTTACCCAAAAGCCTTTAATCTAACTTCGTCTTTTCTTAACTTCCATACCCTCAAGGTGTTGGATATACATAAGTAGGCACCAAATCAAGCATAAACCAAAAAACAAACACACCATTCGCCCGCCTTATTTTACCCGATTAGCCATCAGAAGGCCAAATCAACTTTAGTGCTAAAAGTTTATTGTACACCAAAAGGAAAACTTTTGCGAAAAGGCCTTCATTAGGTGCCTCCGAGTATCTGATAATATGGCGGAAAACTTTATGAAATATACAACTTGATCCCTCCCACAAAAAGAAAAACCCTTTGGGGACACATCTGTTTCATTTATCTTCCCAGCAATAACATCCTGTAGCTTTCCAGCAAGGCTTAAAATAACCTGAGATATTTTCAAGAGTTTTTTTGTCATCTCCCCAGGCCCAGCCTCCAGGCGACAAAAATGGAGAGTTTGAGGACATGGTCTGGTTAATGACATTCGAACAGTAAACTCGACGTTTACATAGGATTGCAATTAACTTTTACGACGGTACTTTACCAAACAAGGGGGCTCTTACAAATCGCCAAAGAAAACGACAAACATGTATAATGAGCATTTGCGTACCACTCTAGCCAGACTTAACGATTTTCGGAGTCAGTCAGCTGTGACAAATGGTCTTATCCTTTCGTCCTTTTTTTTCTCTGCTCAGTGTCCTTTGGGTTCATATGGAAATCGTTGCTTCATTCAACTGAGTGTTAATATTTGCATGGAAGATGTCACGTTCGTTTAATTTTTGTTGTGGTCCTGGTACTTGTCAACTGACAGCTCAATATCTATTCAAATGTGGGTTGACAATTTGGCGGGCGTCCGTTGGCTACTAGTAAGTACAAATATTCAATTAATTCTGTTTTTTCTTTCGGTGAAAGGACGATTTTTTTAACGCCCCTTAATTTGCGTGACCACTTTGGCTGGCTGTTTTATTTCAATCGTAGATGACAGACAGGTTTATTCATTTTGGGATTCTTGAAGACACAAAAGGAATGTCTTTTAAATTTTCTTTTAAACAAATGTCATTTGGACTGCGAAGAAATGTTGTGAGATGAATTTTAAGGAAGGGAAACTCAACAACGAATCGACTTGAACAAAATATATTTGCCATTCTTCTGTTGGGGTCTTGTCTTCTTTTTAAAGACATTTCATGTCTAAAACGTTGGTTTTGTGTTTCGTGTAGTTTTATAATTTTTGTAAGTGTGGTTTTCCTTTTTCGTGACTTCATTCGTTTCGGGTTTCGGTTTTGGGTAAAATGATGTCAATAGGAATTGAGTGTGGTGTCATCAGTTTGAGAATTGAGAATTGGGACTGACACCGTAATGTATTGCTTTGGGGAGATAACATGGGTCGGGTGGTCTATTTTTAGAATGTGAACATTAGGCTGAATAATTTGTTCTATTTTTTATTTTTGTCAAACGAGATGGTCATTTAGTAGACGCTTGGTTTGGGAGTTCGAACTTAATGAGACAAGGAATGACGTTATCCTTAATGCTGTGTTGGTACATGCCAGAAAAGAAGTAATGTGATGTTCGTTCTTAGACGTGAACCGCAATTTGTGTAGGCCCATGTGTATATATATATGTTTTTTTTTGGAAAAATCAATACGAGTTATGGCGTGGTGTGAATTGGACTGTACCGAACCACATGTACTCTTTACTCAGATACCCACGTGTCTTTATCATCAATATCGCTACTGGGGATTCTGTTTTTCCATTTTGAATTCCGCCATAGTGAATACCCAAAGCAAGGAAATTCTGCAAGAAAATTTGACTTTGGACGGCTACAAGCGCAAGGAGTCCTATGCCGCTAACACCAAGTATCGAGGACCAGTGGCGATATATTCAAAAAGCAATTAAAGATGCTGCCTCTAATGTGTTGGGATCCACACAGACACCAAAACGAAACCCCTGGTTAACTAAGATTGTAGAGATGCTCATGCAGCCATGCAGGAGGAATACAAAGCGGCGCTGTATAGAAGCACAAGAGCTGCTCGTGAGCTTTACGAGCAAAAGAGGAGAGAGGAACGCCGGCTTCTCAGGAGAAAAAAGACTGAGCATGAGAAGCATCAGATTGAGAATGTTGAGACAGCCAACAGAAAAAATGAAGTTCGGAGGTTTTACTGTAAAGTAAAACAGCTGGCTCAAGGTCATCGAGCAAAATCCGATGCCTGCAGAGATAAACAAGGGAACATCATAGTAGAATCGTAGTCAATACTGGGGATTTGGAAAGACCACTCCTGAAGACTGTATTATAACGGCGAAGACGAACAAAATCCCCTAGTCAGGCAGGAGCCTCTCATCGCCTACAAGATCCTCTCTGCCACAATATGTGAACATGTGCCTTTCGTCAACAATCTGATTGGTCCTTATCAAAGTGGCTTCAGGCCAGGAAAGTCAACCATCGACCAAATTTTCACGTTGCGGCAGATCCAGGAAAAGACCAGGCAGCGTATAACAGCATCTACAGAGACGAACTGTATAAAGCTATGTCTAGTTCGTTCGCTTGTGCAAAATGAGGATGGAGAACTCACGCTGCTCCATCAAGGTTGGCAACGAGCATACGGAATCTTTCGTCGTCAAAAAAGGATTCAGACAAGGCGATGCACTGTCATGCGATTTCTTTAACATCGTTCTTGAGAAGATAGTACAAAACTACACCGTCAACAGCAGTGGCACAATCTTCCAAAAATCTGTTAAACTTATCGCGTACGCCGATGATATTTATATAATGGGAAGAACACAGCGTGATGTCAATGGCGCCTTTGTGAGAATTGAGACAGAAGCTACAAAAATGGAAAATAAGGAAGCCCATCCAAGACCGAAGGCTCGGACAAAACGTCACAATTGACGCAAGCAACTTCGAGGTAGTAGAGAAGTTTGTCTACTATTAACACGGGCAATAATACAAGCGCCTAGATTAGTCGAAGAATAACTCTTGCTAATCGCTGTTTCTTTGGGTTAAGTAAGCAATTGTTTTCCACTCAATTGTCCTTCCTCGAGCGAGAGGTAAAACTGTATTAGACCCTCATGATCCCAGTATTGCTGTATGGTGCAGAAGCATGAACCTTGACCAAATCGGATGAATGTGCCTTAGGCTGTTTCGCGAGGAATGTCCTTCGGGTCATCTTCGACGTGGATCTAGCCATAATAGTCTAGGTCCAGGGGCTCAAATGGCTCGGTCATTTAGAGCTGATGGACACAATTCTCCGTGAGTGACGTAGAAGTAGAGAGAGACCGTGATTCAAGTGGCGCACCCTAGCGGTAAACGTCCTCAATCAACTTAAAGTGCAAAACTGGAAACAGCTTGGAATCGAGCTGGCTGGCGGAGACATGTTGGTTGAGGCCCAAGTCCACAACGAAATGAAGCGCCACCTTAACTAAGTAAGTAAGAACACCACTGTGAACCTACCTCAATGTTTCGGGTTGATTCTTAAATATCATTTTTCAATTGCTTTTTGTTTAATAACCTCACTTTCCTTTTGTATTCGCATTAATTCTTTTAAATAATTTTGTTACAATAAAAACATACAGTCACAGCACATCTGCACAGCAATAATTCATGTTCCAAAATAAACTTACACGGTGTTTGGTAATTTGAACTTAATAACCCTTAGTTTAGTTTTAGGGTGTTAAGAAAAAACGTAACCATAAAAATAACTCAAATAAAACCAACACTTATTTTCTGTCCCAATTAAATACAAAATAAACCCAATGTGAGTATTAAAGAAAATAAAAACAACTGAGCAACAATTTCAAAGCACTTAATCCGTTCCACCATTCCATGTCCTATCCATGGCTATTAAATAATTAATTTTGTAATTTCCCATTTCATGGAATGAATCTCACCTTGCCGTCTCTTCGAATTTGCAAAATTTAAGCAGAAACAAAAAGTGTTCGTTGTCCAAGAAAAAAAGATAACACCCCATGTCATTTGATTCGGATCAAAATTCAATTCGAACATTTCAAACGAAAGAAATTGTTTTTATTGAACTGAAAAAAATGCTCTGATTTACGAAAGTGAGTGTTTTCCCACTGAGCAAAGACCCCCCCTTGAAAATACGTAAAACATCGCGAACCTAATCAAATGACACTGACTGTTTCAAAGCAAATTTGTTATTAAAACAAGAGCAATCAAAAATTCGCCTCTACTTAGGTCAAGAACAAAACTGTCAAATTCGTTTCTTTGAATCCTCAAAGTTCCCCACTTAATTTGGAGAAACAAAAACTGGTTTTCTTTATTTTTAATTAAAGCCATTTGAAACAGAAATGTTTTCCACAAGCTTTCCGCACTTCTCGGTTACCATAAAATTAAAACCTATTGAGCACGCAATCCACCATTTATTACTCAGCTCAACCGTGAGCTAGTAACACGATTCCTCCTCCCCTTCCATCATTTCTGCTGTTTTCCTTGTGGCGACCATCCTTGGGGTTATTTTCGTCGAAAAATAGAACCCCAAACCTCTTCTTCGAATCAACTAGCAATTCTACCGAAAAAGATACAAATTATACAAAATAAATGGTTTTGTAATGTACGATGAAAAACTCAACAGTGTGGTTACGTTACGACGACGACTACGAGCAGGACTAAAATAGAGGAAGCCAGAACGACCAGTTGGCACGATGATGATGCGAATGCGATGGAAGGAACTTTTGCATTTCTACGAACTACTTGAAAATTCACCATGCAGTGCATTTATTTAGTGAACTTGTTTAATCAAAGCCTGGGGGTCTATCGTTAAAGGATAAACCCAGACTCGTACCGTACTGTTCCAGACCAAAAATTATCCTCAAGTTGATTTTTAGTTTTCTGCCATCAAATCTGGATAAAAATAAAGTGAGCCAGAGCAGAAGGAGGAGAACAAAAATTGTTTAATTACAAAAGTTGCTTTGAGCAAATCCTTGGAGAAAATTTAATTGTTTCCCTTGCAAGGACATGGATTGTCTTGTCTCTCAACAACACGAGCGAAGAAGCGGTAAAGTTTCTTTTTCGTTTTAGTACTGATGAGAGGGAGAATGGGAAATCTTTAAGGAAGCTCAGCAGGAAGACTTTGGTTTTCAGTAATAAAAGGAAAATATTTTTGTTATTTCAAGTGGGTTTGGGAAATCCAGAGAAGCTAGCTAGAAGGATGATTTTGTTAAGGAAGTTACCTACTTGATTCCTTGGACATGAATATTTAAAATTGGATTTAATTTTGTACAAAATATAGCTTCGTTTTAAGGAAGCGATACTAGTGCGATGACAATGATGACAGTTTTTCAAGGACAATGAAGTTGTGCTTTGTTTTAGGACTTCATTTGACGTAGAATTTGAGTGACGATGGTTTCAATTTAATTAAATCAAAACGTTGGATTGTTACGAAGTGGTTTATTTCCGGTCTATAAATTGCTTTATATTGTGCAATCAATTTAGTTAGTTGCTGTTTTTTGTTTGTCTACTTTTATAAATGTTTAATCAGACATTTAGTGGAAGTTAGTTTTGAGTTTGAATTTGTTTCAAAGTGGGACGAATGTTTGGGTTGTAGAATGCTAAATTGTGATTTTTGACTTTGTTTTGATATAATTAGCACAGCATGTGCTTTAATAGCAGTGGTAAGGCTTTAATTTGATAACTTAACAAGAGAAGGAACGAGTCAGCTCGGTTTGTCAAGTTGGTTCACCAACTCGGTTCGCCAACACTTAAAAAAAAAGAGGTTTTTAATCCACCAAAATCTTTGCCATCCCATGATGAAATTTGGCAGTTAATGGCCCAATAGAAAGTTAGATACGAATCTAGTTCGCCAGAGGGATAAATCCGTTCGAAATGTTACCGGATTGCCCCGAAAATCGGTCAAGAAAACGAGCTTTTTAACCCGTCAAAATCTTCAAAATCTTGGAGAAGACCCAGGAATCTTCAAATCGATACCTACCACCTTTTCATCGATTTCAAGGCCGCGTATGACGTCTATAGAGATCAACTATAAAGAGCAACGTCTAGTTTTGGCATCCCAGAAAAACTCATCCGTCTGTGTAAGATGACAATGGAAAATTCACGCTGTTCCATCATGGTCGGAAATGCCTAACGGACGCTTTTGATGTCAAAATTTAAGACAAGGCGATGCGTTGTCATGCGATTTCTTCAACATCAACACCAGGGGCACAATCTTTCAAAAATCCGTCCAACTACTAGGATACGCAGACGACATTGACATAATTGGAAGAACATAGCGTGATATCAGTTGAGCGTTTGTGAGACTTGAGACGGAGGCCAGGAAGTTGGGTCTAGCGAGGGCAAGACCAAGTTAATGCTGTCGACAAGAAAGGACTACCAACATCGACGTCTTGGAGCAAATGTCAACATAGACAGATTCAACTTCGAGGTAGTTAAAGACTTTGTCTACCTTGGATCCGCTAACAATTCAGACAACAACACCAGCGCTGATATCAAACGAAGAATCACTCTTGCCAATCGCTAATTCTTTGGACTTAGAAGGCAATTGAGTAGTAAACTCCTCTCCCAAGCAAATAAAGTGACACTCTACAAAACCCTCATCATCCCGGTCTTCGTGTATGGTGCAGAGACATGGACTCTGACAACATCTTGAAAACGCTTTGGGCTGCTGTCTTCATTAATGGAGAAAGGAGACAGCGACACTGACCTAGCCAGAAAAGTAAAGGTCCAACGACTTGGATGGTTGGGTCATGTTGAGCGAATGGAAAATAATGCTCCGGCTCGTAGAGTCTTCGAATTCAACCCGGAAGGACGTCGCAGAAGAGGAAGACTGCGACTTCGGTGGAGCTCACAGGTGGTAGAGGACCTGAACAAACTTGGCGCGCGAAACTGGAGACAGCTTGCCAGGAACCGAGCTGGCTGGAGAAGTTTATTAGGTGAGGCTCTGGTCCGACCTGTAGTGTCCGTAGCTTAGTGGTTAGGTGCGTTGGCTGCTAAGCAGAACGTCGTGGGTTCGAATCCTACTCGGGCCCAAAGTTTGTATTTCATCTTTCACGGACACTGCCTCTTGCGAAGAACTGACAAAACTTCCAAGAGTATCATCTGTCATGAAAAAGTGCTTCTCAACTTTGCCGTTCGGAATCGGCGTAAAATTGTAGGTCCCCTCAATTCTTCACACGCACCTAGAAACTTGTTGATGAGAGTAAGCCACTTAGGCCTTGGCTCTTCAAAAGCTGTCGCGCCACTCTATTTTTTATTTTTTTTTTCTGGTCCGACCTGGACTGTAGCATAAGTAAGTAAGTAAGTAGAGGCATATTTCAGTCGAATTGTTTCCGGATTGCTCCGAAAAACGGTCAAGAAAACGAGGTTTTAATCCGTCAAAATCTTTGCCATCCGCTGATGAAATTTGACAGTAAATGGCTCAATAGGAAGATATGACGGGAACTTAAGTCGCCAGAGGGATATTTCGGTCGAAATAGTACCGGATTGCCTCGAAAATCAATCAAAAAATGAGGTTTTAATCCGCCAAAATCTTTGCCATACGCTGATGAAATTTGACAGTTAATTTCTCAATTTAGGTCTTCAGAGGGGTATTTCGGTCGAAATTTCATCGGATTGTTCCGAAAATCGGTCAAGAAAACGAGTTTTTCAATCCCTCAAAATCTTTGTCATTCGCTGAGGAAATTTGACAGTTAATGGCTCAAAAAAAATACATGATACGAATTTAGGTCGCTAGAAAAATATTTCGTTCAATATGTTACCGGATTGGATTGCAGCAAAACGCATTCTAGAAAATACTTATGAAATTTGACAATTAGATAACTCCCTTTATAAGAAGTAACATCAAATCACTTACAAAAATGGAAGCAATCTTACCCGCTTAGTAACTAAATAATCAGAGTTAACTAGAGTTAGCGAACTGAGCTTACCCATCAGTAAAAAAATGTCTCAAAGAGTATCAAGGGGAAATTATTACATTCCTCTTAAAATTCTATTTTTTTCTCACGTCGCACACCGAAGAAATAAAATCCCACTTGTCACAATAAAACCTCTCTGCCACATAAATATTTTCAATTTATTGCATTCCAGCCTGTCGAAATAAAAGACATGGTCAAAGAGTCAACGAGTTTGCTAACAAACAACACGACCAGTTGACACCCACCGTGCGTCTTTGCCGACGCCCTCGCCAACGACCTACAGACTCAACCAGGCAGAGCATTATCTAATAAAACCTAACTTAACGTCCTGTGTCAGAGCCACACAAAAAAAAGTCCTTCCCGAAATACAATAAATACAAAAGAACCAAACATAAAATACACTTAACTCCTTTTTCCCACAAGGCAAGAAGACGATGGGTCCTTTCTCAACAAAATCGAATTTCGAAATGGAAAACCCATCAATAAATTAGTGTACAGCTGACACTAGGACCAGTACCAGCAGCCAGGACCTCAAATCTCCATCACCTTTGGGGAATACCAAAAGCATTGTGGGAGAACGATCCTTAAATTCCGTTTTATGTGGCATATATGGGTCACCTAAAATTCCATTATACTGTTCAAGGTGTCACCAGCAGGAGGCGAACAACGACTGTGTGATAGCAGCAACAACAAACATTCATATAATAATAAGTGTCGTCCATGTTCGAATGGAAGAAAATCTAAATTCAATTCGAAATTCCAAATCAGTTGATCCTTTGATAATAATCATCACCATCATTCACAACACACACACTCAGACACACAGTTGACATTTTTCGAGGCCAACAATACAAATCAATGCAAATTCAACCATGAAAATCGAATATTGATTTTGGTTATGGTTTTTGGCCTTAGTATTCGATAGGGACGAGGTATTTTGTGAGCGAGCGTAAGGAATTCTTGAAATTAATACGTTTAAGTCCTGATTTTGTGATGGGTCTGTTTTTGATGTGTTCAGTGATGTGGTTGCTTAATTAGTTTGGAATCAACAAACATTTTTGGAAAATCTCCTGTGAAGTCAAATTTCTTTTTTAATTTTGAGAATAACTTAATTAAGGCATGCATTTTAGAGAGACGCTTTTTTCAGAAAAAAGGATGTCTATCAGATTTCTGATTAATTGAACTGAGTCAATCCAGACAGTGATGGACTAAATGTCATAAAATACTCTAAATTCGGGAAATTGTCTCATAAGCAAAAACGACGATTCGTCTTCGTTTTCATTTTCACCTTTTTGGTGCTGAGAAAGGTGGTGAAGAAAACGTCTTGTTCTTTTGAGTGATAAAGATGACGAGTCTGTCATCATGAAAAAATAATATTTATTCTTCAATTTCTTATATCAAGGAACACAATAGCTAGCTAGTATCCTGTCTAAATTGCGTATACAAGAAATCTGGGAAAGATGAAAAGAAACTATCCTGATTTTCAATTGCTCTTAGGTCGTTCGTCTGTTCTTCTGTTTCCCAAGAAATACACATCCAAGCAAACTCCAGTGAACTTCGAACACGAAGAACAACAACATACGACCAAATTGTATATTTGCTTACTTTTTTTCGTTTTTCAAAGCGATTTGAATTTTCTGTGTACAAATAAAATCAAAACAGGATCCTTTTTTTGTACATATTTTCTTACCAATTTTTGTTCCATCCTCGCTTGAAGGTGAATAAATGCTGGAATGAAAATAAGAAGAAAAAGTACTCGAGGCGGAAGGAAGAACCAAAAAAAAAAGAAAACAAAAATTGATTTTGAATCAGAATTGAAATTGAAATTGATTGCATTCGCAGACGTACACAGTACACACATAAACGGTAACGTGCGCTATTCTTGGAGTGAGTAAGGGGGGAGTTAAACCCATAGTATAGGTGAGATGATTCATATTGAAGCTTGTTTGCATTTTTTTTTCATTGCGTTGCCGTTGGAATCACGTTGTAGCCCTGTATTGCTTTTTAAATGAGAAAAACAGGAGAATGAATACTTTTTACGACGGAGTCGAGCAATAATAATAATTTGAAGAATGGGAGGGTTTTTTTCATGGCTTGAATTCGTGTGTTTGGTTTTATTTTTTTTAGAAGGGGGAGGGGGAATATTTGCGTCGGAAAACACAATCGGTAGAAGAAGGGATTTTTCTTTAGAGTAATGGTATTTGATTTCAGAGGCTATACAATAACTTTAAGGACAAAAAGTGTGAGCGTGGTTGTAGTTGGAAATAAATTTTGAAAATATGAACATTTTTCCTAACAATTCAATTTTGGAATTTTGAAACAAAAATCAACCAAGAACGGAAGAACCAAGTATAGTTGTTACTAGTGAAGCAAACACGGTCCGGTAGGTATAATTTAGAACGAAATATCCCTCTGGCGACCTAGTTTCGGATCATATCTCTCTATTGAGCTATTAACTGTTAAATTTCATCAGCAGATGGCAAAGATTTTGACGGATTGAAAAGCTCATTTTGTAGATCGATTTTCGGGGCAATCCGGTATTATTTTGAATGAAATATCCCTCTGGCAATCTTAATTCGTATCATATCTTTCTATTGACCCACTAACTGACAAATTTCATCAGCGGATGGCAAAGATTTCAACGCATTAAAACCCTGTGTTTTCGAGATCGAGGTGGTTGGGTATTGTAGAATCTGGGGGCGTATGCTGTAACTTTTCCTACACACCAAGTGCTTATTTTACCTCCTCGTGGTAACCACCGGGTACTGGTTATATCCCTAGATATAACTTGCTATACTTGTAAGCGCGGGTGCAAAACGGAGAAACAGAAGCACCTTATCAACGGCCCAACAAATTTGGAGGTTAGTGCGAGGGGCTAACAACCCCTCCACAGTAAAAAAAACTTGAACGTTATGAGAGAGACACCAGCTCCGGATAATGACCCTCCTCTTATGGTAACCAGACCCGGAACGACAACGGACTATGCATTGAGAGCTTGTACCTGGAATGTAAGAACACTCTACACTCCAGGTGCAACTCAAAAACTTGAATCTGTCCTCTTGCAGTATAAGGCAGACATTACTGCGATCCAGGAAATACGATGGATAGGATCAAGGATAATGAAAAGAAAAAATTGTAACATTTATTAAAGCTGTCATCAAAGAATGCACATACATACTTGGATGCGGATTCGTCATGGGGAATCAGCTTAGTTCGAAAGTCATGGATTTCAAGGCAATTAGTGATCGCCTGGCTGTAATCCGCATCAATGCCACACTACATCAGTATAATATGTGCATACGCTTCTACCGATGATGCCGAGGAGTCAAGCAAGGAGGATTTTACGACCTCCTGGATAGAGCCTACGGAGTCAAAATCATACTCGGAGATTTATGCAAAAATCGGAGGGAACATCTTTAGGAATGTTGAAAGCACAGCCTCACGAAGTGACAACAGATAACGGCTTCCGACAAATCGACTTTGCTGCAGCTCGTAATACGGTGATAAGTAGCACGAGGTTTCCAAGACGAAAGATCTACACAGCAACCTGGCTATCTCCGGATGGTCGAACTACCAACCAAATCGACCATGTGCTAATCGGCGCAAGGCACGCATCCAACATCTTGAACGTGCGCACTTTCGAGGAGCAAATATCGACTCTGACCACTTTCTGATAGTGGCTAAATTTATAGCTCGACTATCAAACCACAAAAAAACACTTGCGGCCCCAATGAAGAAGTTCAACATCGGTTGCCTAGGCACTCCGGATAATGCCGGAGACTACAGTGAGCGCCTGAGTGAGCGAACTATTCGCCGTCCGTCCGAAATACCACAGATGCCAACACCTTGTGGAACCAATATCGCGAAATAATAAAAAATGTAGCCGAGACCACCATAGGTTACCAGCCTACCCCGAAAAAGAACCCGTGGTATGATGATGAGTGCACGTTATTGAAAAGAGAGACAGAAAAAGTTTAGGCGAGCGAGTTTGAACAGAAGACGGAGAAACAAGGAGCTAGCCAAGAAGAAGAGTCTCTCCGCTTTTAAGGCAGAATGCCAGGTGACGAACAGGCTCTTCGAAACAGTGAAGTAAACCTAGTCACCGAGGCACAGGGAATTGTAGAATACAGTGGAAGGTTTTGATTGAAGCAGACAGCAGGCACCATGGCGAAGCGCCAAAAGTTTGAGGCTGAATACTGCGCCTAATGAATGTGTCGAGAAGCGTTGCAGCTATCGCATCTACCCAAAAAAGGTGATCTGATGTCATGCAAAAACTACCGTGACATATCCCTGCTTAATATTGCATACAAAATCCTATCCAACGTACTTTGTGAGCGTCTTAAACCTTTCTGTAACACAATAATCGGCACGTATGGCTTTAGGCCAGGCAGAACAACGATAGACCAAATATTCACACTGAGGCAGATCCTGGAAAAGACCAACGAATTTCAAGTCGAAGCCCACCATCTATCGGTCGATCCAAGAGAGCTGTGATTGAGGCCTTCACAGCTATTGAAGAACAGGCGAAACAAAACAACTAACATCAATCCGCTGCTGCTTAGGGATGGCCAAACAACTGGGTTCAAAACTCCTCACTCGAAAGACAAAATGTCTGCAATACAAAAGTTTGATTTTACCAGTCCTACACTACGGCGGCGCCGAGAGCTGGACGGTAAGTAAAAAAGGGTAATTGCGTATGCGACGATGATGGCGAATGGAGAAGAAGGTTCAACCGAGAACTGTATGAGCTGTACCAAGATGTGGATGTAGTCCAGAAGGCCAAGAAAAGACGACTACATTGGCTCGGCCACATCGAGCAAATGCACGAAAACGCTCCAGCCAAGAAAGTCTTCTCACCCCAACCCCCAGGTTCCAGACGACAAGAAAGACCGAACCTACGGTACAAGGACCAAGTGACTGCGGATGCCAGAGCGCTTGGTATCGGCGACTGGAGAGTGCATGCGAGGGACTGTTCACGATGGAGGGCTGCAGTGTCAGCTGAGATTCTTCATGGATTGCGAGCCGGATAAATCAAAATCAAATCAATCGTTTTCGAGATCGATGTTCGGGGAAATCCAGTAAGATTTAGAAAGAAATATATCTTTGGCAACCTAGATTCGCACCTTATCTCTCTATTGAGTAATTAACTGTGATATCTCATCAGCGAATGGCATGGTTTTTGACTGATGAAACACAACACTTTTTTCGTTTTTTAAATTTTAACAGAATATACATAAAAGCAAAAATTAGAACAAAATATTGCCTTGTTTTCTTCAAATCTTCTTCAAAATGAAAATAACACTCATACGCCCGAGTGCCTCTCTTTCAATAAAAAATCCTACAACTAAAGAATTCTCTAATATCCTGTTGTAATCTTTGATTCAAATAAAAGCCCAGCATTCTTTCTTACTCATCCCTGGCCCCCCTATACCCAACCCCTTATAGGATTACTCACTAAGCTTCTTAGTTTAAAGATAGACAAAAGGTAAGACACTTCCCAAACAATAAATTCAAAGCCTTTCCGAAAATAAAAAGAAAAATAATATTCCTTTAGCTTAATGTTCCATGCCATTCCGAGAAAATCAACCAAGAACGAAGAACAAACAGCCAACATTCCATTCAATCTCCTGCCTGCCTTGAACTCAAACTCTTGAAAAAGAATTTCCCACAGCAAAATATATTTCCTACCGCAGAGCGGCGAATTACCCGCAGTGACACCTCTCCACCACCACCTCTGCCAGCAGCAGAACCCAAATCCCTTTCCCTACTCTTCGTTTGTAACAAAAAAAAAAAAAAACGGAATAAGAATTCGGCTCAGCATGCAGCAGCGAGCACGGGACACAATGCCTGCTCCGGGCCCAAACAAAAGCACTCACTTAGTTATGACAAAATATTCTGCATACTTTTGCTATGGGTAACTCGCTCCTCTTCCGTCAAACCGAAAAGTTTGTAACATGGTATGCCACTAGCCTTGCTCCTCGGCCTGTCCCTGTGGGTTCACTCTGATGTCATGACCACTGTCAGAGACTTTTGGCCAATGATACTACTACCCCTTGTTCTTGTGTGTTGTGTTTTGGGGATGCGGCAGCAATAGCGCTAAGTTACTTTTCCGACTCCTTGCCACTCTATCGGCGGCGCGGCGACTTAACGTAGTCATCGCCATTGAATAGAGTTGGTTTTGCTGCTAATTTTAGCTGCAACAACATCGATACCGCTAGGATTGTCTGCAAGGCAGCAATGCGCTGTCAGTGTTGCGCATTTTTGTGCGGTTACTTCACCTAGTCGTCATCGTCGTCATCGTTGCTTGTAGCAGCAGGCTCATGTGTCCTGCAGTGAATGAATTCCTATTGATGATAGAAAACTCTTGCTCCAAGTTTTTTTTTTTAGAAAAAAAGGAAAATAACTTCTGCGATATATGATGAGCAAAAGAAGATGGCTGCCTTCTAAGGTAAGGTGTTGAATTTTTCTTAACACCTCCTCGTTCTTGGATGACTTGGCTGCGGGTGAAGGTAATTTCCGATTCGACTTAGAAATCGAGGTATATAAAGGCAAAAGTTTTCAATTGCTGCTAATGGACTCCTCGCTTCTCTAATGGAAAAAACTTTGCAAATTAATTTTTTGGAACACACTCTGACGGATATACAGTCATTGAGCTTTCGCCTCCTTTAAAGAAAAGAAAGAAACGAAGAAGTTGCAATTTAACACTTGTTTGTTTTATTTCCCTCGTCTTCGTTTTTCGTTTTTTAGTTCTTTTGGACAATTTAATACCGGAAAACATTTTTCGAGGAACAAGGAGCTTTTCTATAAGATACTTAATTCTCTCCTCTTTGTTGTTGTTCTAATTGATTTTTGCTTCTTTGGCTGATGAAAAGTTTGTTTGTGTCTTTTGATGGTGCGATGATGGTATCGGGGGTGGTGGCAGCACTGAACTGAAAACGAAGGCAATTTAGTGTGAAGAGGTAAATTGATTGATGAGACTTTTAAGTTTAGTTGAAAACATGACACGTGTTTCCTTAGGGCGCAGCTTGGATATTAGGATGTTGAGGTAGAAGAAGACAGTGAAGAAGATGGCAGGACGAAGTAAGCAGAAGATGACTAATCGACAAGTTGTTGGTTGGAAAATATTGAAGAAATATTTACTGACCTCTTAATGAGGCAATAAATTTGAGTGAAGGAGGCAATTAAAATGCTTTTTTTGGTTATTTAAAATCACAATAAACAATGATCATGGCCATTTCCGTTTGTATGGCGGGGGTGGGGGTAAATATGAATAAACAAAATTATGTTCACAGGCATGCTCTTCATCAGCAAGGTTTTTATTTGAATAATTGGAGAAGATAACAATTGGAAGATTGAGTTTCAAAAGCCAGTGGGAGTCTATTGTAGGCGGCTACGAAAATGAGGGGTGGATTCAGTATCGCAGCTTTTTTAAGATAAAACTGTGTCTATATTTTGAGTTGTGATGAATTTGAGATGGATTTACTGAACACTTTAAGGACCATCTACAACATATTCAGAGCACAGCGTATAAGAAGCCTTTCAGCTGTCCCCATCTCATTAAGTTCTGATTTGGCGCAGCAATTTGGGGGTACCGCTTGAGGTTATGCATGGCCCGCATACCAATACCTTGATAGCCTAAGAATCTTTATCCTTCAACACTTTTTTAGCTTACAGGGGACATCGAATAATCGGACAACTTTTTTGCTGTTACTAACTTACTTAAGGAGGCGCTACAGTCCGTTGTGGATTTGGGCTTTAACCAAAGGTCTCTGCCAGCCAGCTCAGTCCCCAGAGGTCCCACTCCAAAACGATCGAGGTCCTCTTCCACTTGTGCGCGTCACTTGATTCGCGGTCTTCCTCTACTTCTACGTCCCTCGGGAATGGTGTCGAATAAGGCTTTCCCGGCCGCAGCATTGGTGTTCATCCGCTCTAAATTACCGAGCTATCAGAGTCTCTGGACCTTGACCCTTCTTGCTAGGTCCACGTCGTTGTACAACCCTTAAAGTTCGCTGTTGTATATTCTTCGCCATTCCCCTTCGATGCAAAAGATGACTCGAAGAACTTTGTCTCGAAACGGCCTAAGACACATACAGCAGGACTGGGATGATGAGGGTGTTGTACAGTTTTACCAAAGTTGCTCGAGAGCTGCGAAACAGCGATAAGAAAGCCTAGGTGGACAAAATCCCCTACTACATCGAAGTTATATGCGTCGGTTGTGACGTTCCGTCCGAGCCGTGTCGGTGTTAGGTGTCCTTCTTCGAAGACAGCATATACTTCTTCTTTCCCTCATTTACCGCTAAACCCATTTTTGACGCATCTGTCTCAATTCTCACAAAGGTTCCATTAATATCACGCTGTATCCTTCCCATTATATCAATATCATCGGCGTACGCGAGAAGTTGAACAGATTTTCTGTTTCTGGTGTTGACGGTGGAGTTTTGCACTAATCTTCTCCATAACGATGTTAAGGAATTCGCATGATAGTGCATCCCCTTGTCTGACTCCTTTTTTTGACGTCGACAGATTCCGTAAGCTCGTGATCAACCTTGATAGCGCAGCGTGAGTTCTCCATCATTTTGCACAAGCGAGCGAGCTCTGTAGATGCTGTCATACGCGGTCTTAAAATCGATGAAAAGGAGGTGAGTATCGATTTGGGGTTCAAGGGTTTTTCCAATATCTGCCGCAAAGTGAAAATTTGGTCAATGGTTGATGTTAGGTAGAGTGGTTCCTCTGTAATTGGCTAAGTTAAGAGGATCTCCCTTTTTCAGGATCATGCAAAATTCTGAGGTTCTATTCATCGGGTATGCATTCTTACGATCGTATCTTACCGATGATTTGGTGCATGCTCCTATCTAGATCGTCGTCTGCTGATTTGGACAGCTTGGCAGCGCGACCATCTGCTCCAGTGGCTTTGTTTGATTTCAGCCGTGATATTGCCGTTTTCACGTCTTCTAGGTCGAGTTTACGGAATTGTTGGCTTTCGTCGTGTTTGATGGAGGGCTCCTGCCTGACGGTGGAATTTTGTTCGTCGTCGCCGTTATAAAGTCTTTAGAAGTGGTCTTTCCAAATCCCCAGCATTGACTGCAATTCTACTATGATGTTCCTTTCTATACCTCAGCAGGCATTGGTTATTTCGCGCTAACCCTGAGCGAGCTGTTTTACCTTCCGATAAAACCTACGAACTTCATTCCTGCTGTTGGCTCTCTCAACATCCTTGACCTGACGCTTCTCATGCTTCTCTTTTTTCTACTAAGAAGTCGGTGCGGCGTTCCTATCCTTTCTTTTGCTCGCAGAGCTTACCAGCTGTTCTTTTTCCTCTTTGCAACGCCACTTTGTATGCTTCCTGCTTGGCTACATGGGCCTTCTTCGTCAAATCAGGGCCTTATTTTGGTGGCTGAGAAAAACCTAGCACATAGAGAAAGTGGGGTCTCTAACTGCCTTCTAGGTCTAGCAATGTTGCCACTAGTCTTTGATACTTGATATTGGCGGCATAGGACTTCTTAAGAGGTAACTACTTTTTCGATGTTGCAGAAGTAGAAATCTAAGATCTTCTTAACAGCAGCAACTGCAGAAGCATAAGTCTCCCAAACAAAGCTTTGTATTCCAGAAAAACTCCTTTGGTTCGTGATTATGACGGAGATGGAGAAATCACGCGGTGCTCCATAATGCTCTCAAAATACCTCAGGAAATGTCGTGTAGATTCTTTGTCAACTACAATAAAGGCACAGTTCTTCGAAAACCCTTGACCTTTCTGGCTAGTTCCACTCGAGTACGTTACCTGAAAAATTAACTTAAGTAAAACACTACCGTCTTTGGACACATAATAAGGAAAATTTATTGGGTGCTGTAGTGATATTGTAAACTCAAAATCTTTGCCTTCCGCTGATGAAATCTGACAGTTATAATAGCTCAGTAGAGAAAAAAGATAGGAATCTAAGTCGCCAGAGAAAAATGTCACTAATTTTCTTTTAAATCAAAAACACTTAAAAAAATTAGAAGCAAACTTACTCGTTTTTTTTTAGACCGATTGACTTGGCGAAGCGAGATTCATTACGTATGTTCTGTCTTGTCTAAATGCAAAGTGCAACCAGGCGAAAATTCATCCAAGAGCTATGCGGGGGCTAACATGTTACAGATCTAGCCAGAAAAGTACAAGTCAAGCAAATTTGATGACTAGTCTTATATTCAAGGATAGTAAACATATTAATCTTTACAAAATCTAAAATGCTTTCAAATTACTGCTCCAGTTTTTCCCCAATAAAACCGGAAATTGAGTGAAATACAAGCCCTTAAGGATTCTCCCACCACATTGCATTTGTCAACACAAAACTCAACATAAAACTATCATTTATCCAAATTAAGGAAGCACTTCAGACATTAATGATGATGTTGCGTCCTACTTTTGCAGATTCAAAAGAAGGAAAAAATAACCCATATTAGGACAACATTAATGAACTAGAGTGAGAGTGTCAATGTCAGTTCAATGCGGTCAAAATACATATTCCTATGATGACACATCCTTTTCCAAACACGTCACACATAACCTCGTTTTTTTTTCTGGTGTCGTTCTTATAAAGTAACGAAAAATACCAAACCTCAACACAAAGGGGCGTATATTCTTTTTTATATATTTTTTTTGTTCCTTGCCTTGGGGATGTTTCTAACAACAACGCATCATTTCATAGTCATCATCAGAGGGAGTATTGAAATAAGAGCTCTCCCTATAAAGTCACAGAACAAAAACAACAACAACAAAAATAGACCAACTATATGTAGGCATATATAAATTCCTGTCAGCCGGTATTAACTTCTCGAGAATAATACGTGACACAGTGCTTTTGGCTCCTGGGTCAAGTATCGTTTGCGTCCGAGACCGACCCTCCTCAGAGTGGAGTGGAATTCCCTTGGGCGCCACCATAGTAGTTTATTCAGAAATTGGAGCAGCAAAAAAACTGTATTATAACAAAAAAGGAATGTACCAGCCTATACACATAATTGTTTTCTTTTTTTTTCTACGAAATTTATTTTTATTTTGTTAGATCGCAACAACAAACATTTCGAAACTAACATTTTTGTTTTGTTCTTTTTTTAAGGAAGAGGTATGAGGAAACGTGAGGCTGGGATTTGGATTTCAGTTCACAACAAGGATCAACTTTTGTCCAAGATAGATAAGCCAAGCAGAGGAGCACGTGCTGAATATTTGGTCAAGGCCATTTGGGGCTTTGTGTTAATGTTGATAATTAAAGTTTGTGGGAACTTGAATGACCTATAAACCAGTATCATGTGATGATTTCAATGAGACCTTGCTAAGCTATCACATGTTAATGAAACTTAATATAACAATGAAAAAAGAAGATGAATAATAATTAATATTTTATGAGACCATTTTTATCTTTGCTACCCCAGAAAAGTGTAATTAAATTAAATATTACTTTCCAGCTTTACAAAAACCACACAATCCAATTTTGGTTCATAAGAACAAACGAACGAAAAACAAGCTTATTTGTCAATAAAAAACAGTTTTTCGGGTAATTCAATTGAATGAGAATCATGGAGAATGAACCGCATACAAATATTTGCATCGGTATAACTTGGCGAATGGAAAAATAAAAAGTTCTTGAAAATTGCGTCGAAAAATACACTTTTTCAAATGAAATGCATAAGTCTTGATATGTTAAACTGGTTTCTGTGGAAAACATTGGGAAAACCTCATGGAAGAGTGGGAAAACTGAAAAAAAAAAACCAAACAAAGGTCGGGAATTTAATTTTTTTTGCTTGGAATTTTTGTTTCATAATTCGAATGAAAAATGGAAATGAAATGAAAAATGCGGAAAACTCATTGGTTTTCAAAGGAAAAATTGCATTAAATTGTAGGTGCAATGATTTCCAAATGGGAAAATGGAAAATTTGTGATTGGGAACTCGGAAAACTCTGCGATTGCATGAAGAACTTCAAGACCTAAAATCAAGTTTTTGCATGGAATTTAAGGTGCATTGGTTTGTTTGCATGTCCGGTATGGACTCTTAATACGCTAAATTTTCAATGCATTTTTATAAAATATTCATTGTAGATATAGCCTCAGTAACATTTTTGGGACAATCTAACGGGAAAGCAAATAAGTTGGACAATCGTAAGCTGTATGGAATTCTGGGCCGACGACGAATTAACGTTTCCGTGAACGAGTGAGTGAGTTTTATCAGTGATTGAACGAACGAGAAAACACATTGAGATGATGGCATATATGTTAGGTCACGTATAGTTTGAGAAATAAAAATTGAAGTAATTTTATCGAGTCTCTATTTATTTTGAAAGACTTGCTGGTTTAACAAATAATAATACAAACCTTGAGCGAAATAGCACAGGCAGAAATTTACCTTGTGAGAACATTTCAAAGTTCTAGGTTGAAATCTTTGTGCGATTTTTTTTGTTTATAAAATTCGCACAAAATCTTTCATCCCCTATTTTCACCCCCCTCAGCGTTTAATAAAATTTTCAAAATTTTGAATGTCGTATTTATTTATATTATTAAGTTTTACCAAGAATTATACAAACTTTGACCTAATATTTCAACTCCTTGCAACCCTTTCCACCCCTTTTATTGCGTTAAAAAAAATCTAGGTATATCCTTTCAAAGACTGCAAACTATCCTTGTACCAAATTTCAATTAAATTGATTCAGTAGGTCAGTTTTCAATCCACATTGACTCCGTATCCTACATCGAAGTTAGTAAGCGTTCTAATATGCCTGTTCCTCATATTTTTATCATTTTAAATATGCCTTCAGTAGGTCCATCAGTTATTAAGAGTTCATAATCACGCTGTGTTCTCCATTATATCAATATATCGGCGTACGGAGAAGTTGAACAATTCTTGGAGATAGTCCTGGTGTACGTGGAGTTCTGACAATCTCTCAAGAACGATGTTAAAGAAATCGCATACAGTGCATCGCCTTGTCTGAATCTTTTTGAAGTCGAAAGATCCGGAGCAGTGCCAACCTTGATGGAGCAGCGTGAGTTCTCACGTCATTTGCACAAGCGAACGAGCTTGGCAGGACGCAAAACAGACTAGCTTGTACAGTTCGTCTGTAGATGCTTCATATTGACAACGACAGAATCGCCGCAACGTGAAATTTGTCAATGGTTGACTTCGTAAGCCACATTGATAAGGACAATCAGATTTTGACGAAAGCTCAGACGTTCACATATTACGGCAGAGAGGATCTTGTAGGCGATGTTTAGTAGACATTCACTATATGGCGCAGTTAAGAGATCCCTTTTTCAGATCGGGCAAACAATGCTGAGGTTCCATTCATCCATTATCTATCAAAAATTGCAGACATATATGTCGCCGTATACAATCTACAGAAGTGGTCTTTCCGAAACCACAAAAATCGAACTTCATTCCTGCTGCTCTCTAACTTTAACAATTTAAATTCGACTTGGGAAGGGTCGACTGTTTACAAGAAAAATGATATTCATTTAGAATTAATGGTTAATAAATTATGATGACATGCAATATCCGTTGGGATTTGAGTTTTGACAATCCTTTGTTATCGGTTCGCTCATTTCGTTTAGGTATTAAAATATTGGCCTATGTTAAATGCCGTTTCATTCAATTATGCACAAATACATAAGATTCTCAAAAATAGTGTTCTTAACTGAATTATACTGCTATTGTTTTCTAATTGGAAACATTTGAATTAATAATGGGCGCTTACAGACCAAACACTTCAATTTAGGAGCACATATCACGTATACCAGTAAGTTGTCGGACCAAAGGCGGATTCAGAGAGCGCCCCACTGAGCCACCTAAGATCTGTTGATTTGACAAGCAGAATATAGTTTAAAAATAATGTTAAACATATAAAGGTTTTCATAAGGACGCTACAAAGTTTCTAAATAAAACAAAAAAGTTGGATATCAATAAAATTCTTTATTCTGTGGAAGTACATTTGATGCCATTAAATGTGAGTGCTGGCACCGGGCACGCTTGCAGAACCCAATTTTCGACGGTTTTCAAGCATAAATCGGGCGATACTGCTGCAATTTCACGTTCGATATTAGTACGAAGTTCATCAATCGTCGCTGGCTTGTTGGCATAAACCATAGATTTGACGTAGCCCCACAGGAAATAGTCTAATCGCATGAACCAGGCGGCCAATTCACAGGTCCATTTCTGGAGATAATGCGCTCATCGAACTTCGTTCTCAATAATTCGATTGTTTGGCCCGCTGTGTGACATGTGGCACCGTCCTGTTGAAACCACATATCGTCCAAGTCCATATCATCCAATTCATTCCAAAAATAATGGTTAGCATTGAGTGCGACCCCTAATAGTACGGCCCAATGAACAGCATGTAAACCGCATCAAACAGTGATTTTTTCGGGATGTAATGGTGCCTCGTGAAGCACATGTGGATTGCTGCCTGACCATCAATAACGCATATTTTGCTTATTGACGAAGGCATGCAGCGAAGATGAGTAGCGTCTTAAGTGGTTGACCACTGACTCGAATTTCGGTAGTAAATTTTAATAATTTGACTCGTTATATGGATCCTTTTCATGATGAAATGGCAAACGTTACTGAAGAGAAATGTCAAGAGAGCGGGAAAAAAATATGGCGTCGTTTGCTGTCCCTATCGGTCTACTTTTGTAGCGTCCCTGACCATATGGTGGGATGTCACACACAACTTACTTCCCAGAGGGAAAAAAAATAAAAACAATATTCAATTGCTCATGGAAAATCAAACTGCTTGTCAATCTCTTTTCCTAGGAACCACAAAAATATATCCGCTTAAATTCATTTTCAATTGTTTATTGTAAAATAATATATTTTCTAACATTGATGAATAACATTTTTCGAACTATTCTTGCATTTTATGCTGAAATCATCATAATTTTCATGAAAAAATGATGAATACTTTCAGATTTTGTTAGATTTTTTCAGTTTTTTTCCATCCTTAAAAAAATACGCTAAGCCGATTCCGCTCAACTCAATCTCAATCAAGTAATTTTGGGCCACACGAGACCAATTTGATATCAGCACCATAAGCGGTTCGCCAGATAATCATATTTTTCATGCATAAATGACGAATTTTTACTACTTTCAAATTTGTAATGCCAGTTAATAAATTGCTAAGCCGTTATCGCTGAAAACTTAATCAGATCTTAATAAAGCGATTCGGCATCGAATGAGTTCAGTTTCAAGTCAATACTGTGATTAGTTCGCGAGATAGTCGCAGAAAAAAACGTAACTCCAATACACACGCTGACATGATGATAAAATGGTTTGATGGAAAAATTGTAGATTCACAAAATCGGACCCTTAACAATAACTTCCTCTGGGAAGTTAAAAATATCAAAATATTGCTTACATAATACCTTTAATAAAATCAACTTCAATTCATTAGGCCACTTCCACCTAACACTATCTCACTGAGATCTCAGAGGTCTGAGAGATTTTATAAGTGGAACAAAAAATCTCAGCTGAGAACTGAGATTTTTTTCTGGGATCTCTCAGATAAAATTATTTTGCATTCGATTTCTCACTCAGCTATTTTGACATGACTGACATATGTGCAACAACAATTTTATGTTCCACCAAATGATTTTGGCTCAGTCAGAGTGACATTGATATCTCAGTGAGATATTTTAAGGTGGAACTGGCCTACTGAAATAACGTAGGAAGCATTGTCATTATTGTACAGCTTGGTTTCTATCTCCATCCTATCTAGAGTGGCGCGGCCAAGCGCCTAAGTGGCTTACTCTCACCAACAATTCTTTGAGTGCGTGTGAAGAATTGAGGGGACCTACAACTTAACGCCGATTACGAACGGCCTTTCTTTCATAACGGATTGATAATCTTGGTAGAACCTGTGAAAGATGAAATAAAAATTGTATGGGCACGAGTGGGACTCAAATCTCCGACGCTTAGCACCTTAGCTTAGCAGTCAACGCACCTAAACACTAAGCGACGGACAATATCAAAAAGATATTAATAGCATCCGAATTTAAAACGTGCAAAATAAAATGGAATTTGGAAAAGTATGACTGGACTCTCAGGAAAACTCAAATTTGGCTGCGATCAAGCATGGCAGAAGATCGATGATCGACTAGTTGGCTTAGCGCTATTAAACATTCAGATTTGGACTTGAATACAGACTATATCATAGATAGATTTGAACAAAGCAAACATCGATTATAAAATTGTACTCGTTATACTTTTCAAAACCCTGTACGATTCTTTTGTAGAACACTTTTTCTTTGTCCCCCCCCCCCCTAACAAGAGTCTCTGGATCCGCCCCTGTAGTCGGACACCCATCTGAATTACGGATATTCGGGTCCCGTTTACCCATAGGTACCCGGATAGTACCCGAAAACATGGGTACCCGCGGGTACCCACGGATACCCGGCTATGAGGGTATTAAGAGCTCTAATGAGTACATCGTACGAATTTTTATCGTAGATTTCAGCCACGCATAAATTCGTACAATGAACGTTTTGGTATGGGGTACCCATATTTCCGAATCAAATCCATCCTGGGTTTTCTGTCAAATAGAGAATTTCGTTTTTAAGGCGCACGACGCGAATGTAGAACTCTATTCCACGCCCTGTCCTACTTTCCGTTGCAATATAGAAGTCAAAAGCCATCCTTCTTTCTTCTTCTTCTTCTTCTTAAATGCTAGCACAAAGGGGCATCAAAAATCCATTTCAGGTACATTCTGCTCTGCTGAATGCCTTCAGTACGATTCAATTTCTATTAGATGTCGGCGTGATTCTTCTGCCGAATTACAATATAAAAGATCCCCCTAAATTGATTTTGATGGTTTGCACAGTTTTGAAAAAATTTGAAGACTCTGAGCTCCATCTGCCGAGGTATTTCCGAACGGAGATCCCAAGAGAATTTGATGATGAAAATCAATAATTTTATGTCATAGAAGTTGTTCATGTTTGAATTCTGACTGAAGTTTTGAAAGGCCTAGGTTGATAGATAAGCCTTTACAATTCAAATCAAAGCATCATCATTTTGTTTTTCTTAGAATACTCACACTCACACATATTCGTCTGAAATTTATTTGATATAAGGTTACATCTCGAATCTAACAATACCCATTGTGAATTGTTTACAAACCAATAAATGTCATCCGTCACCAATCAATCCTTTGAAACAGCTATTGCTTCAAAGAAGCTCAAGAAATTCCTAATAAAATTGTATTCTTCTTCCAGCTCAAAGTTGTTGACAAAAATGGTAAATCATTTCATCGCTGTCAAACCATACTCTTCTACTCTCTCTTGGTGTGTGTGCATTTCCCTTTACATCGAAAATATCTTCCTTATTATCTTTCAACTGAGCTCAGAAAAACTGTGACAGTTTCTAACACTGATTGACTGTTAAGCTGACTGCATTATCCTTTTCCGATGTAGAAAACAGCATAAATAGCAATAATTCAAGACGTTCAAGAAGTAAGAACGTAAGCATTTATGTTAGGCACTTATCATAATATTCAGCTTTAATGAAGACGTTCACTTGCATTTTTTTTTCTTCTTTCCCTCCTCAAATGACAAGGAAAATACTGAAATTTGGAGAAAAATCGAGGCTTTAATTGAAAATCAACTTGCATAAGCCTTCAATCTATTCGAAATTACTCGCATTGGAAATAAATATGAATTTTTAATTAACCTTTTTAATTGAAGACATTTGCACAACACCATTTCCCGACTATAAGGCGGCCGCAGTGCTCAGACGCATTGTAGTGACGCATTGCAATGCAATAGAATCAGTCGCATTAAAGTCATTTTCTGACTACACTTTATGACGCGTTTTGCTGCTGCTTGCTGAAAGCCATTTCTATTAAACGAACTACTGTCTAGTCTAACAGCAAGGACTCTCTGCATTTCTCTACAACAGTGCTCGAATGTCTGCCGATGAATCAGTTTTTAGTTATCCTTGTGCAAGTGTTTGTGTGTGTTTCCATGCCGTTGGGTGTTATGCGGCATTAATGCGTTGTTAGTATCATATTATGTTTTTTTTTATTTTTTTTTTTATATTTTCGTCCTTGCTGCTGTAGTGCTGTGCTATGACGTGAATTGTACGAGCCTTTCCACAGAATTTTGCAATTTTATTGATATTATTTAATTGTTTTGGAACGTCTCGCCATGCGGATATTTTTTTCCTGCTTGCAGCGTAGCCGAACGCAATGGAAGAGTCGCAGAATAAGAATAGGTTTGTGTGTTTGTGGCCTGGAAATTACATTATCAGAATTAGGAAACTGTTGTGTGGTTTATGTTGAAACGTGTCCTTCGTTTTAAAGATGGCGAACGCCGGAGATGGAACTTAATTCAATAAAGAGATTACAATGGACGAAATGAGATTCCGTTTCCGTTTCTGTTTCTTACAAATCCAAATCCAGAACAGTTGCGGAGTACTTAAAACGGAATTCAATTACACTGGGAAACTAATGTCTATCCAAACACAGTTATCTGTATTCTGAATAAGTGCTTTGCTTTCTTTTAGAGTTTTTGAATGAAGAAGAACAGTGAGTTGCTTGTTTTGACATCAAGCTGCGTCTTCAATTGAATAAGGAGTTCGGAGCTTATCTAATTGTATAAATCCTGTGGAGTTGTTTGTTGGTGCTGGTAGTACGGCTTTTGTTGGTTTATTGGATTCATCGTTATCAAATTTATGGAATATTTAAATTTTAATAAAGAGCAAGTATAGCTAACGCGAAAAGTTGTTTTTGTCATGCCGATTTGCTAGAAGAAGCAGTTTGTCTTGTGATATTCTTGAAAACAGATCATAAGAATTCGTTTACATTTTGTGTCAAATTTATAGTTTTGAAAGATCAAAAGCACAAACTTAACTCTGAAACCATTCAAGACCACCGCAAGCTATGCAACGACAATGAATGTGTGTTGTTTTTCATTGGTCTTCTTTTGACGTTTCTTCTTCTACCTCCAATGGAACGGGTTATGATGAATGTGTCATTCTTGGGATGATTCTGTGTTCAAAACGGAAGAGTTCTGCTCTTCTCAGAAGCATTCCGTCCGTCAAAGTCAGTCCAATGGAATGGTTTCATAAGACTTCTGGACTCTTCCGAATGCTTCTGGACGTCCAATGGAAAACGACATAAGGATGTGATATGATACGATTCCAGGTAATAGGAGAGATATTTCGTAGAAAATAAGCTTTTTAATCCGTCGACATCTTTGCCATCCGCTAATGAAATTTCATAGTTAATGGCTCAAGAGAAAGCTATGATACGAATTTAGGTCGCCAGAGGGATTTTTCGTTCGAAATGTCACCGGATTGCCGCGAAAATCGATAAAAAAAAACAAAGTTTTTATTCCTTCAAAATCATTGCCATCCGCTGATGAAATTTGACAGTTAATAGCTCAATAGAAAGACATGATACGCATTTAGGCCACCAGAGCAATATTTTGGTCGAAATATTACCGGATTGCCGTCGAAATCTTTGCCATCCGCTAATGAATTTTGACAGTTAATAGCTCACTAGAAAGACATAATACGAATTTAGGCCACCAGAGCAATATTTTGGTCGAAATATTACCGGATTGCCGTCGAAATCTTTGCCATCCGCTAATGAATTTTGACAGTTAATAGCTCACTAGAAAGACATAATACGAATTTAGGCCACCAGAGCAATATTTTGGTCGAAATATTACCGGATTGCCGTCGAAATCTTTGCCATCCGCTAATGAATTTTGACAGTTAATAGCTCACTAGAAAGACGTAATACGAATTTAGGCCACCAGAGCAATATTTCGGTCGAAATGTTAGCGGATTGCCCCAAAAATCGATCAAGAAAACGAAATGTTTAATCCGTCAAAATCTTTGCCATCCACTGGTGAAATTTGACAGTTAATGGCTCAATAGAAAGATATAATATGAATTTAGATCGCCAGAGGAATATTTCGTTCTAAATTTTCACCGAATTGCTCCGAAAATTATTGCAGGAAAGACTTATGAAATTTGACAATTAGATATCTGCCTTTACAAAAAGTAAATCATAATCGCTTTAATTTTAGAGCCACACCTATACTGATTCCCGATCATTCCTAAATATATGCAAAAGTAGATAGATTGTGTCCCAAAAACTAGCTTAAGGATTTCCCTTAAAGCTCTCACGTACAGTCACTAGAACAGCTCCATATATCAACGACTTTCAATTTTTCTCTGTTCTCCTTTCCGTTACTTTTTTGCTTTTTGAGTACTAAAAATCCCATTAAATCTATTGACCAGAATTTATGGTCTGGCTCCCTTAGCTCCACTCCGATTCGATGAGTATAAAAAATTGCACTTAAACTGTACCTACCTCGTTTTTTTTCACAATGTAAAACAATGTACGTGCTTTAAAGGATTCTTTTTCTATTTAAAAATTCACCATGCAATTTTATGCACATAAATTTGGGATAGCAAAAAATTGAAAAAAAAAAAAACATTTCACGGACACCATTAAGTGCCGCATACATGCGATTTGCCAACATGTCCTCCCATTGTTCCTTCGCTAAATCCATTAACTTACATAGAACACGCCAGCATGAGGACACACACAGCAAAAAGACACATAAACAAAGCGTGGAGTAATTAATACAATGAAAATAAGTCTAATTATTGTTGTCCTCTGCGGCATAGCACAGTGTAATGCATCGTTAAGCATGCACTTAGACTTCCATGCGAACTAAAAATACTGGCAATATTTTTTATGACGTAGGATTGGAGGATGGGGATGGAAACTGAGGCAGGACATCCGCTTGAATTTTTTTCAAACAGTCGACAATGTAGCTGTTAGTAACTAAGGCTGTTCGGTTTATTGTGGCTTGACAATTAAGGCTTATAAAATTTAGATGAAGGTAGTAGAGCCCTGGAAGAGATTTTTACCATGGCTATATGTTTGTGACGTTACTCTCGAGAAACAAATGAAACCCCTTAGAAAATATCGATAGCTATTATTCTTCTAAGAACCCCTTATTTTTCTGCGAGATGACATTTGATACAATTCTTGCAACCATCACGCAAAATTCACACACTTCCTATTTGATAGAGGTACTATGACTTTTGCGTGTTTCCTATAGAAAAAAAAAAACAAAGTACACCACACCAAGTTACGACAACGATAATCTTTCACAAGTAAAATAATACTTAGGCATGCACTTTCCTAATTCTGCGTTGCTGATATTTTTGTTCTACAGTGAAACGCTTTTACACGCAAGTTGCACCCAAATACGAATACCATACATTAACGTTCGTCGTACGAACGTTGTAAATGCCACCACAAGACGCTGTCATCGTTAATCAACAATTCATAGATTGGTTTGTTGGTATAGAGCAAATTGTAATCTAACTTGGTAGAATATAGAACAATTGTTAGTGAGCACGCACAGGAGATTTATATCATCACATGTTCAATCTAAATTGCATTTGTTTGCCAAATTAAAATTATAAGAAGGGGAATAATTCAATTCTTATGTAGTCGTCATACAGCGGAAAGCATTAAGGGTGCGATAGTTTCAAATGGATTTACTTATCTTCAACTCTTTTTATACTAAGACTTATATATAAAGCTGAAGAGTTTGTTTGTTTGTTTGAACACGCTAATCTCAGGAACTACTGAGTCGAATTGTAAAATTCATTTTGTGTTGGATAGTCCACTAATCGAAGAACGGCTTTAAACAAAGCATCAGTGAAAAGTGTTGAAATTATACATATTTGACGGCTTCAAGTTAAGAAGAATTTCGACTTAGGAGAGACAATTTTAAAATAGCTTCCCACACTCACAAATCAGACGCACCTCTATTGGACGAGGAGAGGCGGACGATGTCTTGGCCAACTGCTAGTGCCGAATATTCGCTAGAAAACGTACACAAAAAAAGGAAAGTGTTTGCTTAATAGAATGAAGAAGTTGGTTCAGGTGCCTTTAACTTGAAAACAACTGCACCAAATTGATTACAATTTTGTTCGTGCCCATGCTTCTGCACCATACAGCAGGACTGGGATGATGAGGCATGAGGGTGTTGTATAATTTTACCTAGTTGAAGAGAGAAGGTATTCTTCACCTGATCCCGGCGCTGGCAGCTGTTATTGTCCGTGCTAAGAGCGGAGACTAGGTCGACAAACTCCTTTATTATACTTCAAAGTTATATGCGTCACCTGTGATACCTGAACACAACATCAGCTTAATGGCCGCCACGACCACGCTTACAGGACCATATCCTTTTCATGATGACATTTTCAATAACCAAATCGCAAAAGTGGCTGCCTTATGTCCTCGATAGCCTCACGAAAACCATCTTTAAGGTCTTGAATCGACGAAGGGCTGTTGGCGTAGACCTTATCTTTCACGTGGCCCCAAAGGAAGAAGTCGCCAGAATCACAAGATCTCGGTGGCCAATTGTGATCCACCTCTTCGAGAGATCGATGGTTTCATTGCTTGTGTGGCACGTAGCGCCGTCTTGATGAAAGTAAGCATTGTCCAGATCAGTACCATTCAATTCTGGCCATAAAAAATATTGCAATCCATTGACCGTAACTGTTGCTTCAGCCTCATTTCCGCCGGACCATAAACCGCACCAATAAGTCAGCGTTGAGGATGGAGAAGCTTTTCAACAATAACTCTTGGGTTTTCTGAGCTCCAGATGCGACGGTTTTGCTTGTTGGTGTAGCCTCCGAGGTGGAAATGGGCGTTATCAGTCAAAATGATTTTTCGATGAAATTGCGGATCATTTTCATGCATTTCAAGGACCCAATCAGCAAAGACACGAAGTTGTTCATAATCAGCCAGCTTGAGTTCCTGTATTAACTGAACTTTATAAGCCTTAAGACCCAAGTCTTTATGCAAAATATACGGTGTAATGACGTTTGTGGAATGCCTAGTTCCAAAGAACGACGGGGAATGGACAATCCTGGTTTTCTTCAACACTTTGGGCTACAGCAGCAATATTCTCAATGTTCTTCAGCGACGTGTACGGGTTTTATTCTTCACATCACTAACTTGTCCCAAGAGCTCGAATTTGTTCGCCAATTTCTGTATTGTGGTCTGACAAGGTGCTTCACGACGACCCAAATATGTTTTAGTTTTGCGAACCGTCTCTCCAAATTTTCACCATTCTTATAGTGAATTTTAATTAATTCAATGCAAAGCGTGTATCATTCCATTTTTATTAATGGCGTAGTTTCTACTTGTCAAATGTGAAAAAATGACAGCTTCAAAAGTGACAGCTACCGAAATAGCGGGCTATTCAAAATACACCTCTTATTGGAAAACCCTTTACTTTTGACAGCGCATCGGCTCCGTTGAATTCTTTTTGGACTTCGTAAGCTTGTTGCCAACCTTGATGGAGTATCTTGAGTTCTCTTTCGTTTTTTTGCACAAATGAACGAGCTTGCCCAATCTAGAGTTACCTTCATACAGCTGGTCTCTGTAGTTTGTCGCACCAAACCAACTCCGTCAGAGAAAAACAACTTATAAGAATCACTTGAAAGTACTAGGAAGCCAACTGAAATGGATCCCAATAATTTTGTCCAGGATCTCTACCTGGTAAGAAGCTACAACTTGCATGGAAGGTCTGTAATGCCCACATTTGGTTCAACGAATTCCCACATTACCAAAAACAAGGCAAAAAACAGCAAGAAGTTTCAGTCTTCAGAAATTTAGTGCGCTTTCATCAATTTCTAACTACGAAACTCCAACACCTTTTTTTTCATTTCGAGCATAGTGCCACCTTCTATCTAACTCTCTTTTGTTTGTTGAAACTTCAGTTTCATTCCGGTCTTAACCTTGACCTTTGAAACAAAACCTTTAAAGGATTTTGCCCAAATTGTTTCACGGGACAAGAATTAAATACAAACTTATGTTCCCTAATAAGTGACCATCCTGCAGCTAACCATGCCCTAAGAGTTTCCTAATATTGCCAAGCCCCTTCCCCTCTGTTCAATAAGCCAAAACATAAAGAAGTCAGCAGCCTTAAAAACAAACCACATGACAGCCTATGCACATGCACGACTTATCCTGTATCCTTCTTCTAGTTGTTCCATATTCCTATATGTTTGCCTTTTAAGCAGCAAAAAAGAAAAACAGAAAACTTTGCTAGGGCGATGTATTATTATTTTATTTTTCTTTAACAGTTAGTTTTTGGCACGTTCCTCAACTGAAAATAAACCGTTAAATGCCTAAAATACTTCAATGGCAAAACGAAGAGAACGAAAAGGATCGCAGAACTAAAGTTGGAAGGCCCAGTACGTTTTTTTTGGCAAAAGTTTGTTATTTGACATTTTGGGCGAAAAGTGCAGAGCATGGCTGCACATGCATTTAGCATGAACTGAAACTGAGAAACTTTTGTTTGTTTTTTTTTTGCTTTCGAAAGGAGAAACCTTAATGGCTGTATCGGTCAATTTGAGGGCCTCAAAAATTGTATACTTGGGCGCAGTATTAAATAGAAAAGAATACAACAAATCAACAGGAACATAGTTGTGAAACTCTTAAAATCATGCATAAGGTTTATTTTAGTAAACCTTGCTTAGCACATGTCTAAGGTTCCTGCCCTGTAACTTTGTTACCAAATGCACCAAATAAGAAAAGGAAGCAATGAAATGGATAAAAGCAAAAGGTCTGGGGTAGACTTGGAACTGACTCTTGAAAATGCTTCTGCTGCAAGAGAGTTCTGATTTATGTCATTCACCCAAGGGCCATGGATTTGAAGGAAATATTTGGATTGTCGTTGGCTTGTAAAAGGCTAAAACTTACATTCACAAACACAAACCTAAACACAAACACAAACTTTAAATACATTCCATTATACAAGGGCTCATATCGATTTGAGAAACTTTTGGCAGGCATACTTAGGCGATGAACCAAATCTTCCTGTTTGATGTTTTCCATCGTCCTTCCGAACAAAATACTTTGTTTCTTTGCTATTAATGGCGGTCATTGATCGGTTGTCGTCATCGTTTCCGATTTATCCTTTTGCAAATTTTTTCGCTTGTGTACTCATTTGTCTTTGGATGACGATACTGTTTTTGGGTCAGTTTGCATTCGAAGATTATTATGTATGTTTCTTTGTCTTACGCTGCGACAGGACATGTCTTGAGTTCGAGATTTCAACTAAACATGTGGACTAACTGCAATTTTGGAAAGTAATGCCTCAAAATAAACGCCATCCTTGAGGTGAAAGTTTTGGGCTATAGGATTTTAGGGTTACCACCAGTTACAATCAAAGTCTCCGACAGCCAACTCGGTCGCTAGCTAACTGTCTCCAGGCTTTCTGGGCCGGAGCATTGGTGTCCATCCGCTCTAAATGTCCGAGCCATCTCAGTCTCTGGACCTTGACCCTCCTGGCTAGGTCCATGTCATCTTTGCCATCCGCTAATGAATTTTGACAGTTAATAGCTCACTAGAAAGACATAATACGAATTTAGGCCACGCAGAGCAATATTTTGGTCGAAATATTACCGGATTGCCGTCGAAATCTTTGCCATCCGCTAATGAATTTTGACAGTTAATAGCTCACTAGAAAGACATAATACGAATTTAGGCCACCAGAGCAATATTTTGGTCGAAATATTACCGGATTGCCCTCGAAATCTTTGCCATCCGCTAATGAATTTTGACAGTTAATAGCTCACTAGAAAGACGTAATACGAATTTAGGCCACCAGAGCAATATTTCGGTCGAAATGTTAGCGGATTGCCCCAAAAATCGATCAAGAAAACGAAATGTTTAATCCGTCAAAATCTTTGCCATCCACTGGTGAAATTTGACAGTTAATGGCTCAATAGAAAGATATAATATGAATTTAGATCGCCAGAGGAATATTTCGTTCTAAATTTTCACCGAATTGCTCCGAAAATTATTGCAGGAAAGACTTATGAAATTTGACAATTAGATATCTGCCTTTACAAAAAGTAAATCATAATCGCTTTAATTTTAGAGCCACACCTATACTGATTCCCGATCATTCCTAAATATATGCAAAAGTAGATATATTGTGTCCCAAAAACTAGCTTAGGGATTTCCCTTAAAGCTCTCACGTACAGTCACTAGAACAGCTCCATATATCAACGACTTTCAATTTTTCTCTGTTCTCCTTTCCGTTACTTTTTTGCAGTACTAAAAATCCCATTAAATCTATTGACCAGAATTTATGGTCTGGCTCCCTTAGCTCCACTCCGATTCGATGAGTATAAAAAATTGCACTTAAACTGTACCTACCTCGTTTTTTTCACAATGTAAAACAATGTACGTGCTTTAAAGGATTCTTTTTCTATTTAAAAATTCACCATGCAATTTTATGCACATAAATTTGGGATAGCAAAAAATTGAAAAAAAAAAAAAAAAACATTTCACGGACACCATTAAGTGCCGCATACATGCGATTTGCCAACATGTCCTCCCATTGTTCCTTCGCTAAATCCATTAACTTACATAGAACACGCCAGCATGAGGACACACACAGCAAAAAGACACATAAACAAAGCGTGGAGTAATTAATACAATGAAAATAAGTCTAATTATTGTTGTCCTCTGCGGCATAGCACAGTGTAATGCATCGTTAAGCATGCACTTAGACTTCCATGCGAACTAAAAATACTGGCAATATTTTTTATGACGTAGGATTGGAGGATGGGTATGGAAACTGAGGCAGGACATCCGCTTGGATTTTTTTCAAACAGTCGACAATGTAGCTGTTAGTAACTAAGGCTGTTCGGTTTATTGTGGCTTGACAATTAAGGCTTATAAAATTTAGATGAAGGTAGTAGAGCCCTGGAAGAGATTTTTACCATGGCTATGTTTGTGACGTTACTCTCGAGAAACAAATGAAACCCCTTAGAAAATATCGATAGCTATTATTCTTCTAAGGACCCCTTAATTTTTCTGCGAGATGACATTTGATACAATTCTTGCAACCATCACGCAAAATTCACACACTTCCTATTTGATAGAGGTACTATGACTTTTGCGTGTTTGCTAAAAAAAAAAACAAAGTACACCACACCAAGTTACGACAACGCTAATCTTTCACAAGTAAAATAATACTTAGGCATGCACTTTCCTAATTCTTCGTTGCTGATATTTCTGTTCTACAGTGAAACGCTTTTGCACGCAAGTTGCACCCAAATACGAATACCATACATTAACGTTCGTCGTACGAACGTTGTAAATGCCACCACAAGACGCTGTCATCGTTAATCAAAAATTCATAGTTTGGTTTGTTGGTATAGAGCAAATTGTAATCTAACTTGGTAGAATATAGAACAATTGTTAGTGAGCACGCACAGGAGATTTATATCATCACATGTTCAATCTAAATTGCATTTGTTTGCCAAATTAAAATTATAAGAAGGGGAATAATTCAATTCTTATGTAGTCGTCATACAGCGGAAAGCATTAAGGGTGCGATAGTTTCAAATGGATTTACTTATCTTCAACTCTTTTTATACTAAGACTTACATATATATAAAGCTGAAGAGTTTGTTTGTTTGTTTGAACACGCTAATCTCAGGAACTACTGAGTCGAATTGTAAAATTCATTTTGTGTTGGATAGTCCACTAATCGAAGAACGCTTTAAACAAAGCATCAGTGAAAAGTGTTGAAATTATACATATTTGACGGCTTCAAGTTAAGAAGAATTGTGACTTAGGAGAGACAATTTTAAAATAGCTTCCCACACTCACAAATCAAGACGCACCTCTATTGGACGAGGGAGAGGCGGACGATGTCGTGGCCAACTGCTAGTGACGAATATTCGCTAGAAAACGTACACAAAAAAAAGGAAAGTGTTTGCTTTATAGAATGAAGAAGTTGGTTCAGGTGCCTTTAACTTGAAAACAACTGCACCAAATTGCATACAATTTTGTTCGTGTCCATGATTCTGCACCATACAACAGGACTGGGATGATGAGGCATGAGGGTGTTGTATAATTTTACCTTGTTGACCGAGAGAAGGCTTTCTTTTCCCAAAGGCACAGCAAGAGATATTCTTCACCTGATCCCGGCGCTGGCAGCTGTTATTGTCCGTGCTAAGAGCGGAGACTAGGTCGACAAACTCCTTTATTATACTTCAAAGTTATATGCGTCACCTGTGATACCTGAACACAACATCAGCTTAATGGCCGCCACGACCACGCTTACAGGACCATATCCTTTTCATGACATTTTCCATAACCAAATCGCTGCCTTATGTCATCGATAGCCTCACGAATTCCATCTTTAAGGTCTTGAATCGACGAAGGGCTGTTGGCGTAGACCTTATCTTTCACGTGGCCCCAAAGGCAGAAGTCGCCAGAATCACAAGATCTCGGTGGCCAATTGTGATCACCTCTTCGAGAGATACACGGTCCGAATTTTGCCGTAAAAGATCGATGGTTTCATTGCTTGTGTGGCACGTAGCGCCGTCTTGTTGAAAGTAAACGTTGTCCAGATCAATACCATCCAATTCCGGCCATTAAAAAATCATTGCAATCCATTGACCGTAACTGTTGCTCCAGCCTCATTTCCGCGGACCATAAACCGCATCAATAAGTCATGCGCTGAGGATGGAGAAGCTTTTCAACAATAACTCTTGGGTTTTCCGAGCCCCAGATGCGACAGTTTTGCTTGTTGACGTAGCCTTCGAGGTGGAAATGGGCCTCATCAGTCAAAATGATTTTTCGATGAAATTCCGGATCATTTTCATGCATTTCAAGGACCCAATCAGCAAAGACACGACGTTGTTCATAATCAGCCGGCTTGAGTTCCTGTGTTAACTGAACTTTATAAGCGCCTTAAGACCCAAGTCTTTATGCAAAATACGGTGTAATGACGTTTGTGGAATGCCTAGCTCCAAAGAACGACGGGGAATGGACAAACCTGGGTTTTCATCAACACTTTGGGCTACAGCAGCAATATTCTCAGTTGTTCTTGAGCGACGTGAACGGGTTTTATTCTTCACATCACTAACTTGTCCCAACAGCTCGAATTTGTCCACCAATTTCTGTATTGCGGTCCGACAAGGTACTTCACGACGACCCAAAAATGTTTTAGTTTTACGAACCGTCTCTGCCAAATTTTCACCATTCTTATAGTGAATTTTAATAATTTCAATGCAAAGCGTGTATCGTTCCATTTTTATTAATGGCGTAGTTTCTACTTGTCAAATGTGAAAAAATGACAGCTTCAAAAGTGACAGCTACCGAAATAGCGGGCTATTCAAAATACACCTCTTATTGGAAACCCCATTACTTCTGGCAGCGCATCGGCTCGGCTGAATTCTTTTTGGACTTCGTAAGCTTGTTGCCAACCTTGATGGAGTATCTTGAGTTCTCTTTCGTCATTTTGCACAAATGAACGAGCTTGCCCAATCTAAAGTTACCTTCATACAGCTGGTCTCTGAAGTTTTTCCACCAAACCAACTCCGTGAGAGAAAAACGTCTTATAAGAATCACCTGAAAGTACGAGGAAGCCAACTGGAATGGATCCCAATAATTTTGTCCGGGATCTCTACCTGGTACGAAGCTACAACTTTCACAGAAGGCTTGTAATGCCCACATTTGGTTCACCGAATTTCCACATTACCAAAATCTAAGGCAAGAAACAGCAAGAAGTTTCAGTCTTTAGAAATTTAGTCCGCTTTCATCAATTTCTAACTACGAAACTCCAACACCTTTTTTTTCATTTCGAGCATAGTGCCGCCTTCTATCTAACTCTCTTTTGTTTGTTGAAACTTCAGTTTCATTCCGGTCTTAACCTTGACCTTTGAAACAAAACCTTTTAAAGGATTTTGCCCAAATTGTTTCACGGGACAAGAATTAAATACAAACTTATGTTCCCTAAAAAGTGACCATCCTGCAGCTAACCATGCCCTAAGAGTTTCCTAATATTGCCAAGCCCCTTCCCCTCTGTTCAATAAGCCAAAACATAAAGAAGTCAGCAGCCTTAAAAACAAACCACATGACAGCCTATGCACATGCACGACTTATCCTGTATCCTTCTTCTAGTTGTTCCATATTCCTATATGTTTGCCTTTTAAGCAGCAAAAAAGAAAAACAGAAAACTTTGCTAGGGCGATGTATTATTATTTTATTTTTCTTTAACAGTTAGTTTTTGGCACGTTCCTCAACTGAAAATAAACCGTTAAATGCCTAAAATACTTCAATGGCAAAACGAAGAGAACGAAAAGGATCGCAGGACTAAAGTTGGAAGGCCCAGTACGTTTTTTTGGCAAAAGTTTGTTATTTGACATTTTGGGCGAAAAGTGCAGAGCATGGCTGCACATGCATTTAGCATGAACTGAAACTGAGAAACTTTTGTTAGTTGTATTTTTTTTTTTCTTTCGAAAGGAGAAACCTTAATGGCTGTATCGGTCAATTTGAGGGCCTCAAAAATTGTATACTTGGGCGCAGTATTAAATAGGAGAGAATACAACAAATCAACAGGAACATAGTTGTGAAACTCTTAAAATCTTGCTTAGCACATGTCTTAGGTTCCTGCCCTTGTCAAGTCAGCTTCTGTAACTTTGCAAATGCACCAAATAAGAAAAGGAAGCAATGAAATGGATAAAAGCAAAAGGTCTGGGGTAGACTTGGAACTGACTCTTGAAAATGCTTCTGCTGCAAGAGAGTTCTGATTTATGTCATTCACCCAAGGGCCATGGATTTGAAGGAAATATTTGGATTGTCGTTGGCTTGTAAAAGGCCAAAACTTACATTCACAAACACAAACCTTAACACAAAGACAAACTTTAAATACATTCCATTATACAAGGGCTCATATCGATTTGAGAAACTTTTGGCAGGCATACTTAGGCGATGAACCAAATCTTCCTGTTTGATGGTTTCCATCGTCCTTCCGAACAAAATACTTTGTTTCTTTGCTATTAATGGCGGTCATTGATCGGTTGTCGTCATCGTTTCCGATTTATCCTTTTGCAATTTTTTTCGCTTGTGTACTCATTTGTCTTTGGATGACGATACTGTTTTTGGGTCAGTTTGCATCCGAAGATTATTATGTTTCTTTGTCTTACGTTGCAACAGGACATGTTTTGAGTTCGAGATTTCAACTAAACATGTGGACTGACTGCAATTTTGGAAATTAATGCCTCAAAATAAACGCCATCCTTGAGGTGAAAGTTTTGGGCTATAGGATTTTAGGGTGACCACCAGTTACCAATAGACAGTCTTCGCCAGCCAACACGGAGCATTGGTGTCCATCCGCTCCAAATGTCCGAGCCATCTCAGTCTCTGGACCTTGACCCTCCTGGCTAGGTCCATGTCGTTGTACAACCCGTAAAGTTCGCTGTTATATCTTCTTCGCCATTCCTTTCAATGCACACGGGGCCAAAGATGACCCGAAGAGCTTTCCACTCGAAACAGCCTAAGGCACTTTCATCCGATTTTGTCAAGGTTCATGCTTCTGCACCATACAGCAGGACTGCGATGATGAGTGTGTTCTACAGTTTCACCTTAGTTGCTCGTGAGAGGGCGAGAGTTATTATTCGTCTGATCTCGGCGCTGGTGTTATTACCCGTGTTTATAGCGGAGCCTTGGTAGACAAACTCCTCTACTACCTCAAATTTGTATGCGTCTATTGTGACGTTCTATCCGAGCCGTCGGTGTTGGGTGTCCTTTCTCGAAGACAGCATATACTTCGTTTTTCTCTCATTTACGCGCTAAACCCATTTTTGCCGCTTCTGTCTCAATTCTCACAAAGGCGCCATTGACATCACGCTGTGTTCTTCCCATTATATCAATATCATCGGCGTACGCGAGAAGTTGAACAGATTTTTGGAAGATATTGCCTCTGGTGTTGACGGTGGAGTTCTGCACTATCTTCTCAAGAACGATGTTAAAGAAATCGCACGACAGTGCATCGCTTTATCTGAATCCTTTTTTGACGTCGAAAAATTCCTTAAGCTCGTTGCCAACCTTGATGGATCAGCGTGAGTTCTCCGTCCTCATTTTGCACAAGCGGACGAGTTAGGCAGCGATGCCAAAACTAGACATAGCTTTATACAGTTCATCTCTGTGTAAGTGTAGATGCTGTCATACGCGGCCTTAAAATCGATGAAAAAGTGGTGGGTATCGATTGGGAGTTCATAGGTCTTTTCTAGTATGTGCCGCAAAGTGAACATTTGGTCGATGGTTAACTTTACTGGCCTGAAGGCCAGGACCAATCAGATTGTTGGCAGAGAGGATCTTGTAGGTGCATGCTGACCATATCTTACATATGATTTGGTGCATGCTCCTTTTAAGCTCGTCGCCGGCTGCTTTGAACAGCTCAGCAGCTAGACAGTCTGCTCCAGCGGCTTTGTTAGATTTCAGCCCTGATATTGCGGCTTTCACTTCTTCTAGGTCGGGTTCACGGAATTGTTGGCTATCATCGTGTCCGATGAAAGGCTCCTGTCTGACAGCGGTATTTTGGTCGTCGTCGTCGTTATACAGTCCGCAGAAGTGGTCTGTCCAAATCCCCAGCATTGGCTGCATTGATAGCATTCTACTATGATGTTCCCTTGTTTAACTCTGCAGGAATCGGTTCTTGCTCGATAAATCGATCAAGAAATCGAACAATTTAATATCCACTGATTTAATCCACTGATGAAATTAGATAGTTAATGGCTCAATAGAGAGATAAATCACGACTCCAGGTCACTAGAGGGATATTCTGATCTGATATTCTGACCTAAATATTACCGTCCTAGAAAACAGATATGAAATCTGACAATTAGATAAAGATTTTGAGTTCCATATGGAATTTCTTAAACTTCAACTTATTCTGCATTCCATCAAAAAACAATATTTGAACGTCGTCATTAAACCCTTCATTTAATTTTACAAAAAGAAAACAACAGAACCTTTTAAAGTTACAAATATCCTGTCTGCAAATAAATCCAAATGCAAATAAGTTTTTGCCCAAAATTTGAATAATTTCTCTATAAATATTGTCACAGATGAAAAAAAAAGGAAAACCTTACTTCATTTATATTATATTTGCCTGTCAGGATTGCTAGATTATTTATTGCTTGTCACATCCGTTCTCTTATGCCTCATGTAACACACACACACACACAATGCCTCTCTCTATTTATTCTCTGTGTGAACTCGATTTTAGATTACAAAACTTAAACTTTGCATACTAATCTATGCAAATTGGCTTCAAAATATAGAAAAACTTTCCTCTGCTTTTAGTCAACTTGGCCATGCCTAGACCAAGACAACTGCAAACAACAGCTGGGTTGGGAAATTTCCCTTTAGTTAGTTGAAAATTTCCCTCATTGTTATCATGTGAGAGTAAAATGATTTAAGACAATCTGTTAGCACCGTTCTGTTGCTATTCCAATTCAACGCTTGCATGAATATGATAATATAGTAAAAGTGTCCTTAATGACTTTACAACAAAAGAAACCCCAAAAATATCTTTTTGATAATTTTAACATCAACGCTTTAGGTTCTTGGTCGCCAGAGCCATTGGACTCGTGTCGGTCGTCCTCCCTTTTGCATTAATCGAGTCGAAAAAAGGGAAAAAACAACAACGGAAATCAATTTGCATATTTTGATAGTTTTTCTTGTCCACTTCGTCAACCATTTTGGACACTATCAGAGGTAGCAAGAGAGAGAAGGAAAATCGTCCTTCAGAGATTGCTAAATTTACATTCTGAACCGTGCGAATATTTATAAAATTCGGGCTGAAAAATGACAGTTGAATTGGAATAAAAAAAACTGTGCGCACATACCATTAAAGGGCAAAGGGATTTTGTGGACTGGGAGCAAGGTCAAACAAAAAAACAACCGGATGTGGAAATAATTGATTTCGAATTCACATGCAAATCAAGAATCATAAATTTTCCCCTTTCCAAAAAAGGGAAAAGGAAAAAGGATTATAATTGTCGTCGTGGGTATTATTATCTTTTGGGGTCTCATTGAGTAACCCCAATAAAAAAAGTTTGTATACAATCGACAAATATTTTATTATATTTATGACCGAGTGAGTTGGTTCGATGAGATAAGAGAATAAAAAAAAAACACATGTTCCCTCTTCGATTAGGATGAATGATTTATTGGAAATAAATATGGAATGACCACATAAGACGATTGTCATTTGTAATCAATGTGAAGTTTATGATTATTTTGGGGACACAAAATCTTTCGATATTGACATGATGACATTTCTATTTTCTATCTCTAATTGGAGGAAGGATCTGAGACAGATTTTTTACTGAATCAATTTATCGGGTTTAACTTCATGAGACATTCTGGGATGAATGAATTGATTTGGGTCACTTGAGATGAGTGTTAACATTTTGATATTGTGGACAAATTATTTGACTGTCTTTAGGATAGGGCTATTCTGATGTATTGCTCTTCTATGGCGTTGTTAAGAATACTTTTTTGATGACAAATTGTGTTTTTAGTTTTGGTTAGATTCGGGTTTGACAGATCAAAACGCCGATAAAGGATGCCAAAAACGTAGTTGTCTCAAGCTGTCTGTTTATTTACAGAAATAACTGAAGAAAACGCCCACAAATAATTTTGTTGGTTCTTGTTCTTAGGTTATTGTAATCTCATAGAAAGAATATCTTCTGGTGCAAATATTTCGGCAACCAGAGCTCGGCTAGCACAAAATGTAGAGAACCAGTGGCAACACTGCCAAGGAGCCATCAGAAGTGCTAGGGTTTACACGGTCACCACAACGAAACCCCTGGTTTGACGATGAGTGCCGGCGAGCACATGCAACTAAACAAGATGCATACAAAGTGGCGTTGCAAAGAAGGACTCGAGCCGCTTGCGAGCTCTACGAGCAGAAAAGGAGAGAGGAGCACAAACTTCTCAAAAAAAAAAGAGACATGACAAGCGCGTGATCGAAGAGATGGAGGGATGTCACAACACAGAAACGAGGTTCGAAAGTTTTACAAAAAATTAAAAAAAAACCTCCAGGGCTTATCACCCGAACTGAAACCTGCCGTCATGGGAAAATCGTAGTGGAGCCACAGTCAGTGCTGAGGATTTGGAAAGACATCTTTTCCAATCTGTAGTGTCAGTGGCTTAGTGGTCAGGTGCGTTGGCTGCTAAGCGGAACGTCATGGGTTCGAGTCCTACCTGTGCACATAGTTTTTATTTCATCTTTCACGGACAATACCTCTTGCGAAGAACTGACAAAACTTCCAAGAGTATCATGACATGAAAAAAGTGCTTCTCTACTTTGCCGTTCGGAATCGGCATTGAATTGAAGGTTCCCTCAATTCTTCACACGCACCTAGAGAATTGTTGTTGAGGGTAAGCCACTTAGGCCTTGGTTCTTCAAGAGCTGTCGCGCCAATCTATTTTATTCTTTTCCAAGCTGTTTAATGCCGATGACGAGCAAAATTCCGCCAGCTATACAGAACCATTCAATTTGGGTGAAGCAGGCCAATAATTCCACCCACCCGACATTGATGACGTGAAGATAGTGATATCTAAGCTTAAGTCGAACAAAGCCGCTGGAGCAGACAACCTAGCCGCTAAACTGTACAAAGCATCTGGAGATAATTTGGTTAGGAGAACGCACCAGCTCATCTGCAAATTTGGGTCGGAGTAAAGCATGCCCGACAAATGGAACATCAGCATTGTATGCCCGATCCTCAAGAAAGTAGTTCCGCTGAACTGCACCAACTACAGAGATATAAAATCGTCTTAAAATCGCCTACAAGACCTTGTCCGCCGTGCTGTGTGAACGTTTGAAGCCCTTCTTCAACAACCTGACAGGTCTTTATCAGTGTGGGTTCAGATTCAGACTCTTAAAGACCACCATCGATCAGATATATTCACTCTACGGCAGATCTTGGAGAAGACCAAGGAAATTAAAATCGATCGCTACCACCTTTTCGTCGATTTCAAGGCCGCATATGACAGCGTCTATAGAGACCAATTATATAGACCAATGTCTAGTTTTTGCATCTCAGAAAAACTCGTCCATCTATCATTTTACGTTGGAAAAATCACGCTGTTCCATCATGGTCGGAAAAAACCTAACGGACGCATTTGATGTCTAAAAAGTTTTAGACAAGGCAAACAGCATTCTTAAAAAGATACTGCAAAACTTTAACGTCAACACTAGAGGCACAATCTTTCAAAAGTCCAGCTACTAGAATATACGCAGATGACATTGATAAAATGAAAGAACAAAGCGTGATGTCAGTCTCAGTGAAGCATTCGTGAGTCTTGAGATGGAGGCCAAGAAGATGGATCTAGCGGCTAACGAAGGCACGACCAAGTAAATGCTGTCAACAAGAAAGGACAACAAACATTGACGTCTGGCGAAACGTCAGCATAAACAGATTTCGAGATAGTAAAGGTCTTCATCTATCAAGGATCCGCTATAAACTCAGACAACATCACCAGCGCTGAAATCAAACAAAGAATCCCTCTTGCCAGTTGCTGTTTCTTTGCACTTAGAAGGCAATTGAGTAGTAAAGTCCTCTCTCGAGCAACTAAAGTGTCACTGTCGTAATCATCGCGGCCCCCATGTATGGTGCAGAGACATGGACTATGACAAAATCGAATGAAAACGCTTTGGGCTGCTTCGAAAGAAAAATTCATCGAGTTATTTTTGGTCCAGTCAGTTTAAATGGACTGACCTAGCCAGAAAAGTTAAGGTCCAACGACTTAGATGGTTGGGTAGTGTAGAGCCAATGGAGATTAATGCTCCGGCTCGTAGAGTCCTCGAATCCAACCCGGAAGGACGTCGCAGAAGAGGAAGACCGCGACTCAGGTGGGAGCACACAGGTGATAGAGGACCTGAGCCAAATTGACGTGAGAAACTTTAGACAGCTAGCTAGGGACAGAGCTTGCTGGGGACTCTTGTTGGATGAGGCTTTGGTCCGACCTGGACAGTAGCGCCACCATAAGTAAGTTAGTAAGTAAGAGCTCGGAATAGGGTTTGGTTTTCAGTTGTATGCTCCGGATAACTTGTTCTGTAAAATGTGTTGAATTTTATGATACATCAAAAGAAAGTCTGCTAGATCTATTCATCAAAATAAGTCGCAAGTTTTTTGAAAGCCTTGAAATCAAGGTATTGTCAAATTAAAAAAATATTCACTGCAAAACAAAACTATCTGCGAGGTTTTGTTATCGAGCTATGATCAATAAAACTACGTTTTTTCAGTTTTTGGATCATAACTCGTAGTTCTGTTGTTGTTCTCCAATTATTCGATATGGATGAGACCATGAGACTTTCCAGCAGATGGGAGAGTCATCAGTCATCAACTTTCTTCAGAGAACCTTCGACTATATCGCGGTCTCTGATGTATACCAGTGGATCTATGTTTCCACGACTGTTACGCTTCGGATTGCACTTTAACAGCTTAAAACAGGGCAGTTTAAAAAGGTGTATTTGGTCTGCAAATGCAGCAATATAATAAGTCAATTTATCAATTTATCAATTTAAGATGAAAATTTACTCTATCATTTTCAAGGCTGTGTTTTTGATTTCCAAACATTCCAAAATACACAATAAAACCTCCCAGCGATTTTGAATCAATCAAAATCAAGAACAATCTATGAATTGCGTTTGCTTTTATTTGATTAAATTTTAAAACAAAACAGTACCACCTTAACCTTGCTCAAAATATAATTTATTTCATTCCATCCTTAAGACCCTGCTTATCCCATTAGCTACCTCTAGAACGCCGCCGCACCAAACCACCACCTCGTCAAATCCAATTGCCCTTTTGAATTACCAAAACGTGAGCAATTACCTAATAAAATAAAAATTGTACCCAGTTTTCTTGATTTTGCCTCATAAAATCGATTCCACCATTTAGACCCACCCCGCTCCTTCCATGAACTCACTTACAAAACACATCAAAACTAATCGCTTAACGCCGTGCTGTGATACCTACTGTCACCACTCAGCCGCAGTCAATTTCAATAAAAATTCAAACGTCAATTTATGACAACATTACACCAAAACCCTCGATTCTACAATAAATCTCTCTCACACTCGCTCTCTCTCTCTTTAAACAATTCCTTGTCGATTGATTGGCAATTTGCGAAACTGCGCCAGCTTTTTCTTTCTTGAAACACAAAAACAAAAAAATCAGTGAAAATAAATTGCGATAAGCCGTAAAAAAAAAGAAGAAGAATTACCAAAGAATAGAGAAAAATCAACAAGGACAAAGTTAACACATACATACATTCACACCTGCCAAAAGTGCCAACAAGTTTTCTCGCCATGAAGGTATCTTTTAAACACCCCAGCCCGCCTTGCCCTGGAAATTCTACATACGTATATGTTGCCTAAAAGCTTAAACTAACTTTGCATAATTCAATCTGGATTTTCCTCTGCTCTTTCTTCTCTATTCGTCGCTCGGCGCAACGTTCCGCAATGCAAATTGTCCCACGAAACGAGAATAACAGTGCGAAAGATATTCATAGTTGTTCGCCATGTTTTTTTTTGCTTCTTTAAAAAAAATGTGCGAAAAGCGAAAAATCCTTCTGCAGTCTACTTTCATGTGATTTTCTTCTTCACAAAAAAAAAATCCACCTCTCTCTCTTCTCGAATTTTTTGTGTAATTTATGTTTGTCGCATATGTTGGGTAGTCTTTTTCCCCTTGTTTAGTGATAAACCAAACCTAACGGAATTAACGGTTATATATAAGAAGAGACAACACAAAAAATAATAGAACAAAAATGATGAGTGCGACGACGGACAACGTGGCGTATACTTACTATTTTTCCCCATACAACTTTTCTCCCTTCTCTTTCTGTCTTCTGCTTCTTTGTTTTATCTTTGTGAAGGGCTTCCGCTTTGGGTATAGAGACATAATGCGATATTGTTGTACATCATCAATTTAAGTGCGAGTTCTCTTTTGGAAGCCCTTATTTCAGTTTTATCTCTCTGCTCATCCCATGCCCGGGTCGCCAGTCGCCACCGCCGCGCCACCGGACTGCGAATTTGGATGGGAAAAATACCAGCAACAAGTAAGAAAGAACATACACAACGTCGTAGAGTATGCGTATGTTAGCTGCATTATGCTTCAGCAATGGCGCAAAACAATTTAACGAAGAAGAACTCTGGAACTTGCCGAAATCTCCGTGATGTAGACTGATGGATAGAGTGTCAGAGAAAAATTTCTCCTCCACATTGCTGCGAAGGAAATTACCGCAGAATGAGAGATGTGACATGTTTTATCGTGACTAACTACAGTGGCGTGTATAAAGAGATAACGGTTTTTGAAAGTGAACGAAATCCGACGAACGAAGGAGCAAAGCGAACATGGAATACAGAAATTCAATTTCCCTTCCTCGAATGTGGTTTTTTTCGTTGTCTCTTCGATATATGCTCTGGTTTCGGATGTGCCTTCAATTTTCCTGTATGTGTCCTTCTTTAAGGCTTTCCCTTTGAGCGCCTATGTCCTTGCACGAAGAAAAAGGCTCGTTTTCCATCCAATTCCATCATCGTCATCATCATCATTGCCATCTTCACCATTCAGCGACAAATTTTCCTTAAGCTTCTTTCGATGTAATAAAGCTGCAGACATTTTGGCTCGACGACATGAGGATTTCTTTTGTCTGTGTGCATCTGTTTTATGTCCTTTTGGCTTTTGGCTTTTTTGTTTCTTTGTTTCGGCTCGGCGCCAGTAGCTGCTGGGATGCTAGACTTTTGATGTTCACATTTTCCATTTCTTAAGAAACGAAATTGGTAGGGTCCTTTCTTACTGCAGGCCAGTCTCTGCCCTGCTCCAGGACTCTGTTTTTTTTTTTTTTATTGCGCCGTAGGAGCTCGGACTTTGAAATAACATAAAGACAGGACCCCCTGTTTGTTTTTGTATCCATTTGACCTACTAATGATTTTCAAAACGAAAAAAAAGACATAATGTATATCCTTGCATATAGACAGGATAAGGCACCAGTGATGATGAGGCAGGGTAGGGTGTCCTTATTGCTCATAATGAGAAAATCTTGTTTTCTGCTTTTTATCTTCGTTTTTTTGCAGTTTTTTACTCGCCATAATTTTTTTTTTTGTCTGTTTCTTAATGTTATTTGACGCGAAAAAAAAACACAGCGTACTGCATAACGGTTATTGTTATTTTTATCCATGTTGTTAATGGTGTGCTGTTTGATGATGGAAAAATAGAAAAAGTCCAAACACTCCAACCCCCGCCGCAACAACAAACGACAAAAAAGAAGAAGAACAGAAAAAAAACATTATGATCCAATGGGTTGCGCCTCTGCATTATGCTATTTGGGTTTTAGACAAGGATTTTTAGCATAAAATAAAATACAACATAACGGTGATTTGTTTTGGCTTCTCCCCCCTCTATTTGACATTTGGTGTGTGAATGGATAGTGATGGCGTGTTTATTTAGAAAGATGATGCTTCTTTGGTGACACAAGTTGCTTAGTATGACTTTTTGTGTGAGAATGAGGGGAAGAAGCGGGTATAATATGTTTTTTTTTCTTTTTCATTTGTCAGTGTCACTCATTTTTCTCTTTGTCGTGATGGTGGGTGGGAGGAAGTCTTAAATGACAAGTGTCATTCTAGTAAGTTAATATCTTGTGGCGCCTTTCGAAACGTGTCTGATGGTGCTTAAGAAAATGTAAGTACGACATGAGGAAGTCAATAAATAGTGACTGGCTTAAGTACGATATGTTTCTTGTCACTCAAAACAGTCATGGCTTAATGTCATTTGCAGTCGTACTTGAAAAATGTTACTTTTCATTGGGAACGTCAAAAGTGATCACGTTCGGTTCTGATATGGCTATTCACTGTAGGTTTCTAAAGTGGTTAAGATACAATTTGAGCACAAAAGGATAAACAAAAAATGGTAAGTATACACCACAGTGTACTTCATCTGTTAAACTTGTACAAAACAAAAATGGGTATGATAAAATGGAGCGTAAGTTTAAAACAATCAGCAGTATGCATGATTCAAATTATGGCTAAGGAAAGGCTTTATAATTTGCTGTTTAGAAGGGATTGCAATGTAGAAAAAATGTACTAAAAAAAACATTAATTTAACAACAAAACAATAATAATTTTAGTGAATTTCCATCCAGTTAAGAAATGTACAATCAAAATAAATATAATTTCTGAACTGACCATGTCAAATAAGTTTTCTAAGAGTTGTGAGGATACCTACATTTTAAGACTTAACTTTTCCTATTTTTTGTTTAAATAGGCCAAGAAAACTCATGAGATTAAGTAAGGTGGAGTCTACTTACGAAAAGATGATTTTATTCTGGCGTAAAAGACATGTTAACGAAACGTGAAATTGCAGCTCGTAATACGGTGATAAGTAGCACTAGGTTTCCAAGTCAGAAGTTAGCACAAGGATGGCATCCAACATCTTAAACGTGCACTCCTTTGACCAATTAATGGGAGTGGCTAAGTTTAAAGCTCGATTAACAAATGACAAAAAAACATGTCCCTCCCAAAGAAAGAAGTTCAACATCGATTACCTTTGCACCCCGGAGAATGCCAGAGACTACAATGTGCGCCTCCTCCGTCCTCCAAAATAACACAGATGTCAACACATTGTGGAACCAATATCGCGAAATAATTTAAAATGTAGCAGAGATCACCATAGGTTACCAGCTACCCGCGAAAAAGAACCCGTGGTATAATAATTAATGCGCGTTATTTAAAAGAGAGACGGAAAACGCACGTTTGCAGATACTGGAACGGAATTGTAGATGTTTTCAAGCAACACTTCCAACAGCTGCTAACTGCGCAAAATGTCGATCGAACTAATGACGAAAGAGAAGCAAGACCAGTCAATGAAGGACCAGTCCCAGCTCTTAGCACAGAAGATGTAGGAAGAGCCATCAAAAGGCTAAAAAAAATTTCCGTGTCGGATGGCATTCCTGATGAACCGCATAAACCAAACATGTGTGGGAGGAAGAATGCATGCCCACTGACTGGTCGATAAGCTCCATATGTCCCATCTACAAAAAAAGTTATCCTTTGTCATGCAAAAACTACCGAGGCATATCCTTGCTTAATGTTGCATACAAAATCCTATCCAACGTACTGTGTAAGCGTCTTAAACCGTTCTGAAACACAATAAGTGCGGCTATAGTCCAAGCAGAACGACAATAGATCAAATATTTACACTGAGGCAGATCCTGGAAAAGACCAACGAATTTCAAGTCGAAACCCACCATCTTTTCATCGACTTTACAGCTGATGCTTATGATGGCGAAGTCTGAATTCGAAATCCCGAAGAACTGCTGTGCCGAATGCCGCTAAACAAAACGCAGTGCAGTGTGCAAATGGATAACAGCTCATCCAAGTTGTCTCAAACATGCACAGGGCTTAGAGATGCGCTATCATGTGATTTCTTCAACATAGTCCTGGAGCAGATAGTGCGCAAGGTAGGTGTGAGCACGGACAAAAATTTCTTCAACAAATCCACCCAGCTTCTAGGCTATGCGGACGACATATTCATCATCGGTCGATCCAAGACAGCTGTGCTTGAAACCTTCACAGCGAATGAAGAACAGGCAAATCTCGTTCATTTTAAAGTGCATGAGGACAAAACAAAGCATATCTGTCCACCGCCTAGATAAAAACGCCACTAGTAGGTAGTTTTGAGAAAGTTAAGGAGTTCACCTTTCTTGAAACAAACATCAATGCCACAAACGACACCTTAATGGCGATCCGACGAAGAATTACTCTAGCGAACCGCTGCGCTGTTGCTACTTCGGTTTGGCAAAACAACTGGATTCAAAACTCCTCACTCGAAAGACATAGTTTCAAAACTGTGATTTCACCAGTCCTCTATGGCGCTGATTGTTTGACGATAAGTAAAAAAATTGGCAATTGGTACTGGGCACTTTGGAAATAAAAATTCTTCGACGGATTTTCGGTCCCGTTACGACGATGACGTATGGAGAAGAAAGTTCAGCCGTGAACTGTACGAGCTGTGCCAAGATGTAGATGTAATCCGAAAAGCCAAGAAAAGATGACTACATTGTCTCATCCATATCAGGCTAATGGACGACAACGCTCCAGCCAAGAAAGTCTTCTCATCACAGCCCCCCCAGGTTCGAGATGACAAGAAAGACCGAACCCACACGGTACCAAGGACGCTTGGTTTTGACGAATGGAGTGCTGTGTCTCCACGGGGTAAGCCTTGACGTGGCGGAGCGGCTTACGGTAACTACTACTATGAAGCTTAGAGCTATGCGATCGCGAAACTTGATTTCGCAGAAGGGCCTCCCATGGTCGACAGGTCGAAGAAGCAGTTTTGGTTCGCAGGAACCATGGCACACCCAAGCCAGAAAGAACAGTAGAGCTTGGACCCCCCCGACACTACTCTTCTGAAAGAACCGACCTCGCAACAGCAGGTAATCGGACTATACCTACTCTGTTACATCAGTAGAAAAGAACCGAAAAGCCTAATGTAG
>CAKKXW010000004.1:20568591-20603117 GCA_920937365.1 Sphaerophoria rueppellii | reverse complement strand
TTCTAATTGTTTCGCTGACGATAGTACCCTTAGCTTTTCATATTCGTTTCCAGACTCACATCCCTCTTCTTCGGATATGGAACTGCAACTGCAAATTATGATTAGCTGATTAAACTCTGACTTAAACAGCACTGTACAATGGGGAATTAAAAACCGTGTAGAGTTTAATGCTTCAAAAACTCAATGCTGTCTTGTATCGTTGAAGCGAGATATACCCCCCTTGCCACTGTCCATGAGTGGCAATTGCATCAATTAGACCAAATATCTCGAAATTCTCTGTATGTGCATCACTGACCGCCTCTTGTGGACCAAGCACATACGCGATGTCGGCAAAAATGCCGCAAGATGTTTGGGTTTCTTAGGACGATGCAAGAAATTTTTCACCCCGTCTGACCTGGCTGTTATCTATAAGACTTTTATCCTTCCAAAGCTTGAGTGCAATACCCATCTTTGGGCTGGTTCTCCAGCAACTTACTTAAGCCTCTTGGATGGTATGCAAAGAAGAGCCGTAAGAATGATCGGTGATAGAGACATCACTGATTCATTCACTCCTTAAGACAACCGTCGTAACGTTTCGCGTCTCTCTCTGTTTTATCGTTACTTCTACGGTGAGTGCTATAGAGAAATAGACAGTTGCATTCCTCCCCTTAAACAATTCAACCGTAATACCCACGCTTCCAGGAATGCCCATCAGTTTACCCTCGAGTCCAACTTCGGTCGTACTCTTAAGTATAGAGAATCGTTCTTTAGCCGTACTACGCGGATGTGGAACTCCCTTCCACACTCTGTCTTTCCAGTCCAGTCATTGCAATGTTGATTAATTCAAAACCAATGTACATGTACACCGACACTTACTTTCAAAGTTCAAACCCCTTTCTTTATTTTTAATGCGTTCACCAAGTGTCTGGCATAATAAGGAAATAAATAAAGGAGCTATTTATAAAAAAAAATTATAAAAAAAAATGTCGCGATCTATTGCCCGGAGGTCAATAGTGGTCAAGGACAAATTGTTCGCTTAGAAATTATCTAAGAAAATATTTTTCTCTAAAATTAACCGTTCTCGGAGTAGAAGAACGTAGTAGTAGAACGCTCTATTGTTTTTCCTTCTTTCATATGGAAATCTTCAGTTTCGAATTCATTAACAGTGTCTGACACATCTGACAACTTTTTGAGCCGGCAAGATATCAATGTCGATTTTTCACATCTTCATAACAGCACCGTAATAAAGGTGAACACAACAATATAGTCTACTAGGAATTTTTCCGCAGATTGGGGTTTTAAATTGCTCAAAAATAATGTTTGCTTATGAGGGCTGATAGAATACTTGTAAGCCTTTATTCTGAAGTATAAAGCTGTTGCCGAGGAAAATTGTGAACAATATCAGTTTGAAATTGCGCGAAAATGTTTGCCAAAAATTAACATTTTTACCAATATCTTTGCTTCCAAGCCTTCAAATTTGCGAATTCATTTTGATAAAAAAAACTTTCAAGCTTAACTTTCTCTCGATGTATCATACGATGGGTTTTGGGATAACTTTTATTTCGGTTCAAAATTTGTTAGTCCATGATATTTTTCGAAACTCATGAAGAAATTGATTTCAACGTATTTTAAAGTTCTCATTGTCGTGAGCTTACTACTGCAAGCCAAGCTGAATTCCGAGCTCTGGTTGCCGAGATTGTGGAAACTAGTGAAGCACAGAAAATTGTAGAGGCATTTAAACAGCACAACAATAAGTTTTCAATGGATACTTTGTAGAGCAATTAGAAGAAAAAACGAGCAACTATTAAATGAAGAACTTGTCAGTTGTCACTGTATGCAATACTACCAGAAGAGGTGGAATGAGCGGCACAAAATCAAAAAAAAAAAATACTGTACCGGCTCGGATGGCATAGGTGATCCTCCTTAAGACAAACAAGTTCAACCTAAGGGTTAACATTCAAACTAAGGCAACAAATGCTGGAAAACATTTCAAGTCGAACCTTATCACCATGCATTGCCTTCAAAGCTGCATATGACAGTATTCATCGACGATAAGTTTTGAGGGCTATGTCTGAGTCTCAACAAAACTGATGCACCCGTGCCAAATGACGTCGCACACACCAAGAGGGGTGAAATCGGGGAGCATCTCGATTAAGTTAATCTTAATGAACATATATTTTTAAAATAACGAGATGAGCCTCTATAATTTACTTAACAACGTTCTGCGTATACAGTACGTAAGGCCAGCCGCCCAGGTAAGAACGTCACTGTTGATGTCAGTAATTTCGAAACCTACATCGCAACAAATTTAAGGCATCGGGGTCTAGGAGTCGCAGGGTCTCGAGGTGTCACGAGTCATAATCTCGGAGTCTCGGCATCTCGGCGCCTTGGGATCACAGTCTCTTGGATCTTGGGGCTTTAGTGACCTAGGGTCACTCTATTTCGGGGTCTTAGGATTTTGGGGTTTCGGGGTCTAATAGTCTCGGGGTCTCAAGGTCTCAAGGTCTAGGGATCTTAGAGTCTCGGGGTCTCAATTCGAATGGGGGGTTAGAACGTCACTGTTGATGTGAGCAACTTCGAAAATTATCTCGCGAAAAATTTAAGACCTCGGGGTCTTGGTGTCTTGGTGTCTCAGGGTCTCGAAGTTTTTGATTTTGAAGTCTCGGCATCTCGGAGTCTCAAGTTCACAGTATCTCGGAGTCTCTGGGACTCAGGGTCTCAGTTTTTCGGGAACTTGGGCTTTCGGGATCTCGGGATCAGAGTCTCATTCTCGGTCTAGGCGTTTTGGGGTTTTGAAATAATCTTATTCTTATATAACTTCTAAGCTTTTTCTCTATTATTGTGTAGACATTCAACACCAGATATATTGACCAACTGTCAAATCTATCAGTTAAACAGTTTTGGAACATTAAACATTTATTCCAGTTATTAATTGATATCGTTGTAAGATGTTACACCAAAAATAGCAGTTATTTTATATTTTTACGCCCAGTTGTTTCTGAAATCGAAGGGGGGGGGGAGAAGAGATGATCATTTTTTCATATTTCCTGTTTGTTCTTTGCTTTCTTTAATAACTTCGAAACTATTTATCACAATTGCATGATAGCACATGTGTGCCAAAATTGATTGCAATCGGCTAAGCAGTTTCTAAGAAATCTTTGTTGAATGAACAGAAAACGAAGTGATCCTATACGGGTTTCTTTTTCACCCTAGTGTACGAAACCCTAAAAAGTAATTTAACATTATAGATTAAGGTAGTAGATGTACTACCTACTTGGTTTTTTACTTATGAAACAAACACAATTTGATTTTATCTTATCAGAGCATTTCATGGTCGCAGACTAGGTTTTTAGGGCAACAATATTATACATTTGTATATTGTGATTCCGAATAAAGAGCTTATCATTGCTGTAAAATTATGAAACACAAATAAAAAAATTCTCCGTATATGTTCTAGACAACAGAAAATGACTAATAGACTTATATTGATCCCTCATCATTTAAAATAAAGTAAAGGGTCGGTTAGGTGCCGGTTATAGCTCATCAGATAAAAATGTATTTTTCAAATCTGAGTACTTTAAAACTCTATTTGATTGTAATGTGAATACTCAATTCGACGAATGCTCATTTGAACAGTTTTTTTACACATCTGAATTTCCTTCTTGTGCTGAATTAGACTTTCATGTTGACTTGATTTTACCCTCATTTGACGTTAAATTCAACTTTAAGGCTCTGTTTCAAGGCTCACTATTCACAAAGCACACCACTGGCATCACCACGTTATTCTTTTCTTTTAATAATAAATATAACACGGCACTACATTGTAAGACCATATTACAAGTCGGTCTTATTAACTAATACAAAAAACAATCCAATACTGCTCCTAGCAAAATATTAGAGAGTGGACGATAGCGGGTCTTGGAAGAGAGCGGCTTCTGTCCGCGATACACTTACAAGAAATGGGTCGAAGAAATAAACGATTAGAACTACTTTCTATCTCTTGCGAAATCGAAAATTCTTTCGAACTGTGAAATAAACGGTCCCCGGATGACGGCCTCTTGTTCGTGGTATTTTTGAAGAAGAATAACAACATTACCTTTCGAAATCGGTCCAGCAATCAATAAACGGTAAAATAGAAGCCTTGACTGGTCGGAGATGCGCTTTGAACAAGAAGAGAATTTTGGACATGAAAAAAAAATACAAGGGTTACCCCAAAAGGTTCCGCTCGAGAAGCTTTCGGCACTAGGTACATTAGGTTCAGCACTTTGCATCCCGGTATTTCTTACTTCTAGTGCAAGGGATTAGTACTCGGCAACGGAGAATCATCGATTTCAAGGCCGCGTATAACAGCGTCTACAGAAAAACTCGTCCGTCTGTGCATGATGAAAATGGAAAAGTCACGCTGTTCCATCATGGTCGGAAAAAACCTAACGGACGCTTTTGATGTCAAAAAAGGTTTTAGACAAGGCGATGCGTTGTTTTGTGTCTTCTTCATCATCTTGAAAGGATTGTACAAAGCTCAAACGTCAACACCAGAGGCACAATCTTTCAAAAGTCCGTCCAGCTACTAGGATAAGCAGACGACATTAACATAATTGGAAGAATACAGCGTGATATCGGTGCAGCGTTTGTGAGTCTTGAGACTCAGGAAGATGGGTCTAGCGGTTAACGAGGGCAAGACCAAGTTAATGCTGTCGACAAGAAAGGACTACCAACATCGACGTCTTGTAGCAAACGTCAACATAGACAGATTTAACTTCGAGGTAGTTAAGGACTACCTGGGATCCGCTATCAACTCAGACAACAACACCAGCGCTGAAATCAAACGAAGAATCACTCTTGCCATCGCTGTTTCTTTGGACTTAGAAGGCAATTGAGTAGTAAAGTCCTCTCCCGAGCAACTAAAGTGACACAAAACCCTCATCATCCCGGTCCTCATCTGATGAAAACGCTTTGGGTTGATTTGAGAAAAAAAATCTTCGAGTGATTTTTGGTCCTGTCTTCATTAATGGAGAATGGAGACAAAGATTCAACCAAGAACTTTACGAGCTGTACTCTGTACAGCGACACTGACCTAGCCAAAAAAGTTAGGGTCCAACGACTTAGATGGTATGGTTGGGTCATGTTGAGCGAATGGAAAATAATGCTCTCTGGCTCGTAGAGTCCTCGAATCCAACCCGGAAGGACGTGCGTCGCGGAAGAGGAAGACCTGGTGGAGCACACCGGTGGTAAAGGACCTGAACCTGAACTTGGCGTGCGAAACTGGAGACAGCTAGCTAGTTACCCAGCTGGCTGGAGAAGTTTGTTGGGGAAGCCCTGATCCGACCTGAACTGTAGCTCCACCATAAATAAGTAAGCAAGTAACGGAGAATAAAAAAACTGATTTTACCCCGAAAGTTAACTTCCTCTTATGAATTGTTATGTAATGACACAATGTGAATTGTATGAAAGGAAATAAAATAAATGAATGAATTTCTTCTGATCTGTATTGTCGTCCCAGTTAACTGATTATAATTTATTAAATGATATAACGTCCCCAATGCAAACTGTGCCCTTATATCGATTACATGGACTGTCAGAATACTGTATGCCTATCATAAACGATCCTAAACAAACATAATCTCAGACACGCCAATCACACACTCGATAATGACTCAATCCACCAGCCTATAACTAACCATCCAACAGCCCTTTTTACCTTTTCTTCAAATCCAAAATCATATGAACTCTGTTCGCTAGAAATTTGTATGATTGTGTATGTGTTGTTCTTTTCCTAGAAATAAGTACACTTGCACCTGTCTGCCTCTGCCTGGTCCTTTTTCACCCAGCACGCATAAGTAGATACAATGGCAATAGAGAAAAGGAAAAAATGAATTTCAAGATAAACAATGTCCAATTCAAAAATAAACAAAAAACTGACAAACAACACAAAAGCGACCAAAGGCTCAAAGGAAACTTTGACGAGGCGCCAAGAAGGAGCCTACAAATTTTCCAAAAATACTTAAACAGAATAACTAAGTTGCCAAAACTAGCCCTGCCTGGCTCGGTGAAATGCGAAACCGTTATGTGTAGTTTTGTTCTCCAAAACAACAACAACAACAAGTTTGCAACAAACTATCTTCCCCCATTTGACCTGGCCACGTTCGATTCAATGGTAAATGTGCAAAAAAAACAGCCATAAAAGCACAAAACGAAAACGAAAAAAAGAGAGAAATTTATAAATTTGAGAGAAAAGTGGACGAAGAAAAATCCCCAACAGCATGGAAAAAGTTGACGCATTGCAGGTGCGTACCGTGGAATCGATAAGGCGCAAACTCCCCTCTATCGGTTAAATTGTTGTTTTATTTTTTTCTCGACTGTTTCATTTTGTTATTCTGTTAGAATCCAAGGAGCAGCAGAACAGCGATAGCTAGTCATTTTTACACAAACGCTATTTAGCTGGATAAAACAAGTGAGAAAACGTACCCAATGTGTGTAGATAACGTTATCACCATCTAACGGCACCTAGCTTACCAAGGCAGCGCAACACGATGAAAGACAGTAAAGAAACAGACGAAAAAATACAACAACAGGAGTAAACAAAAAACCGCACCCATACCCACCCGTGCCCACATGCCCCTCACGGGTTTTTGTTGGTCGTTTTCGTGCCCAGGGCCAGGGGTAGCGAGACTTTGTTGCCTTGATTTCCCATATTCATTCTGAGTTCTGATAGCTAAGTCGATTTTCATCGATAAGGGCTTGTTGAAGAGGGCTGAATGACGATAACTGTTCAGTGTTCATGTGCATTGTGCAACAGCAGCAGAACAATCACAATATGTAAGCTTAATTAGACGAGGCAGGCAAAACAGTTATGAAAATTCCTTTTGAAAATCTGTATTGTGGTATTGGGGAGGTGGTAGATGGAAGAATAATAATTACTATGCATTGCGCTTTAAAAATGCGACAAGAAGACGCAAAGTTTGCCAACAAACAGCTTGGCAAAGTCTATTTGCATGTTAATAACCTCTAAAAATGCTGGAAAGGGAATGCGGAGTGGAGCCAAAGAAAGCCTTTAGAACAGGACTATATCTAGCATCGTCATAACACTCTTGAAGTATTGTAAAAGCTTTTGGCAGTACCTATTGTTGGCTGGGCTGAGCCGAGAGGCTCAAGCAGAGGCATTAATGGACATTTTAACTGATTTTCTATTCATTGCTAAACGGAAGAAAAAACATACAGGGAAGCTATTCGGAGATAAATTAAAGGAAATAGGAAATAGATAGATTATTTGTATCACCCGTAGAGGCTTCAGCCTTGGTACCTTGGCCCATTTGCTTGAAAATGTATATTATGCTGGATTTTGCTTCTGTCATCACATATTTACCTGTGGGTTTGATGGATATCATAGATTTGGAGTTTCTGTAATCCGCTTTAAGACTACAGAACAACAATTTAATATGTGTTTATGTTCCCATCGATAAAATTCGGAGGTTTATCAAGAAATAACTACAGTTTATGTACCTAGCGTCTGTCCAGAACTGCCTCATCATCCTAGACAAACGTGAACTATTACTATTACTGGTAGAAGCAAAGTTCAGAGCTCAATTATCTTATATCAACTATAAGGAAAATTATGGACTCTGTTAAGAAACAAATTCAAGAACTGTACACTTACCAAAATCCTGAGACAGCATACCGCAGAGATCACCGGCTTGAGTAGTTACAGAACTCTACAAGTATAGATTAGAAGTTACGTCGTCGTTACCAGAACTTCAACAAAAAATGCCTTGGTCTAAATCTACGCAGGGGTATCTTAAACTACAGAAAACCTGTAGTGAAGCGACAAACTTTGTTCGGAGTTTTTATGGCATTATCTGCGATCACCAGAAGCGTGACCTCACAGCGCCCATGATATGTGTGTGAATAGATTCAGGGAGAGATTGATATTCGGGTTATATGCGGTTAGGTGAGGTTATGAACTTATGCAAACCATTTTGTACTTTTAAGGAGGGACATCTTGTGTCGAATGTCGATCGTTTCCAGATCGTTTCGGAGAAGAGATTACCGAGATAGCTATTCCTTCTATTGGAGAGCGCCAGACATATCATAGTAAGTATTGGGCTGTTTCCTCTTTCTCCTCGTCTACAGAAGTCATTAATGTAGACCCCTAGCCTCATAGCAGGTCACGACTCCAATTGTGGAGCTTATACATTGTTTGCTCAGGGAATTCAAGCCTTTTGACCGCTTGAAGTCTGCTAGGCTGGTGGTTCCCTGTAACCATAGCATTTGTTGATTCTAGAATCTAGAGCATATTGTTTGAGAAGATATTTGCATGCAGAAAGTGGTGTTCCTATATTGTTTCTTTGTCTTACATTGAGCAGAAGTGTTCCGGTGGTATTGAGCTCATCAGCTCTGCAATTTCACGGAATGTCTCTGTGGCTCGGCATCCAAAGGAGGTCTATTTTAAACTGCAGTGTTATCTCATTCAGAGATGATCGACAGTCGTGGACAATAAGAGAATTTGTGGACACAGAAACGAGAAATTTTAGGTCAGCTTGGCTTTCCGAGAAGATGCGTATATTTTTGCAAGATATAACGTTTTCTTTGAGATGCTTTTATTGCCATTACTACATTGATTGGGAAGTCTTTATGATAGGCTGAGATCCAGTTGTTTCGATTAAATGCCGCGCCGTGATCGGTCTTTAAACTGGGTACATTGTTTTCTTCCAGGGGTCCTCCCTCTTTCCAAAAGGATGTTGAAGGAATGGAAATATGGAAGTTAACGATACTGGAATCTAAAATCCATACCTCCGATTTTAAACAAACGTCTCAACAGATTCTATTATCAAAAAACGTATCATTTACTCTCCGACGCAACCTATACTAGAAAGATCAAGCAACCGTGTTTGGTTTCGAGGACTGTAAACTGCAGTGTTTTAAGATGGTATCCAAGGTTTTCTATTTTAGAAATCCGGTTTCACATATTTATGTTATAATAAACCTCGTTTAGAGTTCCACCTTAAAATAAATGCCACTTCCTTACGTAAAATTCTGAATTAGTACGGGAATGTCTAAAGGAACCTCCTTTTGAAAAGCACCTTCTGCCACCTACTTACACTTAACTGCCACCACAGTAATTTGGTTTAGTTCAAGCATTTACTTAACCTAAGATATTTTTAAAACACTTTTTGTGCTAAAGAAGGAATCGCAGGCTTGCGTTGGTACCTTATCTCTTTGAAACATTAAACACTTCAAACTCGAAATAACATAATGTCTATATTTAACCCAACACTCTTCTGAGCAAAACGCTAAACAAGGTCAAGAAAAACACCTTTCAAGCTTACAAAATTTTAATAGCTGCAATCAACATCATAACCATCCTACTTGCATATTCTTAAAAGGCTTCACAAAACCTTCATTATGAACTTATTATTTTTTCCTAAGGTGATTTACCCTAACAATTATAAAAGAAAAAACATCTTACAACTCACCTTACATCGACGAAATGACGATAAACCAAAACGGAGAAAAAAATAACTGTGTGAATTCCAAGAAATTACCCTCCAACGAAGGCCATCAAACAATTTTCCCCATCGTGTTTATTCACAATTGTGCAAAGTAAAATATGCAAGCATTTTTATCTACAACGAAAGAGGAAAACTAAGCAATGGAGAGAAAACTACCCTTAAGAACAAGTTTAACGGTCTACTAAAAATTACACAAAAAATACCTAATCGGCCTTTTTCACAGTTTTTTCCTAGTGACTTGACTGTGGGGGTAGGGGCTGTGTATCCCCATTTTTCGCAACAACTTAACGAAACCCTTATCATTCGTTAAAAATGGCTCTTCTTTGAAAATAAACAAAAACATTTTAAAGACAAATCGACTCAGAAGAAAGCATTTTCATCAGCAACAACATTTTTGTACGCATTCAAAATTCTCAAAATGGGGAAAAATCGGTTCACAATGCATGCAAAAAAATAAAACAAGGAAAAACTTAACGAAAAACCAACTAAACGGAAAATTTCAAAGAAAAACTTTTGCGCCAGATAGAGACATCGAATTTATTTTCAAGACAATTCAGTTGCAATTTTGCTTCGGACCGTAACGGGCTTAACAATTTGAAAATAAAACTTGAGCATTTATTACAAGTGCGGAAATCATTTTTTAATAAAAAAAAAGTGATCGATCTTCAACAGTCAAAAAGAAATACAAAATACAACTGATATCGTCATAAATAGCTTTAAAGAATAGAAGAAAATAAGAATAAGAAAACAACGCTCCAAGTGGATTTCTTTTTATTTGCGGTAAAGAAACACTTGCCATCTGTTTTCGCACTACAAAACGAGTCAGACACGGTCTCTCTATATTCAGTGATTTTGTCGTCGTTGTTGCAGCTAGCAGCAAATTTCGTGCTCAGAGAACCTAACAACAATCATCGATAATCGTCGATATCTATCGATAGAAAGGATTAATTCTTAAAAAAACAAACACATCCAAATAACAAAACCAATTTTTATATAAAATGGTAAATATGATATTTGAAAATTTTGTTTAAATTGAAACACAAAAATTGTAAGCCGCAGAAATATTTCTTTAAGAAATGAAAACCAAAAGCCAAAGGGAATTGGTTTTCTCTTTCTGAATTTTATCTTTCTTTTCGATCCAAAATTTGTCGTCCAATTTTCAAAGTGCGTTGGTGTTGAAATAAAATATATTGCAGGACTATTTTAAAAATAATTGAAAATAAAAACATTTCTCCATTGTGAATTGTGCTAAATATGGAATTTCGTTCATTAAAATTCTTGTGACTTGTGTGCGTGTCCCAAATAAAAATTCCTCATCCGGGAGTAAGCCAAACTGTCTGCAAAAAAAAAACTCCACAGTACGAGTGAGATGACGAAAATTCTCCCTTCGAAAGGTGATCTACGAACGGTCGGACGAGACAAAATGACAATTTTCCCCTTTTGTTGTCATTGCTCATCGCTCAGACGCTGTCGTGTTTGTTCGAAACGGTTCACTATTTCCCCATCTTTTGCAAAGTGTGTCGTTCTTTTTCACTACAGTTGTCCTGGTCTATCATGCGCTTGCTTCGCATGATAATATGTCTCTTTCGGTTGACACGATTCGACCCGATGACTTTGCCGCATTGCGGTTATTTTCCGATTATGTTTACTTCGTCTTTTCTTCTGTTTTCGCTAAATTTGAAAGCAAAACGCAATGAAAACGAACTCTCAAATGAAAGATGAAAATGAATCAACAAACCGTCAGAAATTGACTCGTTTTTAAAGTGTCATGAATTAACCGCTAATTTGGCTAATTTAATTAGACTAATCAGATATTCAACAGCAAAACGGTTGAAAAGTTATTCAAAACGGAGAGATGACGAAGAAAAATCATCACAAAATTTATGAAGAAAATCCACCCACCCCCCCAGAGAGAACTCGAGAGAAAGAAATATATACATTTTGTTCGCTTCTGCTACTCGTCTATCTTTTTGTGTATAGGAATTTCCCCTCATCGATGTTCTCGTTTCGTTTTGCTTGTCTCTTCTCATTCACACAGATTTTTTTTTTTGTGGAAATTTTTTGAGGTGTATTCGTTTTTTGCAATTTTGTTTGAGTAGTTTTTTCGCCGCCGTCGCCGTTAACAGCCGCAAGCAGCAAATTGCTCCTCTTTGTACTGAAGTAGTTTGGGAACAAGGAAATTTTTAAAAAAAAAGAATTTTTCAAGCAAAAAGAAAAATAATTTTTAGAATTTAATTTTTAACGTCCATTCCTGTGTTTGTTGTTCCGTAATTTTAATTGTGTGAATTAAAACTTTGCGTATTTTCGTGTCGTTTTATCTTTTTGCAAACAAAAAAAAAAATTTTGAAATTTTGCAACGGTTTTCGTTCGTGTAAAGCAATTTTGTCTTGCTCGAGATTTTTTTTTTGTAAATTAGGAAGGGTGACATCACACACACTACCAGCTAAACAAAAATGGTGAACTTTTTTTCTGCTTCTCAAAATTTTATTTATTTCTTTTAAATTTTATTCTGTATTAAGAAAGTGTTGTTTTTTGTTGAATATATATAAAAAAAATAGAAATGCGAACCACACCTTCGTTCCTAATTGGAATTTCAATTCAACTTTGGTTTCGGGGAGCTGGGGACTTGTGGTCACATTTTTTCTTACTTCTCTCTTATCGATATTATTTAGCGCGCATGGGAGAAGAATTTTTTATTTTTTTGGCGACGAGAACAGAAAAAACGTCCGTCGACGACAAGAATGTGAACAAAAGGCTTCAAGCTACAGTAATTAAAAAAAAAATGTACCTACATAGGTACTGTATATTGAACTGGACAAATATTTAACTGTTATCGTATGGAATTTCCAATAGATTTTATAGCTGCCTATTTTTATTGTGCTAGATAAAGAAACGAGAAGGTATAATTGTTGTTACCTTCTTGTGTATGTACTTTGGCAAGTGGGTGGTTCTTTCCTGTTAGCCTAATTGGATTTGGAAAATTATGTTTTTTTGTTTGGCTTGCTGTGTCTCAAAAGCATCTAGAGTGAAAACTGAAACCGATGTGAATTGAATTTTCAATTTCCGGTGTAACGACTGTTTTACAGAATTATGTACCTGCATATATACTTTTATGTTCATATGAACGTGAATTTTTTGTATGAAATTTTGTATCTAAGTTTGTTATAAGCTCGAAGTCGAAAGGAAAAGGGGTGAAGGGTCACACTAACATTCACAAAAATGCATCAGGTAGCAAGAGAACTTACAGAAGTCACGTTTTGGCAGATGTGTCTTTGCTCTTTAACTGGAAGAAAGGGAAATTGATGGGCATACGTAGAAAGACAGACAGACAAGCAAATACCTTTTTTTTTCTTTAGGGAAATGGTGATGAAAACCACGATGAAATTCTCGAAATGCAATTTTCGGTTTTTTGTTTGAAACAATCCCAGTGTTTCCTGCAGACATTTTATTAGTGCCAGCTGACACTTCTTCTGAAAATGAGAAAAATTTGATCATGCAAATGAAATAGAATCGAGGGACAGAGAAAAAAACTCGCAAGAGGGAATGTCTAACAATTGGTGGATAAATCGAAGATCTTCGGAAAAAACAATTGACTTGTCTGAGGTTTTTTGTCCCCTTATGCAGGCCAATTTGCGCATTCGGAATATGCTTCACTTTTTTTCATTTATATTTATTACGTCCAGGGGAGGTCTCAGTGACTTTTTGTAAGGAGGAACTGTCGGGAACCTGGTTGTGACAGTATAGGTACAGGTACAACGTTCAAAAGCTCCTAACTAACCTATAAGTTATACCTAAAAATAGATTTTGATTGGTATTGCCTTCTCTATTTTTTTTTTTAACTCCCGATTAATAAACAAACATGCAGACTGATAAGAATTCAATTTATTTTAATGGATCTGGTCAAGGTCCAAGGAAGCACATCTGTTCTTATTTTTATCAATAAATGAGAATTTACTTGGCTTAACATTTGTATTCAAAATTTCAGAAAAGCTGAATCGCAATATCCATACATTAAAAAGCAAAACCTATGATTTCTCAGTTCAGTTAAAATAAAGGTTATTGATTCCGTGGTTTCAAGCAAGTAGGTCTAGCATTTCACTGTCATCTGAATTGTCATTGGGCGCGTTCACTTTGACTCGGATAGCTGGACGTACAATACATATTTACTGTGAAAGACGAAGTCTTAAAAATATAAATTGATTATTAAACAAATAAAAATATCTTCCAAACTACTAATTGTATAGCCAGACCAATTGCAAGTCGACAAAGTGTAAATTGAAAAATAAGCTATCAAAATAGAATTAAGACAAATCCGTGTAAAAAAAATCTCAATAAATACTACTACTACTCCTCGAATAGGCTATCCGGATAGCTATTTGCTTTTGTTTTTATGTAAAAGAAAATAGCAGAGTCTCAAGCCAAACAAACCCAAAGTTTTCCAACAATTTCAGGTATCTACAAGGTGGCTATCTGACAGCTCATTTTTTTGTACATGTGTTTTCAAAGCTTTCGAACTGGATCATAAAAAACGAATTGGAAAGGCTATCCAAAACCAAACTTCTTTTACTTTTTCGGGAGTTTTGTTAGATAAAACTGTCAAATTTCAAGTATGGAAGAAATTCTCCTAAAAAGTAGTTTTAATCTTACAAATGCACTAATGCAAAGGCAATGTCCCGCCTAACAACTCACTCAGATCTCAGATTTTTTAAGTGAAAAAAATGTCGTTTTACATTTGACGTCCAGAAGCATTCAGATGAGTCCAGAAGTCTTCTGAAACCATTCCATTGGACTGACTTTGGCAGACAGAATGCTTCTGAGTAGAGCAGAACTCTTCCGTTTTGAAAACAGAATTCGCCGAAGAATGACGCATACATCATTATCATAACCCGTTCCATTGGGATTGGAGGTAGAAGAAGAAACGTCAAAAAAAGACCAATAGGCCAGTTCCACCTAACAACATCTCACTGAGATCTCAATGTCACTTTGACTGAGCCAAAATCATTTGGTGGAACAAAATTCTCAGTTCTCATTGAGATAAAATGGTTACCTTACAAATTGTTGTTGTGCATATGTCAGTCACGTCAAAATAGCTGAGTGAGAAATCGAATCCAAAAAATGTTCATCTCAGAAATCTCAGAAAAAAATCTCAATTCTCAGCTGAGATTTTTTGTTCCACCTAATAAATCTCTGAGATCTCTGAGATCTCAGTGAGATGTTGTTAGGTGGAACTGGCCTATTTTTTCTGAGATACCTGAGTTGAAATTATTTTGAATTCCATTTCACACTTAGCTATTTCGACGTGGATGACATATGTGCAACAACAATTTGCAAGGTAAACCAATTATATCTCAATGAAAAGTGAGAATTGTGTTCCAACAAAGATTTTGCCTAAGTCAAAGTGACATTGAGATCTCATTGAGATATTTTAAGGCCGAACTGGCCTAATGTTTGACAGAATTCTCCCGCAAGAAATGATTGCGTGTAAAATCGGGATAACAGGAGAAATATTTTTCTTCTTCAAAAGTGACAGAACTTATAAAAAAGTTGTGTAAAAGAATGTAAAAGTATGAGAATTTGGGAGCACTGATTGATCAGTTATAACAAGATTGGAAACCTACCTACATTTTACCCTCCAAATACCTCAAAACTTATTTTTTTCATTTACACATACAGCAAACTTGCTTTTTATTATGTAGGCAATTGTATCATTAGCTTTGTTCAGCGAGAAAAAAGACAGCACAGTACAGTACAGCACAGCACAGCACAGTGCAGCACAGCTTCATGAGAAATGTCAGAACAGTTTGGAACAGTTTTGAACACAAAATGTGTTCTACCTAAAAAGATGGAACAGAAAATCCTGTCCAAAACTGTTCCAAACTGTTCTAGACAGACTCAATGAACACCAAATCAGAACAGTTTGGAACAGCCAATGTGTCAATGAGCACCAAAAAGCTGTACCTTTCTGTTCCAAAGTGTGCAGAACAGTGTCGCTGAACATACCTATTATTACAATAAAACGTATACTCTTGCAGCTAACCTACTTTTTAGTTCGTAGGCAAATGTCATTTTGACAGCAAGCTTTCCCATATTGTTATAACTGATCAGTGTTTGGGAGTTTTAGGGAGTAAAAGAACAGACCTAGTTGAATGTTTGCCATTTACGATATTGAATCGCTTAACAATCGAGCAATGCGTTAAAATTATTAAAACAAAAACAACTAAACACAGATTTTTCCAACAATATTGCCGTATATGGGGCTCAGAGAACACACAAGCAATCGAAGAGGTTTCACTGTTTCCAGAAAAAAGTGACTGTTTGGTGTGATCTATGGTCGAAAGGTATCATTGGTCCCTATTTCTTAAAAGATGGCAATGGGCGGACCCAGACCGAACGGTTACAATCAGATTGGAGCGATATATTCGAATGATAACCAATTTTTTTTTGGCCGGCGATTGAAGATCACCAAACAAGCCACAGAGCACGACCAATTATGTCGTTATCGCGGAAGAGGTTTCCTGTGCGTGTAATTTCATAGTTTTTGGCGACAAGATCATGCGATTTGGGCATTCGCAATTTCCTCCGACTAGGTATACGGAAGTTGATTATTGCTATCAAGATTCATAAACCACTGGTAGAAGTATGAGTCGTGCCTTTCTTTTAGTTTCCATTAATATTTAAAGACCTTGACTGCATCAAATAGGAAAAGATAACCCATTTGAACACCAAATACCAATTTGCCCAGTTATTGGTTTACACACAAAGAAATAAAATTTATTTCCGCTAAGATGTAATTACCTACGTCAATAAAGCATAAAATGAAGGAGAGGTCTTCCAATTGCATATATTATTTTCTCAAACAAATAAACAAGAGAACAAGCTTGTTTTTTATTATTAAAAAATTCTTTATTTGGATCACGAGAATTGATGTTTGCATACAAAAAATTAAATTGAACAAACATCCAGATGGGATCGATGATGACTTAATAGAAAATAGAAAGAACTGCTGCAATTGCAGTTAATTAATTGATCAGTCACCGATGAGCCAAAGCCAACACAGTGCTGAAGTTCGCCACCACTCCCACCCGCTAATATTAATTTAAATAATTAAATTGTTGAAGGCGTACATGTTGTTTTATTACTCTCAATTATTCAAGTAGCAAAAAACAAGCAAAAACGATAAAAAACCAATCAATATTTTGTGGTGGTTGGCGGGAAATGCAAATTTTCCAAGCGGAATTGAATGTACTATTTCCAATAGTGTCATTCATAATGAAGAAAAAAAGCATTAAATAAAAAAATATTGAATAATCCCGATTACAGCACATTATCGGATTGCGATAAAACAAAATATTTATTCCAAATTTAATCAGGATTGTATTTCTTTTTTTTTTTCGATTAAACATTATGAACTTTTTACAGTGTTCTTAAATAAATTATGAAAACCTAATAATGTTCCCATTGGGTGCTTAAAAGTTATTGGCAAAAAACTGTGTGAAGCGATTTATTTATCTGCAGCTCTGAATATTATTATTTTCAATAAAATTTAACGCCCATCGTTGTCATAATTCCCCGAATCAGCGATTTCAATCGAATGATATGAGCAATTTTTTGGGGTTCGTTTGAAAAATACTGTTTTGATGGTCATTTTCGAGGGAATTTAAAATCAAAATCTGACGATTGACGAGAAAGGGAAATTTTGGGCGAAATAGAGGTTAGATGATTAGATAAAAAGAATAATTGATCATCAAGTGGTATTTTTGTGAGTTATTGAATATTTCTTTCGTTTATTATTATTTTTTTTTTATAATCAACACGCACTCAAGGGCTTTTTTCATTACCCCTTATATGCCAAGAGCACAGTGCGAGTATTAGGGAAAGGATAGAGGATGTAAAAGGAGATGTCGGTGAACATTGGTTTTGAATTCTTGAATATTGCAATGGCTGGGGAAGACAGAGTGTGGGAGCGAGTTCCACATTCGCGTAGTACAGCTAAAGAACGATTCTCTGCACATGACAGTACGTCCGAAGTTGGGCTCAAGGGTGAACTGATGGGCATTCCTGGAGGCGCGGGTATTACGGTGGAATGTCTTAAAGGAAGCAATGCAACTGGCTATTTCACTAGACCATATATCGTTGAAGTAACGGTAAAATAGGGTGAGGCATGAGACATTACGCTGATGTTCGAGCGATGTGAATGACTCAACGATGGCATGATCACCAATCATCTTGAATGCTCTTTTTTTTGGATACTGTTCAGAAGACATAAGTATGTCGCTGGAGCACCAGCCAGGACGTATATATGTACGTTTTGTAAGTGATAGCCAGATCAGAAGGGGAAACAAATTTCTTGCATCGTCTTAAGAAACCTAAACATCTTGCGCCATTTTTGGCCGCACATGGCATATGTGTTCATTCCATAAAAGGTGGACAGTAATGCACTGTACATACCGAGAATCTCGAGATGTTCGGTTTCATTGATGCAAGTGCCACTCAGGGGAGGTATATCTCGTTTTAACGAGACAAGAACACATTGAGTTTTCGAAGCATTAAATTCTACACGATTTTGTATTCCCCATTGTACAATGCTGTTAAAGTCAGAGTTTAATGAGCTCATCATATTTTGCCGTTGCAGTTCCACATCCGAAGGGGAGGGATGTGAGTCTGGAAACGAATACGAAAAGCTAAGGGTGCTATCGTCAGCGAAACAATTTATTGGATTAGAAGTAACAGACAATAGATCATTAATGAAAATGAGAAAGAGGTTCGGAGACAAAACGGAGCCCTGGTTTTTTAATCATTTTTATAAGCTGGGCTTATAGTTATAATGCTGTGATGAAGTGTTGGTAATCATCTACACCACAAACGGGGTTCAATGCGGGCCTCGAAGTCAAGTTCTCAGAAATTTCCGAATGTTGACCGACTACATTCTTTTAAGCATATCAAGGCGTCATATTTCCTAGTCTACGCCATCCTTCGAGTTCAATGTTGTTACGCCTTGCAGACTCCTATCATCCTCTACCACGCAGACCTTTGGACTCGGTCCTCATCGTTCATACGAGCTTGATGTCAATTTTTGCCGTAAAATCTGCTTCAAGGTAGATTTGATCCAGCTCGCGGTCAATTGTTTCTCGGATTGAATGAACATATTGCCATTTTGCTATTGCATTAACCCAGAACGATCAATTCTGAAGCTAAATTTTGTGTTTCCAGTCAAAAGACTCCACCACGATTACACAAATTCTAAAGAAAAGATTCGAAGAAGGCCATTTGCCTTGAAATTAGATCAAGCGCAAATTGCTCAACAAAGTACCCTTATTGGGTACACATGGAAATCAGTTTTATCTTCCCATCAGCAGCGCTTCAATCTTGTTTTACTTCTCTCAACCAGTTTAAAGAACTTGAAAACAAAATCAAAGCAATCACAAACCGGAAATGCTTTTAACAGTTAAAAACACCCATGCCAAGACCATAATTCCTGATAGGAAATGGTTTCCTCAACCTCTGCATACCTTTTTGGATGCAATTTGATCTCCAAACTGATCCCATTTCCATTTTTCTTGTTCTTGAGTTCATTTGATTTCTTGTTCTGGAAATAGACTTCTTTCACCTTTTGAATCTCAACAACGAGTCGAAAAGAGATTACGCAGCAATTCCTCATTAAAAATTTGAGCTCCGAAGATTAAGCCACAAACCACTGTAGCGATGAAACAGATCACTATCTTCATCACCCTCGCAGAGGCATGTCCCTGAGATGACATTTACACAGCGATTTGAGTGTCAAAAAGCCAGTCAACCAGGCAGCTTTAATAGCACATGGTAATTATTAAAAATCATCATCCACGTATAATCTGGTCGTTCTGAGGTGTCTGGGCTTATCTATCTATCTGCTTTTCGTTACATAAAGTGAGGTGAAGCCGAGGTATTTTTCTTCATGCGTCGTTGCGGTTGCCAACTCGATCGCTATTCTCAATTATAAATCCACTCTGCGCGTCGCGTCTTTGCCATGTAAATTCAATGTGTGTAGACACAAGAAAAATATATGATAACTCAGACATGCGGTTTGGCTGGCGAAGCTATGCGACAAAATACACCTTTTTCTCATACTTTCCATCGATTTTCAACCTCTGGACTACAATCTACTCACACTTCTTCCACAAAATTTTAATGACAAACAAAAATGAACCGATTCAACGACACACCGCGACGCGGTCGCTACAAGATCGTTCGTTATATTTCCATTTTGCGATTCCCTTTTTGTTTGTCTCTCTACGGCTTTTTGGAGCTGCGAGCGCACAACGATATGAGATACGACGAAATTCTTCAATGTAAAAATATGAATACAATAAAATGAAAGAAAAGTTATTGAAATACACTGAAAAGGTTTGTTTTATTTGCCGGCCGGCGAGCTAGTCGAAAATATGTATTTAAAAAAAAACCGCTCTCCCGATCTTGCTTGGCAATATCCAATTGCGTTCGGCTTTGGCGTCCATATAAATATGAAAAAAGAACTCGTATGTAAAAGCAAGTTCGTCTGTAGATGATATCGTCGAGAGAAGAACCGTTTCAACGAACTTTTCAGCATTGGAAACCGGTTCCGGTGGTTTTGTTTTTGTTGAGTGTGAGTGATGCTGAGGCGTAAGATTTTGTAAATTCCCAAAACAAATTCCGATTTCAATTGTATTTTGAATGATCGTTGATTTAAATTTAGAGCGCAATTCCAATGACACTCTGGTATTTAATAGAAATTCGATTTAGATTGTCTTTTTAACATTCACACTCGGTAAATATTCTTAAAAAGCGAAGCGTCGTCATAGGAACTTTCGTGTGTTGTGTACCCATCTGGATCTGACTGTACCTAGTAGGGAGAGAGGTTAAGCTTTGTAGGCACCTTAAAATGACATCGTGGTTTTTGTTGTTTTGGTGCGATGACGCAAGCCGTAGACTTCTTTTATGGAGCCTCAAGCAATTATGCTTAGTTCAGGGGCGGGCGATCGTGAATTTAAATGATTCATTGTTTGAATACAAAATAAAGTAATAAGGAGCCTAAAAATGCCACCGGAAGCGTTTCTTTTTTTTTAATTTTAATATTTTTACATTTATTGCGTTCCAACGATGCTATACCTATGCATACATTTGTGGTGGTTTTGTCATACTAATGAGGTTTCGGAAACTTTTTGGTGCTTGATGATTGCTGGATTTTGAATAAGGAATCTTGAAGTTTCTGTTTATTGTGGTTTGAAGAAGACAAGATTTAGGGTTATTTTCGTCAGCAAATTAATGATTTTTTGAACAGCTTGAATCACTTCCAATGTTGAAACATTCGATCAAACATAGAAAAGTCGAATACAGTGTTCTTCTTAGCCGCGGAGGGCCGTCCGGGCAACCTTTTGTGGAGCCCGCCTAGTATCTCACATTCCTGCCGCCACGTAGGCCAATGAAAAGTTGGTATCATCGGATTTTGATGCCGAAGTTCGTAATACGGGCGCCCTTCGGCTTTCTGCCTGGCCTATTTTTCTAATTTTAGGGCATTCCCTATTGATGGCAGGACTCTTATTCCCGCAGAAAACACTCTAGAGCTGTCTCATGAATCACATGTGATTCAAAAGCATCACAAAATGTAAATTATTCATAATCCCCATAGATGGAAGTCAAACACAAATCGAGGTTCCGTTTATTCTTTTGGTTTTAGAATTTAGTTCCATGAATCTCATTTGATACATTCACCATCGTTTTCCTCTACATCAATCCTGATTGTTGGCAAACGTCATGCAGTTTTGCAAGCTCATGCTGGAACTATCGTATGTCTGAGATTTCATCTAATCAATAAGTGTCGATTTGTCCAGTCTTCCCATTATAAAGCTATCAGATTTTGTACACACCATTTTATACTCCGATTTCACAGCGTCCATGAATCATATTTGATTCAAGAACTCAGTTTATAACAATAAGTTGATACATAGTAAAAGTTATGGGAAAAGAAATGTCAATACGTCATATTTATGTTCTTATGAATCATATTTGATTCATTGTCGCTGGAAACGCACCATACTGAGCGATTATGTGATGTCAAAATGACCGAAATAGTATAAATAAAGACGTTAAACGAGTTTGAGCTTCTTTTAAGTTAGAGCTGCTTCTTATGCAATCAGAAACAAATCTAAGCTCTCGAAAATAGATCTACCGATTTCGATTAAATCCCATACATTGACTGAAATGCAAATTGATGAACAAATAGAAAACTTTACCTATTCTAGCATGCAATTCCTGATTATAATTTTATTTGATTGGCATTCCTCAAGACCATGCCACCGTTACGACAAACTTGTCATTTGAATTTGAACTAAATGTTTAATTACTAAAATGCAATCATATTCAATGCCCAAACGATCACATTACCAAGTCAAGCCGAACAAACTGCAAAACGTTTAAGTTATTATTGATGATTGCAATTGCTCATTTATTGACGTTTTTCCAGTTTATGACTCCATTTACGGTTGAATGAAACTGCGCTTTTGACAACTAGTTCGGTTAAAGCCACAATCAAGGTCTTCTCATAAATATTTCTGCAGTTTACAAAAGAAAAATTACATAATTTTATTTGTTTATTGTTTTATAACTGAGAATTAAAATTTCTGTTTTTTTTTGTTTTAAATTTTAGGCCGATCAACTAACAGAAGAACAAATCGCCGAATTCAAAGAGGCATTCTCGCTATTCGACAAAGATGGCGATGGCACCATCACAACAAAGGAATTGGGAACAGTTATGCGATCGCTAGGACAAAATCCAACAGAGGCTGAACTTCAAGATATGATAAATGAAGTTGATGCTGACGGTAAGTTCATTAAACTCTTATTTTTGTTGACTTTGTTGTTGTTGCTGTCGAAAGTAGGAAAATAGTGCATTCAAAGCCTCTCTGTGGGGTCTGGGGTGTTGGTTCATTCATAAAAATTATTAATTATGAAAATATTTGCTAAAAGGAGAAGAGAATCTAGAAAAAAAAACAGAATGCTGCATATTTTTTGCCATTAGTGTGCCCAAGGGATGTCACCAAAACACAGTGGGGACTTTGAGTGAAAAATTTGATGAAACAAAAAAAAGTTCTTATGAAAAAAAAAAAAACAAATTAAAATCATCTTTAGAAGTTAAAAGATAAATAAATAAATAGAGTTGCGCGACAGCTCTTGAAGATCCAAGGTCTAAGTTTCTTACTCTCATCAACAATTCTTTAGGTGCTTATGAAGAATTGAGTGGCCCTAAAATTGAACGCCGATTCCGAACGGCAAAGTTGTGAAGCACTTTTCATGACATATTAACACTCTTGGATGTTTTGTCAGTTATTCGCACTCTTGGAAGTTTTGTCAGTTATTCGCAAGAGGCAGTGCCCGTGAAAGATGAAATAAAAACTATGGGCACGAGTAGGACTCGAACCCACTAGGTTCTACTTAACAGCCAAAGCACCTGGCCACTAAGCTTCGGGGACACTACATCCTTAGAAGTCGGTATGAGATAAAACTCGCCACTGCCACGTTTAGAATCTTCGTGTAAACCGTTCCAACGTACCAAATTACCTTTGAGAGAACAGCTGCTATAGATTTTTTTTTCGTTTTTGTACATTTCAACATATTTGGTTAAATTGGCCCAAAGCCAGGAACGAAAGATGAGAGAGTGAGAGTCGTCGTTATTTTAATAATGAGAATATGATCGTCGAAGAAAAAAAGCCAACAACACTTAATCCTTTTTACTAGAAACTATAGAGAAAAAGCAAAAATATTTTTACCCGGAAAAAACACTGAGTATGCCTGAGAAAGCCCGACCGACCTTAAACAACGCCCTGTGTCGTCGTCGTCGTCATCGTCGTCATCATATTCTGCAAAATCTTAAAGGATTTTTGTTCGTCTTTGGTTAATAGCCGGTCTTCTGCGCGCTTACAAGATATTTTTTATTTTCTATTTTCATCTAAACTATGAAAGAAAATGAGAGGAGAAAATAAATTACGAGTTTAAAAATAGCAAATGCTATCATTTTATTATTGTTTTTTTTTTTTTTTTTCGGTGCTCCTGCTGCTGTTGTTGCGCTTCACTATTGCTAATGTGACTGCGGTAGTGGCTAGCGGCGGCGGTGGTGACGGCAGTGGTGATGAAGTGCGTTTAAAAAAGAACAAAACGACGATGATGATGAGTTTGGGGCTTGAACGAGAAAAAACCAAGAGAAGAATTTTAAAATATTCATTAGAGAAGAATGCGTACAGTGCATAGTGCATCCAAGACGAACACGATAGGCGAAATAGTTGTTGAGATTTTTTTTTTTGTTTCTTGATGTCATTGGCTTTGATTTGTGTCATCCTAAAGTTGAATGAATTATTTATGTGATGGAATAGTGATTTAGGGAGTGGGTTTGCGATGTGGAAATACTCGGCTGCTTCCTCCTTTTTTGCTTAAATTATTTATGCGCTGAACAGCTTTTGTGAGTCAATGTTTTGACAAGGTTCTTAAGCTCTTGGTGTCTTAAATCTTTTTTAGAAATTCCTGAGAGAGTCTGAAAGAGGAAACCAAGGTTAAGCCGACTGTTAGTCACTAATCAGATTTCTTTGTTTGTCCGCTAGGGCCCTAAGCTTTTCTTAATATTTTAGACCCGTCCAAAAACACTATATATTTGGAATGTCTCATAACTTTTGTTTCCAAAAGAAAAGAAAAATGAAGGTAAGAACGAAAAACACAAAAAGGGCAAAATCATGCAACAATGAAATTATAATTTGTCTTTTTTTTAGATAAGATAGGAAGACAAACCATAATCACACAGGAGGCTAGTTTCGCTGTGTCATAAATAATAAACGTAATTTGTTTGAGTTTTGAATACGAAAAGAATTCAACCCCTAAAGTTTGTGTGTAGAAGAAGAAGGCTTGTTGTGTGACAAGACTTCATAAATTGGGGAAGAAATGTGCATCTGTCAGTTGTTTGGTTTGTGAGTTACCGCAGTTATTCAGTACGTATGCGGTATGCAATTATTTTAGGAACACAAGGACAAACAAAAAACAAAGGAGTTATTGACAGTCGGTGGAAATAACGATATTTCCATGATGTTTATCGCTGAAGTGTTAATCGAAGTTCGTTTCAGTTGAAAAAAAGGAATATTCCTTCATATTTCAAAAAAGAGAAAGAACGAAAGTTCGATTTTTGGTTCAAGGATAAAACAAAGAAGAAATTGCGGGTTCTACATTTAGCTTCGTTTCAAAGCGTGTTTGAAGGCAACGGTTCACTAATTAGCACTTTACGCCCGTTTATAAAACTTAAATTCAATGAAATTTGGATAACGCGTTGCACCCGCAATGTCATGTTCCAATGATTAAACATTCGATAAAACATAGAAAAGTCGAAAACAGTGTTCTTCTTAGCCGCGGAGGGCCGTTCTGGCAACCTTTTGTGGAGCCCGCCTAGTATCTAACATTCCTGCCACCATGTAGGCCAATGAAAAGTTGGTATCATCTGATTTTGATGCCGAAGTTCGTAGTACAGGTCCTTCGGCTTTCTGCCTGGCCTATATTTCCAATTTTAGGGCAATCCCTATTGTTGGCAGGACTCTTATTCCCGCTGAAAACACTCTAGAGCTGTCTCATGAATCACATGTGATTCAAGAGCACCACAAAATGAAAATTATTCTAAGTCGCCATAGAATGAAGTCAAATACAAATCGAGGTTCCGTTTATTCTTTTGGTTTTAGAATTTAGTTCCATGAATCTCATTTGATACATACACCACCGTTTTCTTCTACATCAATCCTGATTGTTGGCAAATGTCATGCAGTTTTGCATGCTCATGCAATGTCATTTTGAAACCGTAACCCTTGAGCGAGTAGATAAGCGCATAAATATTTACTATACCGGCTTGTACTCCTTGTAGAACCCATGCATGTTCCCTCGCATGCATTGTTAAAGTGTTAGGTTGATAAGTACAAGAAACGACCGACTTCTTTGGATGTTTTCAAATAACCCACTCTTGCTGTGTCATTTAGGTGATCGCAAGCCCTAACATTCGCAGTGGATAATCGTCGGCACGTTTAACGATTCAGCACTATTCAACTATTGTATGATTGCACTTTGATTGACCCAAAACAATATCCGTAATATGATATCGTATTGACAATCAAATAGTACAATACAATTGAAGTGTGCTGAGTTCAACGCACGACGATTTCCTCTGGTAGGTATTGGAGGAGATACAACAGCATCTTCCAGTCGTTAAAGCCGGACCTTCTGACATTTGTAGTTGGTTAATGTTTGTAGAAAAAGTTCAATGTTTCTAATTGTCAAGATCTAGAACATGGGGACTGAGAGACAAATATTTTTTTGACTAGAACTTTGTTGTCTTTTCGGTCAAGATAGCCAATGAACAGCCTGACAAAGGTCGCATACTGAACAGAATATTACCTGAAGACTTCTTTGAAATAAAGAATGTAAAAGTAACTCGCTACCAAAAACCCAAGAAAGCGTTACAAACGAATAGTTTCAACTGAATGCCGATTCCAAACGTTTGAATTGAAGTTTTTACATGACCGTTACTCTTGGCAGCTTTGTGAAGTTCTGGGTTCTTACCTTCATTCGCTACTTTTTGTTTTTGCTCTCGTTACTTCGTTACACATTAAGTTACCTCCCTGTTAGAGATGTGCAGAAAGCGAAAATGGAGAATTCCTCTTTGCAAAAACGAATTCAGAAGAAATATTCCGAACAAAAATCTTTAATAATACTAATCAACTTTTAATTTTGATTCAGATAAATTTTGCGGGTAAAATTCTGACATTTGGAAAGAAATGCTACTCTCACGACCTAGTTTTGTTTGCCATCTATTTATTGAGATGTCAACTGTTAGTTTCCATCAGAAGATGACTACGATGTTGACGGATTACAGAACTCCTAACAAAAATGTAAATCTTTTCATTGTTGGTTACCTGTTGCATTTCGACATTTGGCTGAGTACAGTTTTCATACAAGTATGTTTGAAGTTCTGAGTGTAACGACCCTTATGCTTGGATCAAACCTTCTGAGTAACAACATTGGTATGGGAGTAACGTGTTGGTACTAGGTTACAGGTCTAGTATTAACAGGTCTAGCTGACTTTCATGTCAAAGAGGCTTTGTATAGTATGTACATCTTTCGAGCCAAGCGTTTTCAATCTTAACTCAAGTGGCAAAGCTGTCGAAATGTGTGTGGGGAAAACGTTTGTGGGGTTTATATTTTAGACACACTTCTAACCTACATCGATATTTCCAACAGCGACTGCTTAAAGCAATATTGTATTTCTTTGGATTTTGAATCCTGTTGTCCAATACATTGACGATTGTTCGTTCATAAGTGGGTTACTCATTTTAACTACAGAACAGATCTCTCCCACATCTGACCTAGTTGTTGTGTAACAGCTTTGTTTGCAAATCCACACCTCGAAACAAAACAAAGAAAAGGGGATACCAAAAACAATAACAACAACCCAGCTCACTGGAATAGGATTAATAAGGTGGAAACTTCATATATTTATACACTTCAGTCGAATCAATAAATACCTTCCAACCCTTTCTTATTTTCCACTTGCATGACAGATTGAAATTGATTTTCACTAAAATAACAAACAAAAAGCATTAAAGTTTGCGTGCCAGTGGGAAATATTCATAAGACTGGAAAACAAAAACGATTTTTCTTTTAAATTGTTTCGTCAAGTTCAGATAAACAGTGTTTAGTTCCGTTTTTATTGTCAACAATACCTTCAAAAATTGAAAACAAAAGGGACCTTCCTCTGGGAAAACTTTAAATTAAAGTTGCCGTCAAACGAACAAGGAAATCGTGCTTTGTCAAATTAACATGATATAGGGTTGATTTTAACATTCTAATTGTTATTTTTAACAATTCTGTATTAATTTTAACCTGACATATGGTTGTTCCTACAAGTTTTGCTCTTCAAACACAAACAAAAAGATTTTTTTTTCCAATTTTTGTCAATAGCAGAGGACAAACGCCCCGAAGTAATTTTCATTAATTTATACAAATTATAATAAAACCCCCTGCGGAGACAAAACATACAACAAATCCCTTCAAAGGTCCTTTGATTAATTTAAAATAAAAACAAATGCGAGTGTCTTTCTTCTGTGTTCCCTTAACACATATTCGTGTTTATTTAGTAATTAATTGCTATTTGTTTCCTTCTTCCCATTTTCCCAGCCAAAAAACTTTCAAGCCCTTCTCCCATCTTCCAAAAAAAAACAAAGAAAAATTATATTTCTAGCTTGAACATGTAAAAGATTAATTTCCATCTCAAAAAAAAAATAACCTTTAGAATTTTTAATTTCTAGCTTAAAAGCAATTTTATCTTCCCGCAGAGAGTTCTTCATTAAAAAAGTTTTTAATGTTTGTCACCTCTCTCCGTCTACGTCTCCGTCTCCAGTTATAATGGGGTTTCTTGTTTGCTAAAAACCATCATCGGACATAGTCGAACGGCAGGAGAGTGTGAGAATATCCCGATGGTCTTCTGTCTGCCTTTGCAACATTAGGTACCTATCTACACATAGAGATGAAAGTTGTTTGTTTAGGACAAGCAGCTTTGCCTTAGTTGGAAGGATTTTCTTTCACATATTCTATAGAGACGAAGAGTTGGTAAGGTTATTATGTGTATCTTTTGCCCAAACCCTCGGGACAAAGTAAGTAGCAATATCCGGTTTCCTGGTTGTTATGTTTTCGTAATTAGAAGCTTAATTTGGTTCTTTCGTGATTTATATGTGTTTATAAAACGAAGGAAAGCTGTTTTCTGTCGTCAGCGTGTCGTGTCGGTTGGGCGTATCGAATACATGAGATGTGGCTAAACCTCGAGTTAGAAGCTGTTAGAAAGGGAGAAGGGTTCAGAAATGGCTATAAATAATGATGCACTCTTATGCTCTGTGGGTTTGTGGTACGTCTTCTATTTTTGAAGACTGAAACTAATTCAAACTTTCTCATGGGTAACGTGGAAAAACCTTGTATGAAATATATAAACGGTTTCATTTGAAAAAGTTCATGTTTTCATAGTTTTAGATTGTGGTCTCGAAATTTTAAAGAGAAAAAACCAATTCTATTTTTTCTTAACTTTCATTATTGATTTAAAATTTTTAACAACTTGAATTTGAACTTGTCGTGTTAAAATATTTGTTTTAACAATCTTCAGATGCTACAAGAGAACTTATCTATTCAAAACTCAAAACTAAAGACGATTTATGCATTCTGGACCCAGAAGCTCGCAAAGGTAGAGCAATTTCTTATTGGCAAAATTTTCGGAACAAGACACTTACATTCAAATAGTTCAATGCACATTTTCGAAGATCAATAACTGGGAACTGACGAAAAAATGGTTGCCACTTATTTCTTCAAAAGTCAATCATATTTTTGTTTATACTTTTACAAAAGTCAAATAGGTATGTTTCGTTTTCTCAGAAGCATTTGCAAATTTCATCAAGATCAAGTTGTCTAGCTTTGGCGACGTGGTAAGTTTTTTCTTTTTATCTGGAAACCAAGCAGCTGGTATGAAGAAGCTTCTAATGAAAGGCTGATTCTTAATTATTTTTTTTTTTCCCCAAAATTAAGTTGGCCAATTCAAAATCAAATTTTTGTTTCCTCATCAACACTTGACAGGGTGTCCACTGCGTTTTTGGTCGATATCTTGCTTAGAAACATTAGACAATTGCAAATTTTCAAATCCATATTGTGCCAAAGGGGTTTCCAATAGGGACTTGACAACTTTGAATTTAGTTTTCGAACACAACCTTTCATCCAACTTCAAATTTCCGTTATGAGACAAATCACGAACGAACAACGTCTGCTAAAGCTAATAGGTAATACAAAATTTCTACCGAATTTCGGAGTCGGTGAACTCATCCTTAGGACCGTTCACTCCAATTGAAAAGGCAATTACAATATTCGCTTTCAATGGCTGATTTGAAGTCCACGTATATAGCTGTTGCCGAGCAAAATTGTGAGCAATATCAATTTGAAATTGCGTGAAAATATTTTCGAAAAATTAACATTTTCGCCAATGTCTCGGTTATTAGGCCTTCACAAAACTTGTGACCCATTTTGACGAGTAGAGCTCGAGCAGACCTTCCTTTTGATGCATCATTTGTCGGGTTTTGGAAGAACTTTTTCTGTCCAAAATTTGGCTATGATATTATTCGAAAATCAGGAGTAAATCGATTTCGCAAATTTCATAGTTCTCATTATCCTGAGCTTACTACTGAAAGCTAAAAATAATTCCGTGCTCTGTTTGCCGAGATATTTGCGGCGAAGATATTCGTCCTATGAGATTGCTTCAAGCTAAGGACGAAAACAAAAAAAAAAAAAAAAAAATCGTGTTTTGATCATAATACCGTAACAAACCCTCGCAGATGGTTCTCGTTTTCAGTGACTGATAGAGGGCGAACAGACCTTTGTTCTCGTGCATTATTTATCAAATAGCGGCCGTTTCAACTGAAATGTGTTGCCGGGTTATCGAAAATTTAAAATTTGTAAAAAAAAATATGATTTTCTTGTTCCTTACACTAAAAGGGACATTCTTGTTTGTTGCATGTACTGTAGTGTACTTTAAAGACAAATTGTCAAAAAGAAAGTTTTCTAAATGTTATTGAAAAAGAAATAGAATTTAATACAATTTTTTGACATCACCTGTGTCGTAAATTTTATTCCAAAAAACAAGTTGAGGTTGCACTTAAACATTTCCATGTCAACACCCCCAATAGTGCCCTCAACTCGTTGCTACGATATCGTCCTTTTCATATGAAAAAAGAAAAACAGAAAAACAAAAACTCATCTCATTAATCGTAATGAAAGAAAATCATTAAATTAATTATGCTTGAAGTTTTTCCTTTTTTCTTTCTATTAATTTTTAATAAATTTCCATAAAACCAGGAGTAGAAAAAAGGACAAAATTATACTTTTTTTTTCTGATGACTTGTAATTTACATGCTCGGGAAAAAAGTGTCCTTCTGCCAAGTTGTATAGAAAAACGAAATGCATACATACACAAACACATGCTTTTCCTTCGCTCTGCTTACATTTATCTACTCTACAGTGTATAGCTTGCGAAGCTTTGAAGCATGAACATTAAATTGAATTATTTATCATTCACCTGAGGTGTATACAACACAATTTACACTTGTACATACAAAAAAGCAACAATTATTGTATGTACCTGGTACCTACTTATATTTCAAAAAATAAATAGATGGAAACATTGAAAATCATGAGTCACTGAAAGTTACCTTTTTTCCTTCACGTATTCCCCAGTCCTCGAAACAAGGACGACCTAAATAAATCTTTCCATGTATTTGTGTGTTTTATGTAAAGTATTAGAGAGTCAGTGCGCAGATCCTGGATTTTCACTTCAAATCCTGGGAATTTTCGTCCCATGAAACCAGGACAACAATCACACATCCCTGGATATTAAATTTCAGGCGCATATTCTGTGACCATGATTCACAGCTATTTATTCCCGGTTCCTTCGGTCCTACGTTTACTTGCTGAAATAGCCAGAGACAGGTATTTCGTTAAGTAGTCTTCGTTCAGTTGGAGAATGTTGCATTTTTCCCCTCTCACCGCTCTGAAATATTGCCCAGGAAAAGGGGGAATTATTTATATTGTCCTTCTTCAACACTTGCGCGGTGTTTCGGGATCGAAATGATTTTTCAAAATTTTGTTTTTTAATCTGGAAAATTTGAAATGTAATTGTTGTCTTCGAAGTTAGGTAAAAGAGCTCGTAAAATATTTAATCAATTGCGTCCTGCTCAAACATTGCATTCAGAGGTTTTATCTCTAATTTCCTTTCACTCACCCATCCATGACACTTCTCGGCGAATGTGGGGGTGGGCGATGAATTTATTGATTTAAAAAGAATTTATTCAACATGTGAACCACTTTTCCAAAAGCAAATATTATATTCTCTTCTAGAAAAGGATTAAATATTCAAATAGATTTTAAACTCACATACAGACACTCGACTACATTATCTTTGGGTGTACGTAGGTACCTCTGTATGGGTTATAAGTATACGGGAAGATAGAAAAGTATACCTAGCTACTTTATTTTCTTAACATGATTTTGTTTTAAGGATAATGTAAAACTAGGACGAACAAATATTTGCAAGCTAAGCTTTTTGGCAGCAGAATTATAAAAAAATAAGAACGAAAACCTCCAGATAAAGACTGAAAAGTAGATCAGAAAAACTAGATCTGAATATAAAAAAAGGATTAGACTAGGAAGAAGAAGATTTCGAGTGTCGGATGTTTTCTTTCAATTTGTTGTCGTTGTATGTCGGCCCAAGTCCCGAAATGTCTGTTTGGAGAGGAGGTTTAAGGAGATTATCCTTGGATTTGTTCTGATTTTCCTCTTTTTTTCTTGTTAATGTAAATCATAAGCCTTTAAAGAAGGTACAGTGTACCTACAACTGAAAGATTTGTGTTCGTATGAGGGCGAACTTAAAATAGCATTTTGTTTGTAAGCTTCGTTAAGTAACATGTTTCGCTCACATAGGCAGTAGATATAATTGTTAGGGAAGTAATATTAGCTCGTGTTGCCAATTAAAATTAATTAGGTGCCATGAATGTTAGATTTACCTGCAGTAGGTGGGGCGGAGCATTTAAACATTTATTTGATGTAAAATGTTAAAATGAGTTCTAGAACTAATTAGATGTAAATAGGTTCATATGTACTCCTTTCTCGTTGCTTTGTTCATCTCCTATTTTAGCACTTGGTTTAAGAATGTTTATTACTTCCATGTCGCAGTGTAATTGTCTGTGTAGGGGAAAAATGAATTTAAAATTCACAAGCACGCGTCAGAATAACACATCAAAGGAATAATTTCATAATTTATGTATTTTGTTCAACTACTTGGGTAGGGGGACTTGCAAGATTTATGGGCTGGAAGGTGCTTGCTGTCAAAAAAATGTAAGATTTATAATTCTTCGTCTTCCTAGATTGATTGAGGCCGTCCCCATTGGTTGTCAGACAACTCAAAGAATATTTACGCAGGATTTCTTGACATTACTTACTTAGGTTCAGGAAAAAGTCTCCTTAAGGATGTAAATAAAGGTCTTGTCTTTTTTTGAATTTTTTTTTTTTTAATTTGCGTTCAGAAAATTTCCCGCGACTTCAAATTACCAGATCTCTCAATTTTCCCAGGTGGCCTGGTATCAAATAATCTGCGAGGTCTTGTTACCGAGCTATGGTAAACAAAAAACCAGTTTTTTTTTTCTGTCCTTAAGTGGGCCAAACACACGACACTTGTCTGGACACCGGTTCCACGACAACGGTGTCGCATTCCACCACACACACGACACCGATTTGTTACACATCACTTATTCATTTGACTTCTCCGAAAAAAGAGCTATTAGCGATACAGCTACCGTCCCGGAGACCAAAAAATCGGTGTCAAAAAAGTCGACACATAGAACACATTTTAGAACACCGACAAAAGTCTCTAGACAAGTCGCCGCTTTAGCTTATTATTATCCCATAGAAATAATATCTTCAACCAGAGCTTGGCTTTCAGTAGAAGAAGCTCAGGATAGTGAAAATGATGAATGAATGAATTGAGCAAAATCGGTTTTCTCATGATCCTTTTCGAAAAATATTATGGACACCCCTCGCCAAAATTTTTGACAGAAAAAAAGTTCTTCCAAAACACATCAAATGATGTATCAAAAGAATGGTCTGCGTGAACTCTATTCATCAAAATGATTCGGATATTTTTTGGAGGACTGGAAGCCGAGCTATTGCCAAAAATGTTAATTTTCGTCAAAATTTTGTACAGAAATGAAGTTCTTTCAAAACCCATCGATTGATATGTACATCGAAAGAATGGTTTGCTCGAACTCTATTCATCAAAATGGATCACAAGTTTTGTGAAGGCCTGGAAGCCGAGATATTGGCAAAAATGTTAATTTTCGTCAAAATTTTGTACAGACAAAAAAGTTCTTCCCAAAAACCCATCGAATGATACATCGAAAGAATGGTTTGCTCGAAGTTTATTCATCAAAATAGGTTACAAGTTTTTTAAAGACCTAGTGGCCAAGATATAGACAAAAATTTTAATTTTTTGCCAAAATTTTGGACAGAAAAAAAAGTTCTTTCAAAACCCATCGAATGATACATCAAAAGAAAGGTCTGCTCGGACTCTATTCATCAAAATGAGTCGGAGTTTTTTTGTGGCCTGGAAGCCGAGATATGGCCAAAAATGTTAATTTTCGTCAAAATTTTGGACAGAAAAAAGTTCTTCCAAAACCCATCAAATGATATATCAAAAGAAAGTGCTCGAACTCTATTCATCAAAATAGGTCACAAGTTTTTTAAAGACCTGGTGGCTAAGATATTGGCAAAAATTTTAATTTTTCGCAAATATTTTCCCGCAATTTAAAATTGATATTGCCTACAATTTTCCTGGACAATAGCTATACAATTGTAAAATAAGTGCCTTCGATGCGAAATATGAGCAAGTATGCCTCACGGAGAAGTGGAACACATCTACGTCATCCCGCTAGCCTTAGATGCATGAAATAAATTGACAATCGAATCAATGAAACTACAATATTTCCTTTGTTCGCATCACTTACACTCTTAGAAGATCACAAAAACGACATATCCCAAAGAGGCCCTAAAGCACTATTCACATGAGCACGAACGACGACCAACGAATGAACGAAAATTCGTCGATTTTGACATTTCTTTCACATGAGAGTTTTTAATTCGTCGCGAATGAACAACCAAAACACAAGGCAAGAATGATTTTTGAGGTTATACGCGCGCGAATATTTTGTTCGTTGGGAGTGTGGATGATGTGGAACGCGAATACAGTTTGGCAATTCGTATCAACTACAATACTTTTCGCGACGAATAAATTTGTTTTCTCAAATTTATTAACATTTGAGATTAAAAATTTAATTTATGCATCACAAATCAAACATTAACTTCACTTTTATCGTTTTTTAACAGTTGTTTTGCTATTTTCACTTCAATTACAAACTAAACACTACGTATTTAATT